>CALSFV010000035.1:0-600000 GCA_943737045.1 Parapristionchus giblindavisi
TATTTTTAATGGAGAAACGAGAGATATTCATGGAAATTCACAAACCGGACCTAAAAGAACAGACGACATAGGTATGATTCTTTCTTCCTTCTTTGCGTTACGTTAGGTTGCATTACGAGAATTAAGACTCTCAAATCTCGTAATAGCGACCGCACCTCTTCCTCTGAGAGAGAGGAATGAACATTATTACGAAAATTAAGACTCTCAAATCTCGTAATAACGACCGCACCCCTCTGAGAGAGCGGAATGATCAGTATTACGAAAATTAAGACTCTAAAATCTCGTAATAACGACCGCACCCCTCTGAGAGAGCGGAATTAGAGTTAAAGTAATGAAAGAATGGTTTTAAAGTAGGTTGTGTTAGAAAAGAAACTATGTAAAGACTGACTATCTAGAGATAAAACGATCCAGTGTTTCGGCCCTGGTCCTAGACACTGGACCGGCCCGTGTGGGATGGGCCTCATCAGTAGGATGACCCACACAGGACAGTTTTCAATAAAACGTTTTTTTTCAAAGGAAAGAAGAAGAACTGAATAAGGTTAAAGAATGAACGATTGAAAATTGATTGAGATTTCGCTACGCTAATACTAATATTGTATACATAAAAGCAAGGATACATAATGAGGAAAAATGATCAGTATTACGAAAATTAAGACTCTCAAATCTCGTAATAGCGACCGCACCCCTCCCTCTGAGAGAGAAAGGAATGAACATTATTACGAAAATTAAGACTCTCAAATCTCGTAATAGCGACCTCACCCCTCCCTCTGAGAGAGAGGAATGAACATTATTACGAAAATTAAGACTCTCAAATCTCGTAATAACGACCGCACCCCTCTGAGAGAGCGGAATGATCAGTATTACGAAAATTAAGACTCTCAAATCTCGTAATCTAGGAAAGCTGGAAGGGAGTAAGAGAACGGATCAAACAACTACATGCGAGTGGTATGTTTTCATAATTTAGAATTAAATAAAATACCATTTGCAGAAAAATGGCAAACAATATTTCTCCAGTTGTTTTCACGAAGATCAAGACGTGTTATACCCAAGAGTTCCGAGAACATAGTGATCGTCGGATTGCAGAACGAGTGTTGTTCCTCACTCAAACCCCAAGTTATTTACATAATTGAGTGAATTGTGCTAATAAATGCGATAAATTTGTGATGTAAAATATGAAGTTTGTACAATACAATACGAAAAAAGAAATAACATTAAGAAAGTGAATATGTAATTAAAAATTGAAATCATAAGAATTAAATTGAATTGAATGAAAATTGCGAAAGAAATAAAATTTTTAAAAGAAATTTATAATTCCGAATATTTTGGAAAGAATGTTGCTGGAATATAGAGATGTTCCAAAAATGCACTCAAGCTACCATTTCCGAACAATAATGCATGTCATGCATGGTCTGTTTGGCCAAACACTCTCTGCGTCTCGGACAAATTAGTTTGACCCGTTTTATATGATGTCACACCACTCACGGGCGTTTCAAATAAATAATTAATTAAATAAACAAAATCGTTCGTTCTAATAAATAAATAATGAGAATTTGTAACTTGTATCGCATACACTATCCTTTCATCTTCCACCTTCTCCTTCATACGAACTTCACAAAGATCAACGGTTTCTGCTCTAATCTTCTTTTTCTGTGATCGATTCGAACTGACCTTCCATCGGTGGAAATTGAGAGAATGTTCATCATTGCCATGAATAATTGGAGATCTATGGTTCAAAATGGTTCTCCAGCTCTATAAATGTCCTCTCCTTTGACACCGATGGAAAGTAAAAACATTTATACTTAAATGATTTGAGAAAGAAGATTACATTATCGTAGTATACAATAGGTCAGTTCTAATCGATCAAAACACTATGAAGATTGGAGCTATTTAAATGAAAAAAAGTTAAATGTTTAAATCTTTTATAACGACTCCCGACGGGAGTGGTATTTGACTTATGGTATACAACGGGGGAAGACTACCCTTGCCCTTATTTGGTACAATGGTAGTATAATACAAAGGATTCAAATATATTTATTTATAATATGAACAATTGGGGGATCGTACTGGTTGGTGTGGGGTTTAACCACTGGGGATTGATTTGGTTGATATGTTCGTGGGGTCTAACCACTTCATATTGAGGGATTGAATACGAATTCTCTCTGGATCGGTGATGTGAAGTGGTTGATGATGAAATGGTCTTATGTACCAGTGAAATGATCATATGAATCATATCAATTTTATACCAATTTCAATAGTATTGTTGTGGGATAAACTGATTATGAATGAAAGTGGTGACAAGTCACTACAGCTTTATTGTTGTATTTTGTTGTTATTCAACAACCGACAATAGATAACATTTCTCATGTCAGTGTTGGCATTCACGCAACTTTAAAATTGCCCACATTTATGCTTTGCACCATGTTCTATTTTTTTGGCTGAATTCATCTGAGAACGAGGATTTGGGAAAAAGTTACGGTTTGAACTTTGTCTTTATCATTTTTTCTAATATAATTAGCATTATTTGATATAATTTGCATTGCTATGCCTCAACTGCTGATTCGTTCTGTGACGACAGATTCATATGAGAGTCATGATGGTGAAATACGATAGTGGATCTCGCAGCTATCAAGGGAATTCCGTCACTATCATGCTTCAGAACACCAATATAAAAAAGTACAGCATACAAGTCCCACACCCTCGTTGTTTAGCCCTCTTTTGGACTCGGTTTTGTGAAGAATTGCCGGAATTCCAGCCATGTCACCTAAGGATTGACCGATTCTACAACGCACTTTTGAGTTGACCACCTCTTTTCTCCACAGTTTTCGATGGTCCTTGTGCAGAACATCTCTGATTCAGAGTAGCAAGGATTTCAGATCAAGTATCTCTCCTGGAGCCCACGCTAAAGTTCGTCGTTGAGGCTCCTTCCGATGCAATTTTCCCGGCTCACAGAAGAGCTAGGAAAAATGTTCATCAGATGAAATGCGCATTTTCTCGAGTATTTCAAAAAAAAATATGAAAATACAACTTTTTGATTTTACGTTCTGTTCAGTGGAGTGCACTGACAGACCAGATATTTTCTCAGTCTGAGGGAGGTCATGTCTTCGATGATGATGATGATGATGATGATGATGATGATGATGATGATGATGATGATGATGATGATGATGATGATGATGATGATGATGATGATGATGATGATGATGATGATGATGATGATGATGATGTTGAAGATGAGAGTGGATGTGGACGACGACGAGGAATTCCTCAGAAAGTGCATTGATACAGATATCCCAAATAACTTTTTTTTCCCATTTCGATTATTTTTTTCGTATGGGTCGATTTCAGAATCTCCTCCGTATTTAGTTTGGTGGTTCCCATGTAAGCGATCGCTACTATAAACATAATTTTTAACACTTTATTCATTGAGGAAAATGTCATTGGGCATTATGTGGCGCAGTGCCTTCGTTTTTCAAATGCTAATGTGTACCAAAACTTCTCATCCTGTCTAGTAGTTTATTATATTTATTCTCTAGTTCTTCTTTATTAATCAACAATTCTTCATTCTCTTTTCTCTTATCTTCTAGTCTTCTTTCTAGTTCATTTCTAATCATTTCTTCATTTTCTAATCTCTTTTCAAGTAAGTTTTTAGCCTTCAAAAGTTCTTCAATCTTTCTTTGTTCAGTTTGTAGTCTTCTTTCTAGTTCTTCTTTCGCTTTCTCATCACTTTCGACCTTTCTTTCGAGTTCTTTAGTCCTCATCTTATTGGTATCGATCAATGTAGGCATATCATCTCGATTCTGAAAATAAAGCATCGTACCGCGTTTGTTTTTTTCATAGTCCCTATCCTTATCGTTTCTTTTATATATTTGTTCACAGTCATGAAACATCTCTCTCTCATTAATAGGAAAAAGAAGAAAAGAGGACATGGCAGATATAGGTTTACTTACAATATACTTCTCAAATAATTTAGCAGTGAATATATTAATATCAGACTTTCTCCAGTCAGATTGTACATTCATCATTCCATTCTTATCAATTCCAACAATATCCGACCCATCTCCCAAACTCAAATAATTTCCTGTAGCTTCATATAATTTTTTTTTAAATCTACTTACTTTGTCTTCACAATTTCAGTATCAAATAATAACGAAAGCTAAATTAATAGATGATGAATTCATATTCACTGAATCAGCAAAGGTTAAAATTATTTTAATTGATTATTTATTCATTTATTATATTTTATAGATTGAAAAACGAATAAAAGTTCTTTTCAAATTGTTTTGTCTCTATTATTTCATTGAAAGAGAGAATAATGCAAACGTTTCACTTGCTATCCCAATGAATGAAGATTATCGAACAAATTGTGGAGTTAAATTTAATGTTTCGATTGATGAACTGAAGAAATATTATCGAATTCATGTACATGAGTAAGTAAGATTTTAATTATTTTCCCTTTATTAACAAATTACTTTAAATGAATTTCTAGCAACTTCTTATTCGGTATAACTAATCTTGGAGTTAAGTCCACCATTCGTCGATATCAATCAGATTCAGAAGAATATTTGCAGAATAAAGGATTACCAATGGTATGGTTTAGTTATTCGATTCACGTTAGAATCATTACAGATTTATGATCGATTAGTGATTTACAATAATTGGATATTTTATTTGACTTCCATAGGAGATTTAATAGCAGTGAATATGAATGATCTCTCATATATTACGAAAATTAAGACTCTAAAATCTCGTAATAACGACCGCACCCCTCTGAGAGAGCGGAATTAGAGTTAAAGTAATGAAAGAATGGTTTTAAAGTAGGTTGTGTTAGAAAAGAAACTATGTAAAGACTGACTATCTAGAGATAAAACGATCCAGTGTTTCGGCCCTGGTCCTAGACACTGGACCGGCCCGTGTGGGATGGGCCTCATCAGTAGGATGACCCACACAGGACAGTTTTCAATAAAACGTTTTTTTTCAAAGGAAAGAAGAAGAACTGAATAAGGTTAAAGAATGAACGATTGAAAATTGATTGAGATTTCGCTACGCTAATACTAATATTGTATACATAAAAGCAAGGATACATAATGAGGAAAAATGATCAGTATTACGAAAATTAAGACTCTCAAATCTCGTAATAGCGACCGCACCCCTCCCTCTGAGAGAGAAAGGAATGAACATTATTACGAAAATTAAGACTCTCAAATCTCGTAATAGCGACCTCACCCCTCCCTCTGAGAGAGAGGAATGAACATTATTACGAAAATTAAGACTCTCAAATCTCGTAATAACGACCGCACCCCTCTGAGAGAGCGGAATGATCAGTATTACGAAAATTAAGACTCTCAAATCTCGTAATCTAGGAAAGCTGGAAGGGAGTAAGAGAACGGATCAAACAACTACATGCGAGTGGTATGTTTTCATAATTTAGAATTAAATAAAATACCATTTGCAGAAAAATGGCAAACAATATTTCTCCAGTTGTTTTCACGAAGATCAAGACGTGTTATACCCAAGAGTTCCGAGAACATAGTGATCGTCGGATTGCAGAACGAGTGTTGTTCCTCACTCAAACCCCAAGTTATTTACATAATTGAGTGAATTGTGCTAATAAATGCGATAAATTTGTGATGTAAAATATGAAGTTTGTACAATACAATACGAAAAAAGAAATAACATTAAGAAAGTGAATATGTAATTAAAAATTGAAATCATAAGAATTAAATTGAATTGAATGAAAATTGCGAAAGAAATAAAATTTTTAAAAGAAATTTATAATTCCGAATATTTTGGAAAGAATGTTGCTGGAATATAGAGATGTTCCAAAAATGCACTCAAGCTACCATTTCCGAACAATAATGCATGTCATGCATGGTCTGTTTGGCCAAACACTCTCTGCGTCTCGGACAAATTAGTTTGACCCGTTTTATATGATGTCACACCACTCACGGGCGTTTCAAATAAATAATTAATTAAATAAACAAAATCGTTCGTTCTAATAAATAAATAATGAGAATTTGTAACTTGTATCGCATACACTATCCTTTCATCTTCCACCTTCTCCTTCATACGAACTTCACAAAGATCAACGGTTTCTGCTCTAATCTTCTTTTTCTGTGATCGATTCGAACTGACCTTCCATCGGTGGAAATTGAGAGAATGTTCATCATTGCCATGAATAATTGGAGATCTATGGTTCAAAATGGTTCTCCAGCTCTATAAATGTCCTCTCCTTTGACACCGATGGAAAGTAAAAACATTTATACTTAAATGATTTGAGAAAGAAGATTACATTATCGTAGTATACAATAGGTCAGTTCTAATCGATCAAAACACTATGAAGATTGGAGCTATTTAAATGAAAAAAAGTTAAATGTTTAAATCTTTTATAACGACTCCCGACGGGAGTGGTATTTGACTTATGGTATACAACGGGGGAAGACTACCCTTGCCCTTATTTGGTACAATGGTAGTATAATACAAAGGATTCAAATATATTTATTTATAATATGAACAATTGGGGGATCGTACTGGTTGGTGTGGGGTTTAACCACTGGGGATTGATTTGGTTGATATGTTCGTGGGGTCTAACCACTTCATATTGAGGGATTGAATACGAATTCTCTCTGGATCGGTGATGTGAAGTGGTTGATGATGAAATGGTCTTATGTACCAGTGAAATGATCATATGAATCATATCAATTTTATACCAATTTCAATAGTATTGTTGTGGGATAAACTGATTATGAATGAAAGTGGTGACAAGTCACTACAGCTTTATTGTTGTATTTTGTTGTTATTCAACAACCGACAATAGATAACATTTCTCATGTCAGTGTTGGCATTCACGCAACTTTAAAATTGCCCACATTTATGCTTTGCACCATGTTCTATTTTTTTGGCTGAATTCATCTGAGAACGAGGATTTGGGAAAAAGTTACGGTTTGAACTTTGTCTTTATCATTTTTTCTAATATAATTAGCATTATTTGATATAATTTGCATTGCTATGCCTCAACTGCTGATTCGTTCTGTGACGACAGATTCATATGAGAGTCATGATGGTGAAATACGATAGTGGATCTCGCAGCTATCAAGGGAATTCCGTCACTATCATGCTTCAGAACACCAATATAAAAAAGTACAGCATACAAGTCCCACACCCTCGTTGTTTAGCCCTCTTTTGGACTCGGTTTTGTGAAGAATTGCCGGAATTCCAGCCATGTCACCTAAGGATTGACCGATTCTACAACGCACTTTTGAGTTGACCACCTCTTTTCTCCACAGTTTTCGATGGTCCTTGTGCAGAACATCTCTGATTCAGAGTAGCAAGGATTTCAGATCAAGTATCTCTCCTGGAGCCCACGCTAAAGTTCGTCGTTGAGGCTCCTTCCGATGCAATTTTCCCGGCTCACAGAAGAGCTAGGAAAAATGTTCATCAGATGAAATGCGCATTTTCTCGAGTATTTCAAAAAAAAATATGAAAATACAACTTTTTGATTTTACGTTCTGTTCAGTGGAGTGCACTGACAGACCAGATATTTTCTCAGTCTGAGGGAGGTCATGTCTTCGATGATGATGATGATGATGATGATGATGATGATGATGATGATGATGATGATGATGATGATGATGATGATGATGATGATGATGATGATGATGATGATGATGATGATGATGATGATGATGATGTTGAAGATGAGAGTGGATGTGGACGACGACGAGGAATTCCTCAGAAAGTGCATTGATACAGATATCCCAAATAACTTTTTTTTCCCATTTCGATTATTTTTTTCGTATGGGTCGATTTCAGAATCTCCTCCGTATTTAGTTTGGTGGTTCCCATGTAAGCGATCGCTACTATAAACATAATTTTTAACACTTTATTCATTGAGGAAAATGTCATTGGGCATTATGTGGCGCAGTGCCTTCGTTTTTCAAATGCTAATGTGTACCAAAACTTCTCATCCTGTCTAGTAGTTTATTATATTTATTCTCTAGTTCTTCTTTATTAATCAACAATTCTTCATTCTCTTTTCTCTTATCTTCTAGTCTTCTTTCTAGTTCATTTCTAATCATTTCTTCATTTTCTAATCTCTTTTCAAGTAAGTTTTTAGCCTTCAAAAGTTCTTCAATCTTTCTTTGTTCAGTTTGTAGTCTTCTTTCTAGTTCTTCTTTCGCTTTCTCATCACTTTCGACCTTTCTTTCGAGTTCTTTAGTCCTCATCTTATTGGTATCGATCAATGTAGGCATATCATCTCGATTCTGAAAATAAAGCATCGTACCGCGTTTGTTTTTTTCATAGTCCCTATCCTTATCGTTTCTTTTATATATTTGTTCACAGTCATGAAACATCTCTCTCTCATTAATAGGAAAAAGAAGAAAAGAGGACATGGCAGATATAGGTTTACTTACAATATACTTCTCAAATAATTTAGCAGTGAATATATTAATATCAGACTTTCTCCAGTCAGATTGTACATTCATCATTCCATTCTTATCAATTCCAACAATATCCGACCCATCTCCCAAACTCAAATAATTTCCTGTAGCTTCATATAATTTTTTTTTAAATCTACTTACTTTGTCTTCACAATTTCATATGAGAGATCATTCATATTCACTGCTATTAAATCTCCTATGGAAGTCAAATAAAATATCCAATTATTGTAAATCACTAATCGATCATAAATCTGTAATGATTCTAACGTGAATCGAATAACTAAACCATACCATTGGTAATCCTTTATTCTGCAAATATTCTTCTGAATCTGATTGATATCGACGAATGGTGGACTTAACTCCAAGATTAGTTATACCGAATAAGAAGTTGCTAGAAATTCATTTAAAGTAATTTGTTAATAAAGGGAAAATAATTAAAATCTTACTTACTCATGTACATGAATTCGATAATATTTCTTCAGTTCATCAATCGAAACATTAAATTTAACTCCACAATTTGTTCGATAATCTTCATTCATTGGGATAGCAAGTGAAACGTTTGCATTATTCTCTCTTTCAATGAAATAATAGAGACAAAACAATTTGAAAAGAACTTTTATTCGTTTTTCAATCTATAAAATATAATAAATGAATAAATAATCAATTAAAATAATTTTAACCTTTGCTGATTCAGTGAATATGAATTCATCATCTATTAATTTAGCTTTCGTTATTATTTGATACTGAAAAGTTTTGGATATTTCAATTTCGAAATTAAAAGTTGACTCCCGCTAATTTTTCGTGACCATGAAGAGAGAAAAATAGCAAAAGTTATTCTGCGTACCACACATTATTTATTTTATGTTAAAGATGGAGGCCATCGAATGTCTATGCAAATGTATAACATATCTATTATGCAAGGGACAAGTTATATGCGAGAAATTAGCACGACCATTCATCAATCCCGTAGCGCAGTGGTAAAAGTGCTCACTAGTAAGCGTAACGTCGCGGGTTCGAAACCTATTGCTGAACTTTCCTATTTTCAAAATTTCGCGCCTTTGCCTGTACATCAAGCATGGATTCATTCATGATTCTAGCGATCAATAAGCTAAATTAGCATAAACTAATTTATGTAAGGTATGCAGAATAACTTTTGCTATCTTTCTGTCTTCACAGTTTGTTCACGAAAATATTGCCCGGACACCACCTTTAATTCAGATTATTTGTCGCTAGAATCGTGAATGAATCATGCCTGATATCAGAGGCAAAGGCGAGCTTTTTTGCAAATTGGAAATTTGGGGAATAGGATTCGAACTGGCAATGAGTTTAGTAGTCCGCTAGTTTTACCACTACGATAAATGATTGATGAGTTATCTCTTTAATTTTTTTGCATATCACTTGGAACTAGCATAAGCGAAATGTAAGAGTTTCGTATGAATATTGGACGGACTCCACATTTAAAGATGGTGGCCCGCGAATATTCATATAAATCACTACATCACTACACTAAAATAAATAGTGCACTGTATGTAGAATCACTTTTGCTTCCTTTCTGTCTTCACAGTTTGTTCACGAAAAT
Source organism: Parapristionchus giblindavisi (assembly GCA_943737045.1). NCBI lineage: Eukaryota > Metazoa > Nematoda > Chromadorea > Rhabditida > Diplogasteridae > Parapristionchus > Parapristionchus giblindavisi. The sequence continues at coordinate 10,018 of CALSFV010000035.1, forward strand.
ATTCGTGGGACACCACCTTTAACCTCTTTGAAGAAGAACGAATTATCCAGAACTCCGAATTCAGTGTGAGAAGAAAGTTGTCGCCGTGTAATTTTATTTCAAAATTCTTTTTTTTTCTCTTGAAATATTTGAAAAATGAATTTAATTTGATTTTAAGATCACAGAAAAGCACAACCGACCCTTTCATCGATGTAATGAATGGAGGAGTTGTATAAGAACAATGAACAAATTCATCTGAAATATTCATTACCATAACCCTGGTACGAATCCTCTCATACCTTGAGAGATTTGGTAAAACTTTCCACGTTTATCAATCGAATATTCATCACGTTTCTTGAAGTCCATGATTCAATTTAAATGCTAATGGATAAATAAATAATGAATGCAGAAATTCGAAAACACGAAACAGACAACTACTTTATTATTTGTTTAATCCCTCTCTCCTTTTGTTCCTCTAAAAATGGAAAAATAAAACGAGAAGAAAAGATATGATCGTACATAATTCTTGACTGAAATGAGTGTTAGTAAGGAAAGGAAGAGAATAAAAGATAATAATGATAAGAAAAAAAAGAATTCAAAGTGATTTGAACATGCTGTTATCAAAGAGATGAAGAAGGTTATAAATGAAAGATTGGAATATTTTTTAAACAATTGTTCTCAATTCCTATTGATTTTCTCGACAGATAAGTATGCGTGTGAAAACGAGTTTTTTTGCGCACAGCCTTCAAGTCTAATCAGTGAGTCTATTATTCATAAAATGTTCCTTTCATAATGACATTATTCAAAGATCTGATAAGACCTCTAATAGTACATTGATCTCATACTCCATATGATTGTTTGATCACGTGATTGATAAGAGATAACAATTATGATTGACGGTCAATATCCATCGATTGATCAAGTCTACTGTTTCAATGTGTATAGCAGTTGACATTTCTCCACTTCTTTTCATTTTGACTCCTCGTTGATCTTGTTAAATATTACTGTGATTATCTGCGCGCTACTGGTAAACTTTGTTTATTTATCTTAGGCCCCCATTTCATCAAGTACCAAATGTTCGAAAAAAAAGGTTGTACAAACGGTTCCAACCTATGCTTGTCACGTTTATCATGTAAACGGCCTGTCATACTGATATTTTATGAAGTTTTCCTGATGTTTGATGAAGTATCTGTTTACCTCAGAAATGATATTAGCTTATCTCTCACATAATCCCATTCAGGATATGATAAGGAGTACGGTATTTTTCACCTTATTTTCGATTTTACTTAAAGTAAATCTCGCCCAAGGAAAGAAAGTTCTCGCTTGTTACACAGAGTTAGTTCAATTCTTCTTTTCCTTTCCCTAATATCTCACAAGAATCTTACTGTAGTCCCGCAGATTATAATAATTTCCAATTACTTCAATTTTTCCATATGATTTTAATTTTAATGACCCACTCTAGCATAAGAAGGTTTGAGGCTAAATAAAAACAACCTGTCCCAACATCTTGAAAACTCATTTATGTTGTATCATTCATTAGAAACCATAGCATCTTCTCCATTTCAGAATCGATTCTCCACCCATATCCGCTATTCCATCCAATCTATGCACTCATTATCAATTGATTGGTTCAACAACTATCGATTGGCTAGGAAACTTCGTCCCGCCTAAGCGTTCTATAGCCAGGTATTTTGCAGATTTTCATTTATCTTGGCACAATACCAAGTATTTTCAGGTCCTTTTCCAAGTTGAGACTGAAAGAGCCTAAACCGACGCTGCTCTTATGCATTACGGGACCAAATCCAAATTGGTCGAGACTGGTTTGATCTATTCATAATTTTTATGTGATAGATGAGATTCGATTCCATTCGCCCATATGTTCTCAAAATTCTTTTTTCAATCAAAATCAAGCTGTTAATTTCGTGCTTTAATGAAAATTTTGTGTTAAGGTCAGTTTCGAAGGAAACATGAGAAAGTTCGCTAATGCTGCAGCAAAGTTTCTTAAGGCAGAGGGACTTCAAGGTTGATCTTTTTGGTCATCGTTCTTATATGATCTTTGATCTTTGATCTGTCAGGACTTGATCTCGACTGGGAGTTTCCGTATTGGAGCCCCGATGGTGCTACATGGGACTATGAAGGTTTCACTCAACTCATTCAGGTACTTTTTTTTGTAATAGAATCAAATGGATGGGGGAGAGTATGGGCCAAAGACAGAGAAGTGCCAATACAGTGCGGGTAAAAACAAGCCTCGATGATAAGTATGATTATATGAGAACGAAATCCATGAATATAACGATGAAATTATGAAACTATCATGAAACTTAAATACTCCTAGATATTGTCATTAACATCCAATCGAATTGATTCCAGATTCTCCACGAGACCTTTTCTCCACAAGGATTGATAGTAACAGCTGCAGTATCTGGACCACCCACCATCACGAGAACTGCTTATAATGTTACTGCTTTGAACGAGTTAGACTTATTATTTGTGAATATCAGTAAAATACAGATACTGAAAGATAAACAAAATTTTATACTATAATGGAATTAGAATAAGGTGCAGTAAGATACAGTAGGAACAGTGCTCATTACTAAAGCTACCATATGACTACAACTACAGTAAGACACAGTATCTCTTCTATTCAGATACCTCGATCTTGTCTTCGTAATGAACTACGACTTCCATGTATGGAAACCATCTGTTCCGTTTGTTGGATTCAATGCTCCGCTCCATCCGCTACCATTTGAAATAATGCAATTAAAAGAAATGAACTCGGTTTGATCTTTGATTTCTGATCTTTGATCTTTGATATTTGATCTTTGGCTCAGGAATCGTCAATGCGATCGTATCTTTCACTTGGATTGGATAAGAACAAAGCGATATTTGGAATGCCTACGTACAATCAAGGTTATGTTCTTGCTAATGGAAAGTAAGTGATCTTTGATCTTTTTACTTTGATCTCTGATATTCGACCTATGATATTTGATCTTTACAGATGGCACACGCCCTACGCGATAGCCGATGAAGAGATAGATATCTATCAGCATCATGAGATGGTCAGTTTTTCGAATGAATTGATATAATAATTTCAACCCTTTTAAAGAAGGGGACCCATGAGTTTTTTCGTGACTAAACTTGCCAGGCAGAACTATGGCTCACATCTCCTTGTATACAAAAACAATTTTCTCTAAAATTTTAGATGCCCCGGAATACGGTAATTCGGGAATAAGGTTCATTGATAAGTCCAGGGAAAGGAGCGAGTTTTTGAAATTGAAGTACAAATATATAGAAAATTGCAAACGGGAATCGAACCCACGTGGCGCGGTTACAAGCGCTGACTACTTACCACTGAGCCACTCGTTCTACGCGTTGAACCAGTCAAATCTAATAGAGAAAGGAATGTAGCTTCCTATGTCCCACGTTCTTCATGTCAATAGCGCAGCCCAAATCTCGTGGGTCCCCTTCTTTAACCCAACTCTCCTCATAAATATCATATAGAAAATAATACGAAAAGATTCCCTTGACCTGTGATCTGATACTTCTTAGGAATCGTTCCCATAACATTTCTGTGAATAAGGGCTATCTTAAATACATAATGTAGCAATGGACATTAATATTATTCAGACTTGTGATCTAACCAAATCAGATGGATGGAAGAGGGTATGGAATGAAGATGCTCAATCATCATATTTATATCATGAAAAGAAGAAGATTTGGATAAGTGAAGAGGTATGTATCTTTATTTTCTGTGGCATTTATTAATCCAAGTGTCTAACTATAAACTTCCTGAAAATTGCATGTAAAGTTATGTAAATCAAAAACTACCCCCGGAGTTATGCATACTAGTTGTTTTCAGGAAATTTACTTACTATTATGGCGCACTAAAAAATAGTGGAAAGAGGAAAATGGCGACTTTCCTGGGTCTAAAAAAGTACACTGGAAAACCGAAAATGGAAACTCGAAATTTGAATTCGCGGGCGCGAATAAGGCGCGGGAATTCAAATTCTGACTTTCTAACTGCGATTTTCTGCGGTTATGAAACTTAAATAAAGCCGAAATTTCATTTTTCGACCTTTATAAAGCGTAGGAACTTGAATTCCTACTTAACATCCTTTTTAAACCGCAGAAAACCGCAGTTGGAAAGCCAGAATTTGAATTGCCGCACCTTTTTTCGCGCCCGCGAATTCAAATTTTCGAGTTTCCAGGTGTTTTTTAGACCCTGGAAAGCCGCCATTTTCCGTTTTCCACTATTTTTTAGTGCGCCATTAGAGGGAAGAAAATACTAGTTATATGAGTGAATGAATTATAGACCAATGACAGTTTTCGAGCAAAGGCAACGTTCGCGAAGGATCAAGGATTCGGAGGTACGCTACTCATTTTACTCTCATTGTATTCTTTAAATGATATCCAATTTCCAAATATTCTGTTCAAAGGCACACCACGAGTTATTCTGACTCTCCGCATTGGCAACATTCTCTCGTAGACAAAGAAAGCGAGAGTGGAGTGCTAGAGGGGAAAGTAACAAATTAGCTCGGGGTGTACTGAAAAAAATGAATGAATGATAGTGAATCCTGTGCTCTGCATTTTCATCCACGAAGATGCAGAAACAGATAAAAATAATTTGAATTCGGAACTTTCTCAGTAAAACAATGCGATCTATATGCCAAAACCGTTGATCAATTCAAATATTAAATATAACAAATTGTAAAATTCTTTATAGGTTTAATGATGTTCTCGATGGGTAATGATGATTGGAGAGGATCATGTGGACAGGGACCATTTCCATTGATTAGACAAGCTAAAGATTCATTCTTTAATTGATTATGTTTAATTTACATTGTAATCCTTATGAATTGTCTTTATCCGTCACGTTTTAAAGGCACAAACACAAACCTAATTTTGCTCTGCGTTCTGGCCACACTCTCTCGCGCACAAAGAGATCGAGAAAGTGTTGTCATAGAGGAGCCATTCAAATTAGCCCCCGTCGGTGTATCTTTAAATGTCCGAATATTACTTTGGTATTTGTATTCAATGTTAGAACATTTTATTTGTTCATTTTCTATTTCTTACAATTAATTCTCTACCGGTGACAGAATTCTTTTCAGTTCCTTTATTTATTTACATGATTGTAGATAACCAATTTTTTAATGTAGATATCGATGATTTTGACTGAATAAATGGATTTAACTTACAAAGAAAGTGATGGAGAACTGGTTTCCTAATAAGCTATAAATCATCACTTATCATTACTTTGATGCATAAGAGACGCCTTGTTTAGCTTTCAAAGAGAATTAATCTTTGTATGACTATCACTCCATTCAGACTGAATCTCTTTGAGATTCTCTTTATCTTCATCTTTGTCTCCCTCTCCCTCTCTCTCTTTCTCACTCTGTCTCTCCCTCTCTCTCTCTCTCCCCTCTCTCTCCCTCTCTCTCACTCTCCCTCTCTATTGCTCTATTGCCGAATCTCTGGAGAGGAAGTCGGAGAGAGAGAAGGAGAGAGAGAGATGGAGGAAGAGATGCGTGTTATCTAACTTCAAATGGGCATTGCTTCAAGAGACACAGATATGACGGAGGAGTAACGTCTCTCTTTCTTTTGGAAAAAATAGAAGAGCTGTTTTTGTACAATTTTGTTCGTATTTTGTCTTCTATTAAACTTTTTTTCAACTTTTGAAGACCGAATTATTCAAAGCAGTTTTTTTTTAAATGAATAGTTGACCCTTCCATACCCTTTCTTTTACGTTCTTGATTTCAATGACTTTGTCTTTGATTTCTCAATAATTTAACTCTTTCTAATATTTTCAGTTTCATTTGTTTCTCATCTAATCTATATCAAATTCTCTTCATGAGCTGAATACTACAAGTAATATTTTCCAAAGAATTTGATATCTTAAATTAAATTTTTATTTATTTTCATTATGGATGTTCTACTGATGGATAAAAAATAATCTACTTTACTTGTTTATTCTTTATTTTTATTCATTCTGTACTACATTAATAATAATTATTATTATCAAATAAGAATATGAAAATGATTCATTTGGAGATCTTTAACTAATGAGAAGCTAAAGCTTTCCAACTCAACAAGTAATAATTTCAGTTCATTCCACAAAATGAGTCGTCGACATCGACGGTCCAAGGTTAATTCAATTCAAGAATGAATACAATATCTTTATCATTATTAAGGTGACTCGTGTTGTCAATCTCGTCAAGAGAATCATCGCTTTCTTCTTCTCTCATGTAGGACTATGCGCACTGGTATCGACCATTTATCGTTTTTAGATTAAAGATCAAAGATCAGCGAACGTTCCAAATTCGAATCAGCTCATGGCACAACTGGTGTCAAAATGAATATCGTGACCGAAATTTGTAGAGAGAGAGTATGTAAAACTAGGAGAATTTTCTCTGGTTCTCTTGTATTTTCGGTCCTTTTCAACTTCTCATGAGAGATATTGAGAATAGATCAGAGAGTAGCACTGTCATTTCGTTATTTAATTTATAATATAAAAACAAGTAAAATAAAATAGCAACTTTTTCTGCACAAAATTTTCGTTTCTAATTTTATCTCTACAATCCTCTACAGAAAACAAGAAACCCTTCGCATGTCTCTGTATCTCTCCCTCCTTCTCTCTCTCCCCCTCTCTTTCCTCACTCTCAACACTATATATCTCTATGTCTCCATCGAGAATACTCCCCGGGGAGGGGTCGGAATCGCATCCTTACTCTATCCTTGTATCTCTTCATCTTCTTTTCTCCCTCTTCCCTCCTTTTCTCCTCCTCCATCTCTCCCCCTCTTCCTTCCGGATTTAGCGCGAGCGCTTCGACTCGTCGCTTGTTCAGCGAGGATGCAGAAAGGAATAGAGAACAGATATGGGATACAGTAAAAGTTGTGACGGAAAAAAGTTGGTTATTGCAAAAGGGAAATAAAAGAAGGCTGAATGAAGGGCCTTCTCGGTCACAATGATAATGTCTGCAATTGTCTGATAAATAGGTTCAGACCACAAAAGATTAAGTTTATTGTTCAATCTTGACACATTTATTCAAGAGGGAACTGTTACGATCCTTTAATAATGGAAAAATAATGAAAATACAACTAAATTATAGGAAACAACGGTATTATTCATTTCAGGTAGTCGGCTACGCCCTCCTCGGGGCGGTTGTATTCCGTGCAGTTGAAGGACCACACGAGATGAAGATACAGAGCGAGGTACTTTATTTAATTAATATGAATATTATTATAAAAATAAAATTGATTAATAGATAAACTCCGCCACTTTCACAGGTTACAACGGCCCGTAATCAAGCCGTAGATGTCGCATGGAATGCAACTTTTCGTGTGAATAAACTCGATACGGATCAATGGAAACGAATGGTCCATGCTCAGGTAAAATGTTCTTCTTTTCCTACGTAAGACTTACTACTTACTGTTACTACTTACTTACTATTTACTACTATTAGCGACCCAAAGCTATGAAGAAAGACCATTACTTTTATTTTTAATCCTCTAGATCCTTTATTTAAAAAAATCATTTAAAAATTAATTGGTCCCACCCCTTTTCAGGTGAAAAGGTTCCAGAAGAAGTGTATGTACGCGATCCGTCGTGGATATGATGGAAAGGAATTGGGTGAAAGTGCCCAATGGACGTTCACTGGAGCTTTTCTATATTCATTAACTGTGATTACCACGATTGGTAAATTGGTTTTGTTATCACAAATATAAGTTACGCAATAAATGAAGTGAGAGTAAAGACTTGAATCTATAGATATTGGAACTAATCGAAATTTTTCGTTGGCAAAGAAAGTGGGAGCGTTTCATTAGAGAAATCCTATTTCGTTTTCATTTTCGACAAGAAAACAGGAATAACTCCTTATTTTGCACACGCTCTCGCCTTTTTCTTTTCTTTTCGGGATACCATAATACATCTTCAGGATACGGTAACACGTCTGCCAAGACGTATTTTGGCAAAACATTGACGATTCTATACGCGATTGTGGGAATTCCACTGATGCTTCTGTTCTTGACCAATATTGGTAGGATTATTAAGATTTATTATTTTTTAATATTTAAAAAAAAATAAAATTTCACTCTCTGAATCAACTAAATATTTAAAAAATAGAACTTTTCAGGTGACGTCATGGCGAAGATCTTCCGATTTATGTACGCTCAATCGATTCGACTCAAGTTTCGAATCATTCTCTGGCATAAGAAAAGAAAGGTATAATCACTCATAATTGGAATCCCTCGATAAAAAATACCAAATATTCAAAGAAACACCTCAAACTCTTTACATGGGAATTGTTTTTTTCGTAAACAAAGAATATGAGAGAGAAAGCGTCGGATTGGTACCTTATATTGGGTATATTTGCAACTGACGCTGCTAAAATTTGGTAAATACACCACAAAATTACTTTTTAACTTCAACTTTAATTTAAAAATGCCTTCTACATCAACTAGTTCATATTTAATCGATATTATTGATTGAAGGCAGCCAAGATTCGTCGTGCCAATTCCCTTGTCTCTCGATTGACTCGAGGACGAGTGAAAGCTGAGAGCTCACAGGACTCACTCGGTTCGTATTTTGGAGAACAAAAGCATATTGATTAATCGCTTTGATGAATTGTAATCACTATTTGTGGTGGATTTTAAAAAAAGCAAAATATTTTCCAATTTATCTTACCATCATATTTATCGATTCATCTATCAATTTCCATGAGATAACACTTAATTTAAAAAAAAATTATTATTATTTATAATCATGTGAGGTGATAATTCGGAAAGGTAACATATATGTAGACGTTTTCATGATAATCCTATCTGTGCAGTGCCTTCAGGAGTCGCCAACGACGTTGAAGATCTTCTCACTGCCCGTGTTCATCTCGAACAACTCGAAGTCAGAGAAAACGTCCAGGCTCAGCTCGATAACATTCGTGTACCACTGTCTCTGGTATGATATTTGATCTTTGAGTTAATTCATATCTAATTAATATCCCTAACTTCATTTTACTTCAAAGAAATAAAATAAGTTGATTGAGTTCTAGGTTTGGATATTAATTTAGATATTGATCTTTGATCTTTGATCTTTGCTCTCTAGGTCATATTCACAATGTTCGCCTATTTGATCGCTGGATCGATTCTCTTCTGTCTGTGGGAGGGATGGACGTTCCTTGAGAGTTTCTACTTCTGCTACATTTCACTCACAACGATAGGTTTGATCTTTGATCTTTGATCTTTTGATGTAAGCATGAAAACGTAGTTTGATCTTTGATCTTTCTTCAGGTTTCGGCGACAAGTTCCCGGGCGCATCTGTGGGCAACAACAAGGACGCACAGGAGAAGCTTGTCATCACTTCGGTTTGTATCTACTTTGATCTTTGATCTCTAATGCACTGTTACATTTGCGTTACGTGCCTACGCCGTAACCCCCTCCGTCGCCTCTCCGACGCGGCGGAGGGGGTTACGGCGTAGGCACGTAACGCAAATGTAACAGTGCATAACTTTTCCCCAATGATCAGGTATATCTCCTATTCGGTATGGCTCTACTCGCCATGTGTTTCAATCTCGCCCAAGAGGAGGTCCAGAGCAAGACAAGGTTTGATCTTTGATCTTTAGTCTTTGAACTTTAATATTTGATGATCTCTGATCTTACTGATACTTCAGATGGATCGCTCGCCAGTTCCGCTCTAGCGATGACGACGATGATTGATTATAAAATTATTAATTTTATTTCAATTAAATAAAATTTGTTTCTGCTTGTGTTCATTTTTTTCACTCATTGAAACATGTTTGGTAATTATATAAATATGTAAATTCATTTCCACTGTTTTTTTAAGTTTATTGAACAATGAAGAGAGAGAATTCTATTTTTTTTTCATAATTATCCATTTCATTCTTCGTATGTCTTTTCTAACAAGACGGTGGCTCTCATCTATGTCCTCGATAATCGATTTCTCTTATCTCATTATCATAATTCCATCCATTGCTGTCACCCTCATCGTAGGTATGAATGATCTTTGATCTTTGATCTTTGTTCAGATGAGTAGTTTGATCTTTGATCTCTGATATTTGTAGCTTGTAAGAGAAAGAAGATCTCAAATACTCTACCACCCATAGAATCACACTCGCCCATTAGTGGAACATCAAGAAAGCTATACGTAAGTATGCTTGAATATTTAGTTTCCCGCATATTCCTAGATGGGTCTCAAGACTCAAAACTGACCACATGGACAAAAAGTTCTCGCTCACAATGTTGGTGCTCGAAAATGTATGATATTAACTAGGCCTTAAAGGTACATTCCGAGCTAATTCTAAACAATCTGCTATAGCAATGCTCTCTTTATTAATGAGAGAGTGTTGCTAGAATAAAATTCACTCGGATGAGTCTTTAACTTTTTTTCCACCACTTTGGCCTTCATTTACGAGTCTCGTTCAGCATGATGAATCAAAGAGAATTAGACGAGAGCTAGCTCTGGCTGCAGCTCCGCCTAAGCCTAAACCAATTGATGATAATCCATCGGTAAAGTTCAAGTTGAAACCAGAGCCAAGCAAAGATATCAAAGTGAAACCGGAGTCAACCAAGGATATTCAAGTTAAAAAGGAGTCCAGAGAAGATATCAAACAAGATCTTCGCAATTCGGTGTCTAGACCGGTTCGATTTTTTTTCGTTCATCATCTGAGAAACGTAATAAGTCGGTGACGATGAGGGTAGTGAATGATGAATAATAATTATTATTTATTAGATGCAGAAAAATTTGCATACACTCACAGAAAAAACCCTAGCTCATGTACCCCTGTGCACCAAACACTAAACGGTTAGGGTTTGAAACACTTGTATTTAAAGAAGGGGACCCACGAGTTTTTTCGTGACTAAACTGGCCAGGCAGAACTGTAGATCACATCTCCCTGTATACAAAAACAATTTTCTCTAAAATTTTAGGTGAACAGGAATGTCGTAATCCGAGCATAAAGTTCATTGATCCCCCAGGGAAAGGCGCGAGTTTTTGAATTTGAAGGATGCATATAAAGAAAATTGCAAACGAGAATCGAACCCACGTAGCGCGGTTACTAGCGCTAACCACTAAAAACTGAGCTACACGCTCTATGCACCCATTCGCTCATATCTAATAGAGAACATAATGCCACTTCCTATGCCCCATGTTCTTCTTGTCAATAGTGCACTCCAAATCTCGTGGGTCCCCTTCTTTAAGGGTTCTCAGAATAGGGCTTTAAAACCCTTGCATACAAGTGTTTCAAACCCTAACCGTTTAGTGTTTGGTGCACAGGGGTACATGAGCTAGGGTTTTTTCTGTGAGTGTACGCTAGGTGCATCGGTAAAATGGGCGGAGTAATTGATTTGTTTAGAGGAAAGATGAGGATCGTTCATCATCTGAGAAACGTAATAAGTCGGTGACGATGAGGGTAGTAAATGATGATAAGAAGGTGATTGGCTTTTTAACCCCAAAAGTCATTATAAAAAGATTTGTGATGTTTAGAGCAAAAAGGAGAAACGATCAGCCTCAGCTGAAAACGCTGACGATTCTGAATATGACAAGCCCAAGATGGTTAAAAACAAGGTACTTATTTTTCTAATATATTATTATATTATTTAAATTATAGTCAAAAAATTGTTTATTTATGTATGCAATTCTGCTTATTATGCATATTATCATTTAAAGCGACGCCCCAAGCTAATTTGAAACTCCGCACTTACTACACTCTCTCGCTTGAATATTGCCAATGCGGAAAGTAAAATTAGCTTGGGGTGTGCCTGTTCCTTAAGGTATTTCGGTCGCAACTTCAATATTCAATATTTCGATATTTAAAGAAAATTATGCATAAGTTTAGGTAGAAGATGACGGCGGGTATGAAGAGTGCAAGAGTATGAGTACTGATGAATTGAAGAAGGCGCTCGCGGATTGAAAAGATCAAAGATCAACGATCATAGATCAAAGGATTAGCTAGCTTCTTGGTGCATAAAAATAAAATGTTGTAATTGAATTTACTGCATTCTGCATGTGGGAATTCGTAACATTGATAAACAATCTGGTAATTGAAATGGAACATTGGCAAAAGATGATGGAGGTATGGGGAATCGAACCCCAGACTTCTCGCATGCAAAGCGAGCGCTCTACCCCTGAGCTATACCCCCTCTTAGCTGTGCTCAACGATAATGTAGTGTCGTATCTTATCAATCAGTGTTTACGTTTTGGCTATTTACTTGACGGTTGAATTTTTCCCTTTGATACAATATTTAATAATACAACAATATTTGATAACACATGATAAAGCCACCATGTAAAATTGAAAATTGAAGACCATTTCAACTTCTATTTCCCAAAATTTTATTGATCCGCAATCGTGTAGTCGCGCAAAAATGATTTCTCACTAATATGTATATGCATTAGAAATCGTGCGCACGATTTTAATTTGATAATTAAAAGAATTGCGTACAAATTTGAGAAGTCGACTCATTCTCATTCATTTTCACTCTTCGAGCGGTGGATTTTTTCTTATGGCCACTGCGCGACTTTACACGAAATTAAGAGTGAAAATCGCGCAGAACGACTTTTCATCATTTTAACGTCGAACATTGGTCGACAGGTCGTGCATTTGCACGAATGCGGATCTCTATTGTAAACGCATAAATGGCTGATTGTGGGAGTTCCAATGCAAGAATGAGACAAGACAAGGATTCCAAGACAAGGGATTCGCAAACGTGCAGTTCGCGCATTATAATATTATAATTACGCGTGCCAACTCGTGCATTCGACTCATTTTCGCTCATTTTCATTTGAAGTAGCGGTGTAAAAATACAAACCAACACAAAGCTTGAAAATGAAGCCCAAATGCACTTTGTAGGAAAAAAATGTGATATAAACTCGTGATCATGATGAGGGTCTGTGCATTGGAACTTAAGATGATACTACATTTATTACATTACATTATAACAACTTTATTCAGCTATTTTGGGGGTAGCTGGGTCGCCATTAGGATTCTCCGAGGAGCGCATCGTATCTCGTGAGTTGCCCGCATCTATCCAGCTTATCGACTGTCCAGTCGTCTTCCTCCTTCTCCTTCATACGAAATTCACAACGATCATCGGTTCCTGCTCGAATCTTCTCATAGTGTGGTAGAACAGAACTGACCTTCCTTCGGTGGCAATTGAGAGGACGTCCATCGTTATCACGAAGATTTGGAGAGATCCATGGTGTAGGCCTTACACCATGGATCTCTCCAAATCTACTACGATACTATCGACACTACGATGTTCGATACTACTATATATGATACTACGTGAAATGTTATTGTAGAAAAAATCAAAAAGCAATTTTTTTTCTTGGTGATGTAATATTATGTTTTGTAAAAGAAATAATCGGTAATCAACGTTTATCTTATATTTCAGGGATTATACTCGATGGGAAGGTTCTTTCTGCGGACCATACAGTCACCCTGGAACCATTCACGACGGAACTGCTTGGCGGCTCCATCAGGGGTGTTGGTCCACTCGATGGTGATACGGTCATTGTTGGTGTCCTGAAGGAAAATAAGTTAACGTATACCCAATGTGGTACTTTAAGAACTCAGGATAATAGATATTCATACCTCCTGTCCGTAGGCGAAGGCATCGCAAGAGACGGCGATGAGGGCGTTCTCCTTGGGGTCGAGAACTCCTGATCCGGGGTCGACACCGAGTCTTCAGTCACCGAGTCACCGAGTCATGTTGGTGGTCTTGAAAGCCCATCCAATACGGCGAGCAGAGGAGTTGGTCACCTTAATATTCAAAACATTAGCATTGAACCAAATCCTCTATGAACACAAAGATCATTAGACCCAAAAAACCTTAAGACCCTAAGATCCTAAAAATCCGTCATGATAAAAACAAAAGATCCTAAAACTATAAGATCATAAGACTTTAAAACTAACCTTGATGTGGTAGGTGTGTTTGTCATCATAAGGAGCGTTGAATACGATCTTGGTGCCGGGTTGAGTGGCGATATCTCCGGGAGGTACTGATTCTGCCATCACGATTAATGTGGAGAACTGCCAATCTCATTGAGTTTTATACGAAAGAATGAGATCAATTTAAATAATCTTAAGATTCAAATTCATATTGATCCATATTTAGTTTTTTTATGAATATTTATATTTCAAAATCTTTTGTTCTAAATTAATCATCATGGTAATCAAAATTCACATATGAAATTGAATTTTATGCACTATTCCACCATTCTATCAATTATAATTATTTTTGGAAAAGTTATCGATCCAATATTAATGACCAAGGATTAAACGGTATTGATAGCAAAGTCATCAATGTTAAAAAAATATATATATATTCTGTTAAAGGTGGAGACCCGTGAATGATCATGCAAATCTTTTACGTCTCGCTTATGCAAGTGTTTAGTGATATGCAAGAAGATAGGGACACTACTTATCATTCCCTTAGAGTAGTGGTAAATCTTCTGACTAGAAAGCGCATGGTCGCGGGTTCGAATCCTATTGCCGAACTTTCCTATTTTCAAAAAGCGCGCCTTTGCCTGAGTTTGCTAGCATGATTCATTCATGATTCTAGCGATCAATAAGATGAATTATCATAAAATGTATAGTGTACGGTATGTAGAATAACTTTTGCTATCATTCTGTCTTCACAGTTTGTTCACGAAAATATTCGCGGGAGTCCACCTTTAATGTATTACATTGAACTTATTAATTTATCACAATGTTTATGCAACTTGGGCTTCATTAATGATAAACATTCTTCATAGGGACATAATTTACATATTGGGCATTTACAAAAAATGTTAATTACAGAAATCACTGGGATCACAACACAAACCACTGGGATTATGGATAAAATCGGTACTATACAATCGATATTTCATATTGAGGTGTCCCATATATTTTGACCAAGATCGGAATCTTTAGTCTGCTTTATAGAGAGACTCATTTGATATAATTCTGATTTTTTTTTCAAAAGAAGGCCCGTCTCATCAAGGAGAAAATTTTGTTGGAACTAAAAAGTGGTTCTAAATTAATATATGGGACACCTTAAAATTATTATTAATATTAATTTGAGATCAAACAATATATTTTGCACGGGATATATTTACAATTATAAAGTTAAAAACTGTATCCGTGAGAATAAACTATGGAATTTCGAATCTTTGATTGAATTTTGGAAATCAATTAGATACAATAAAACAGAATTTCAATTTGCATTTGAAAATCGTGGA
The DNA here is from genome assembly GCA_943737045.1 of Parapristionchus giblindavisi. Classification (NCBI taxonomy): domain Eukaryota; kingdom Metazoa; phylum Nematoda; class Chromadorea; order Rhabditida; family Diplogasteridae; genus Parapristionchus; species Parapristionchus giblindavisi. The sequence goes on from CALSFV010000035.1 coordinate 25,229, forward strand.
TGAAAGAACTTTTCGGAAGAAAAACGGATGAAAGTACGGTATAAAATGTTTGATAATTAGTGATTTGATGAAACACAGAGAAAAAGTGTTGAAACACCCCTGCTGCTATACACAGAGCACTGGTGTGTTAAATGTAACACTTTTAGTGTTTGATAGCTGTTATTCTGTCAGCTGTATTTTAAATGTGGAGTCATTTTTTTTAAAATTTGATTCTTATCCACAAGAGCACGAAATAGCAACCATCGCTGGTACCATGGTTGTGACTACTTCTGCTGTAGGTGTTAGATAGATCATCTGAAGGTCCTCGTACCTATAACCTTGTCATTGAGTATTTAGGTCCAAAGTCATTCTAGGTTAAAGTTATTAGCGTTAAGGTTATACATGATTTAGCATTAAAGATGGAGACCCTCGAGTTTTTTCGTAACAATACTGTTCGGGTAGGCTGATAAAGATTTATCACACGAACCGAACGACATATTCCATAATGCGTGATGATATGTTTGAAGCTTGTTATGCGCATTGAAAATACAACTTTTCAGGCAAGTAGAGAGTACCTATCCGATTTACATACTTGACTCTCTCGCATTCCCATTGTTACTTAAGCTAATTTCCATACAATATTAACATTCAATCCCATGTTGATCGTTCCGGGAGTCAGTCATACCAACTCATGGGTCTCCTTCTTTAAGTCGCCGAAATTACAAGCTAAGGTCTTTCAACTTACTCTTTGGGATGACAGCAAGCATTCATAAACTCGGTTGCTCCAATTCTATCGATTCCGTCGTGCGCCTAGAATTAAACTAATTTTGAATTGGCGCCAAATTTCTAAACATTTTTGGTGGGGTATAAAAATTTTTTTTTAAAGTAAATTACATTTCTCGGCGTATGTTTGCAGTCTCCAGCGCACATGTAAGCATTGTATTTTGATGGAGCGATGATATGTTTCCATCCGATCTTCTGTTGGAGTAAAGAATTAAGTAACAACAATAAATTATTTATGTTAAAGTGATAGGACATATCATAAATGGTCTTTTCAAGGAACAATATCTCGGTTACAGAAATGTAAACGAAATTTTTTACACGATTTTTTTGAAAAGGCTGTGTGTATATGCAAAAGTAGTAACTAACCTCAAAATCGACAATATGATCGTAGAGACAACAGCTCTTCTCGTTCATATCAACCGTGCAATGAGCCTCTCGTCGTTTTCGTTTAGGAGCTCCGATCAATTTCATCGCCAACGAAGGCAACTGAAGTCGAAATTAAGGCTAGCGAAACATGGAGGTTACGTTCAAAATATGTAATTTTAAAAATCTGAAATATAAAGCAAGTAGCGCACTTTAGAGTAATAAATAAGTTTTTTTAATCTGAAGTAAACATACTTAACTAAGTTACGTATTTAAAGTCACTAAAATCAGTAAGTACCTTCAATGAGGCATCACTATCTCCAGGCAGCACTACCAGATTATCGCCTTCGTAATTAGCCACAGCATACAATGATACGATTCCGTCCTCTACCCATCTGAAAATTGTTTAGGATTAACCAGTCCCCCGTGTAAGTAAACCATTCGGATACCCATTAAATAAACCATTCACTTAACCAGTCTAAACCCACCTTTGGGCATCCTCAACATCTATCGATATCGTATTATGCCTGTATTCGTGATCGATCGGTATGGGCACTCGCTTCGTTGAAACCATGTCACCGATCTTGAAATAATAATCAAATAATAATTTTTGGTTTCTTGAAAATTAAAGCACACAGTTTAATGAAAATTACAGTAATATCAATTGCCTAATGACCCGTTCAAAAGTCGCGAAAATAAAAGAAAACTCTCCTCGTTTAAAGTATACCACATAGTTGATCCCATGTTCTTCATGATAATAGCACATTCAAATTTCTCTTTTTATTTTGTTTCTTTGCTTTTCGTTGCTACTGAACAAGACAATATAGATTACTGTAATATGATTGATGATCGTCTATCATTTAATGTGATGTTATTGTAGTCATCATGGGATTCGAGATGAAAACATTCAAATGCAAAGGGATAATTGCTTACCCGTCCATTGTCCAATCGTTCGTAGATATCTACAGTAATCTCTGGTACTTCGATACCGATTACATTCCGAAGAGCTCCAATGATCAGTGGTCTGATGATATATAAACGATTATTTATTATCCGAACTCTTTGTGATTGATTAATAAAGTAGAAATCAATCACTAAATTCAGAGATTTTACTCCAAATTGGCTAATATCCATTCAGTGTCTCAACAGTGTCTTCTTATCAAAATAAAATTAAAATGTACCGTCTCAAATAAAATCCAAATGTTGCACGTTCAATTGTTCGCTTTGAAGTTCGGTGTGAGAATCGAAAAATAGCAGATGGGTGTTCTGAAAATTTTAATTTCAACATTTTCATTCCAAAATATCTATGAATTTTCTCCCAATCCCATGTCAACCCCTTTATTTAAGGTACTTTTCCCCATTATTTGTTAGTTCCGTTTCTATTCTACAAATAGCCCTTGTCAACACAACAACTCTTTACTTGAGTAGCCCAAAAGTGGATTAAACCTCTCATAAAACATTTATATTCCGTCATCTCTATGTGGCCTTTTCTTATGTGTAGAATATTTTCCATACATCACCCACCCACACACTATTCCATCTATTCCATTAATATCATTTATGTATATGTTGCCAAACTACGTACGTCTTTATTCTCTGATACAATGATAAGTAAATAGTTCCAGTCCCAGTTGACGAAGATTCCCTGAATTAGGGCCAACTAATAGGAAAATATACAAACTACGACCAAACATTCTTGGAAATCATACTTTTTTTTAATATTGGGGATTTGAGAACGACCGCTCATCACTGATACTCTCTTAACAATTGATGTTCTCTCGTAATTTTTCGCGCACAGAAGAACTTGGCGTCCGTCAGAATAGTATGATATCGCTTGGGCAACAAAGCCAATCAATTTTGCCCCTGTGTAAATACAAGATCATGCAGTAATTTCAATTAGCCTTATCAAAAAAAATCTGCATCAACAAGGTTGTGAGTGAATGGAAGGCAGTTGACGATTCGGAAATGGTGTGCCTTTCATAAAAGCCACTGTAGACGAAGTTTGAGCGAGATCTTTGTTGTTTGCTTCGTTTCGATATTTTTCTGGATTTTTTTATTACTTTTCTATTCGAAAGGATCGAAGCGTAGCCGCTCTCACACTGCAGAACAATAGCTGATCATAAGAAGAAAGAAGAATCACTACTGAAAAAAAGATCTATTTTATGACACCCATGATTCAGTGGAAACACTGCTTGGCCAATCTTGATAAGAACGTTTTAATAATAATATTAATCCTATTAGTTTCGTTACTTGAGTATTCATTTCTTATTGTGTACAAAAGCTCGGGGGAAATGAGCTAAAGCAAAAGTCATACCAGAGATCTACTTGTGTTCTGTTGTAGACACAGATAGACTGGCTCACATGAGACGCCCCCCCACCCCTTTGCCCCATCCATCATCTTTATCTTTATCGCTATCCATTGTTTTGATAGTATATTATTGTTATTTCACAAATTTTTTCGACAGTACCGTTTATGCGTGAGCAAGCGATAAATATATATTATGATTATATCGATAAACTTCTTTTATTTTTGAATACCCCAATGCATAGATCACATTTCGCCAAATAATGTACTTCACTTCTCCATTATCAAAACTATCATTATCATCCCGTTCAAATAAGCTTCCTTGTTTTCTTCCGTCAAAGAATTACTATGATTAGTATTAAGATTTAACGGAATACTGCCAATCATGAATCGTACTATAGATTTGAAGAACAATACGATGGTCATTTTGTTGTCTTCAGACTTGACAAAATAGAATCTTCATAATCAAACCCCTAACAAGGGAACTACTTAACCTTACCACAAAATTCTCTTATTTTGACACCCTCGTGTTAATCTACATACAATAAGGTTTCTTAAAAGTTAGGTCAAAAGTTCCACATTCGCGTTTTAAGGCCTGTTTCGGGCCTCTGTTCCCTTGAAAATGCTAAATACTAACCTTTCGCTTTCTGTTTTATCAATGTAAGAATTTGATTGTTTAGAGGGTATCGTAAATGATGACTAAGAACGACGAAAAGGAAATTGCACCAGAGAACGATTCAAAATAGAGTAAACATCTATCGATGACTACCAATAAGAACACACCACACTCATTATTATTTTATTAATTATCAATTATTAAAATTACAATTAGTATGCAGCCTTACAAGGTCATATTATATTCGCTTCTGTAACATATAAACATGAACTGGACTTCTCTCACTTATCTTCGATTACTGTACGTTCAAACATCATCGATTGATCATTTAGTCATAATATCATACTTACCAATAGATCCGGGAGATCCAAATACATTAACCGATTCCATTTTCCTCTCGGGTTCATCAGCGTCGCTCATTGTTTCCCTCATCATACTTACACGTGCGTTACGAACAATCTGCAATAGTGGGCGGGGCTTAGTCAGAGCTTAGCCAATCAGTGTCTTACCTCTTGTGATATGTGATGTGAAACGCCTGAAGGATCAAAACCTAGAAAAGAAACAAAACTCTGGAGCAATTCCGCTTGTCGATGTTCTTGACGCGCTGTGAGGTTGCAGGTGCGGCAGTGCATACTGCAATCAACATGTACAATTTTTTTTGAAAAATTATTCTGCTCTGCATGAAAATGATAACCACAACAACAATGACAATATCAATGTGTGTATGCGATGTTTGAATCTATATGAGGCCGTTTGCCTAAGAGTCGTGCAAATCTGGGGGAGGGTTGGCACAGGCCAAAATTTCGATACCCTCAAAAGTTGTGTATTGGGGTTATCGACCCCGCTGATGAAGATGGGCATACTCATTTTGGCCCCAGTGGTCCCGCGACGCCTGGGTGGGATGATATATATTGTAGTTAAAGATGGAGACCCGAGAATTATTTATTTATTTATCTTATTTATCGTACACCATAAGGGTGCTTCATCAAGTACAAAATGTTCAAGTTCGAATGTATGTGGAAACCTTCAAATCCAATCATATCAAAAGGACAAATGAGAAGCAAGAAGATACTTCAAAAGTGGCCAAAGTCCTGATCATATAATACTTTGATCGTATTACCTGAGCAGTTACCTTGCAGACTAGTTAGCACATAGGCCTATTGCCGGACTTTCTATTTTTTTAAACGCGCTCTTTGCCTGAACTTTAATGATGATTTATTCGTGATTCTTGCTTCGCACAATCAGTGAAAAATAAATAGTGTAAAGTGTAGCCTAAAAGTCATCGGACACTTTTTCATTTTTTTATGTGTTATTATAGAATTACAAAAGTTTTGCACACACCGCGCCAAATGCCGAATATAGTAAACTTCTCCACCGTTGAGGAAAACGCACTCCAAATTTTCGGAAGGTTTTTTCGAACGTTTTTTCAATGCATATAATTTTATTTTTATTGAAAGTCCTGTGAAATGAGGAGGAAACGCCATAAAATTCGATAAAATAAGAGAAAACGGTATGTCGCGCGAAGAAGTGGGCGGAGTCTGAGTATTGCGCGGCAAAAAACGGAATTTGTATTGTTCGGACAATTTTAATTCTATAATAACGAAGTGCTGAAATGATGGTAGTGGCGAGAAATATTTATCCTCAGATTACGGTAGTCCTAGCTCACCATTTGCCCTCAGGGAAAAAAAATAATTTTTTTTTGGGAGACCTGATATTGACACCCTACCGTTCAGAGGGCGGGTCTTCTAAAATTATGGTTCCAGCGCAAGCAGCTTTGAAATATATCATATATTAATTTCCCTTATTTTGGTTTAATGTTAGTTCCGATTCCTCACATCGATATTACCCATGATAATCAATCTCAATTAAATCTTGCTCTCAAATCTGCAGAACATTATGATCCCTTCTTTAATATGTTCAGGTTAATCTATAAATACCATTAAATCACATGACAAAACTACGGTAATAATGCAACGAAGTAAATAGATATTACTCTGAACAGAAGAAATGACATCTAGAGGACTCAGTGTAAGCAAGTCTTGCATGATAATACTTCGTTTGTGCAAAATCCTGCATAATGAGCTATTCCTTGTAGATTTCAAAAAAGGGATAAAGAAACGCAGAGAAAGAGATAGACATACTGTAGCCACTATTTTCTCAGACAAGAAAAGCAAACGGATAGATTTCACCTACGGTAACAAGCGAATGAGCAGCTAATTCTCCCTATATTTGCAGATATAAGGACGTCTGAATAATCCATATGAACTCTCCTTACCACTACCTTCCCTTGACAATAATAAATCTCCCCCATCAATAGGATAATCATAATCCGCTCCGATTTTATTATTCAGGACTTTCATTATTCGTCTTTTTTTGCATTTATACTAAATTGCTATATGAGTACATTGATTCTGAACACATATTGTGTGGACATAGATCTCACAAAAATCTAACATCATAATACATATATGTTTATAAACGTTTCGTCATGATTTCCGTGCACAACAAACAAACACCCGTTCGTTGTACGGATTTACACCACTCTAATATACCTAGCATAGATTATCTACGTCGTTAATAGGCATATAGTGATGGATAATATGGACACTACCTTGATTCACTGAACCGGAACTATAAACAAAGAACCCTACCAACATTACATCATCAAAATATAAAATTGTGCTTGGACTTTCAATTCTCAGAAATAATCAATACGAACACTTTACAAAAGTGTTTTGTACGCGTTTCCTCCTACAATGTAAAGTACATGTTCTAGACTTTTCACATACGTCGAAGACAAAGCAAAGTGTTTATAGTGATACAATATGAAAAGAGCACAAGTTCATCCAAACAGTAAACAAAGGAGACATGATATCCATTTGCTCATTTCGGGTTATTCTGATTAATCATTCCTTTTTGAGAGACAGATGACCAATTATTAGATTCAATCGATAAATAGATTATATCCGAATGCTAGTTAGATCAATACATTACGTGACTCTAGATTCGATGTAGCCATCCCCCTTATTTTATCAAATTCGTTTACACTGAATTCAACATTTGCGAAAATCGTTTGTCAGGGTAATAGGGGTGGGTAACGATTTGCCAGGTAACTTTGTAGTCAGTGGAGGTCAAATAAAAGTCTTTATGCTTCTTACAATTAGTGCGGCAAGCCATTTATAATGCAGTGAATTGAAGTCATTTGAACGTGTTGTGTGGTCCCCATCGAGTATATCGAGTTCGTTTTACCCACTGTAGACTTTATACACTTTGACTCCTATATAAATATAGATCAATCATAACGTTCGGTCCCATAAGGCCGTATAAGCTCATAAGGCCATGTAAAGGTTGTTAAATTTTTTTCGGAACTTACGTTAATAAGCCAAGGGGGATTCTACAGTCAACCGATAAACATGGAATGTTCACACTTTTTAGCATTAGAATTCGACAGTTGAAAATATCGATATTATATCAGTCCATAGTGTATTGAATAATATATAGATAATATTGATATGACTATATTAATATAGATATGAATAATATATTAGAAAGTATCTTCATTTTTTGTTATTTAGATGACTATTGTGTTTCATAGCTAGTTAGTCTTCTTCTATAATCGTTGCCTTTTTTGCTTTTGTTCTTAATGAATCCTCTTGGGAGCGAAGGAATAATTCTGACCACGTGGCGATAATAACACAAAAATATAACCATCATTTACTGTACAGTGTTCCCATTTGTTTGAATAATCTACAAATCGCGCTTTCGAAAGCAGGATAAATTTAGAATTGTAAAGTTGGTAGCTGAATCTCGTTAAAAATAAATTGCAAGATGAAAATAGAGCAGTAGTCAAAGTTGTACTGATTTTAATTACAGACTATGCAGTCCACTTTGAGATTGCACTTTTGTAATGAACTAAACAATAAGAATTCTCGCATACACGGGAAGAAAACATTTAAAACGTTCATATCTATATATAAAATTGTTAGTCAATACTTCTTTAAAGATGGAGGTTCTTGAATGCCTATGCAAATGCGCAACATATCGGTTATGCAAGGGATCAATAAGCTGAATTAGCATATAATAATTTATGTACGGTGTGCAGAATAACTTGCTATCTTTCTGTCTTCACAGTTTGTTCACGAAAATATTCCTCCTTTAACAGCAACGTTACAACTATTCTAATCGCATTAAGCGATCTTTCATTGTCACGTAAATATGATCTATAGAAGATGTTGATGTGCCGATATTATAGATGTTTGGTTGCTCATAATTGACATTGATTAAAGAAAATTGTCAACCCCAACAGTCTCATCATATCGCACACTATCTCGTCATCCTTGGCCAGCTAAAGAGCATTACATGTGGTGCATCGAAAATTATTGGATCATGATTCGTCAGAACCATACTGAATCATAGAGAACCGTATAGAGAACCAAAACAATGAAAAAAGTAAAGAATAAGCACAAAATGCCTCATTGGATCGCCGTTGAATGATCATAATGATTTAGGATGGTTCTGACTCAATCGTGATCACTTCAACCCAACTTTGTGAAACATATTCAAATTATGTGAAATATCGTTCCTGTAAGCTCTCGATAGACACTGTATTCTTTGATTATCAGAAGGCTTTTGATTCTATTGATCATCGTTTATTATTGTATAAGCTGTCCAACTTAGGTTTCTCTGACCATATTGTTTCTTGGTTCCGTTCGTATTTATATGGTCGCACTCAATCGATTGTTATTGATAATGTTCATTCTCCTCCATCTGCTGTTATTTCTGGTGTCCCTCAAGGTTCCAGTATTGGCCCACTCCTCTTTATTCTTTATATCAATGATATTTCATCTATCATTCCTCCATCTATTAAGTACGGCATTTATGCTGATGATGTCAAAATTTATGGCCCTGTCCCTAAATGTACTGTAGATATTCAGATGGCAATTGATTGCATTTCTGAATGGAGCAGCCTATGGAATATGACCCTATCACCTTCTAAATGCTCCGTTATGCATTTTGGCCCACTTAAGAATAGAACCACTTATATCCTTAACGGTCATCCCTTATCTACCAGTTCAATTATTAAGGACTTAGGTGTTTTCATGACCCCTAATCTTACCTTTAACCATCACATTTCTGTAATCTCTAATAAGGCCCGTACCATGATTAATATGATGTTCAAATCCATCTATTCTAACTCACCTCAATTATTCGTCAAAGCATATTGTGTTTATATTCGTCCCCTCCTTGAATCGTCGCCTATCATTTTCAATCCTACCTCCAAATTATTGACCAATACTCTTGAAGATGTCCAGAGAAATTTTTCTCGTAGGCTGTTTTTCCGTTGCAAATTGCCCATATCCAATCATTTCGATAGAAATTTTTACCTGAATCTGCCGACCCTTGAATATCGACGATTTATTAGAGATTTGCAATTTATCCATAGTACCATTCATGGCCATTACGAGTACGACTATTCAAACCTTTTTGTTGTATCTCCTCTTAACCGCGATCACAGATTCTCCCATCCTTACCGTATATCTCTCCCTTATCGTATTAATTCTACATTATCTACCTGTGCATCTAGAGCAATAGATATATGGAACTCTTTACCCATCGAATTAGTTAAATCCCCACCATCCCCTTTCCGTGCAGGGCTAGTTAAGATCTCCCCAGATATAATTATACCTTCTTCTAAGATTCGCCCATAGCTCCCAAACTGCCACTGTACCCAAGAACCCTCACCGATATCGCTACATTAGCGACGGACATCCATCACTCCCTTTATGTCCTTATTTTTCTTGTTATGCATATTATGATGGAATAAAGAAAGAAAGAAAGAATGAATGATTATTCCATGCACTATATTGAAGAGATCGCAAGCAATTCTTTAATCAACGGTAGAATTAGACTACCCTAGATCAGTATTTTATTTTTTACACAATTCAATAACCTTTATCAATCACAGAACCAACTGGAAGGAATGATTGCCACTAAATGCCTAGATCATACGGTAGCTTAATATTGCAAACGTGACTATGGATCTGAACCGGATTAGGAAGTAATATTGAATTTTTTACGCGTCTCGTCCAACGAAAAGCTAATCTTTCAGTGAAGTCTGATTCAAGGTAGACATATCTTTGGCCAAATATATTAAAATTTCGATAATCCCACATAATATTTCTGTGAAAGTTCCGAATTCATTCGTAAACAACTGCAGTGCTTAAAGGTCGTGAAACCTCTATTCAACAGATCTCTCAATCATTCAACACTCCCTGCTAGGTACATCAATGAGTCTAGACTCTAGACTCCTTCTAACTGAAGGGGGATTAATCCCTTAATCTCAATACTGAATCCGGAATTGTTATTTTTCGTATTTAATATAAATTTAATCCTGACCAACATCTTTACCTACTTGGATTAGATGATATCAACAATCACAGCTACAAGTGATCACATTCTGATTATTGACTATTTTGGGCGCCGAACCTAAGGGATGTTCAATTGTAAATTCACTTTACAGAAAATTTACACACACGACACCCATGCGAACTAGAGAATATTCAGAAACTCTCACTGGTAGAATTATCTATCATTGTGGGCTGCGCTGATATCAGAGATCACAAAACTTGTACTTTTCATGTTACAATCATCCGGATTTATATTAAATAGCTAGATATTATTTTTACAGTTTCCACAAAAAATTCATATTTATCTTATGGTTCTTAGTAAATGACCTCCCGCAAGATTTTTAGACATAATATTAGGATTAGCATGAGGAATATTAGGAAGAATATGAGTAAGCTCTTGTATTTTCAGTGGAAATGAGAGTTTTGTAAAGTCCGACAGATGAATATTACATGAATAAAAGTGTTTTGAGTGCAAGAACGGTACGCCATACACGACACAACGGCAGTCACTTTGTACCTCAGTCCAACGAAGGACACTGAAATGAAATATACGATCCGAAGTGGAAACATGTCAATGCTATCTGAAGTTCTCATTGATCAATAGACAATGACAAAAAGAAACAAAATCATCATAATGCTCAAAGAACAAAGAAGATTCGAGAATCTTCGAGAAACGCGCAGAACATTCCAGACGACTCAAAGATCTTTCACTCGGTCAATGATTTCACAATAAGAGTTCGTAAATATCATCAGTTCCTTCTCTCTACAGTGCACGCTCGTTAATAGTAAACAAACACTGCATATGAAAAATATGTAGATGAAAAACTATATATGTATAAGTATGCGAAACTGTACATATTGAGGAAATAGCTGAACAGGATTTCATAAGCTTTAATGATTTCTAAATTCCTCAAAAAACCTCAAAAATAGCTGAGAGTAAAATCGAATTTAAAATAGAAAGTAATCTAACGTAGGTGAGTATTGGATGATATCAACAACTCTCAACTGACACATAGCAATCAAAATGCTCCACATCTACCGTATACTGCGAGAGCTTCAACAATAGATACATACAGATAGATAGATAGAGATATAGAGACAGAGAAATTGATAGATAGATAGATAGAAAGATAGATATAGAGATGCGGACAGTCATAAAGACCATCTTCTGCTTCGATCTTCCAGAAATAGTGAGTCTATATCTAAATCGACGTGGTGGTCTATATTCGACAAAAGACATCTGATCTATATCTGTATCTTATCCCTTTATCCTCCTCCTCCCCCTTTCTCTGTTTCTCTATCCCTAAGGGGGCGGAGTCGGTAGTGGGATGTGCGAAATTGTGGGCGTGGCTAGCACGAACAAGACCAAAGAATCAGTCGTCAATCCCGCCTACCCCGAGGTAGTACTCGCGTAAAGAACCACAGTTCTTTGCAAAGAACTTCAGGGAGTGCATAAAAAATTATTTTTAAAGAGTTTTACACTGTACGTGATAGACATACTGTATGTGTGTAGTTGCATTGTATACTGTAATCTCTGAAAGCAAAAGCTCTAATTTTCATATGGTATGCACCTTGATGATGACATAAAAGATGATTTGTAGAAATGATGACATTCAATGCACATACAGTACATCTGCTTGTGCACACCATGCTATATCCCCGATCTGTCAGGAGAAAAATAGTGAATCATCAAGCACAGACGCAGCATTTCAATAACGAATGATTGCGGATATATCAGCGAACTCAACGCGTAAACTCAAGCGCGAAATTTTTACCAAATTTTTCAATCCATGTCTGCCATAAAATGATATGGCACACATAAGGCACGGTGAACCTGCCCTGCCCAGACCCCTAACCCCCATGTCATCCCTGCAAAAGCTCGTGTGGTGTATGGTAGTCCACTATGGACATTACTTATGGCTGCTATAGCATGCCACTGTTCTCAAATCAGTATGCTTATAAACATTTGCGTCAGCATTGCGACTCACAAGGAACCTCTTTTACATTAATCTGGCGATGAGAGATGAGTTATACCTCATTTGAAAGCCCTTCTTCTGTAGATTAAGACTATGTACTTAAAAAATGCAACGGAGGTCTGTGCACGGACTTAAAATTGGAGAATTGTCTAAAACGCTATAATGCGCGCAATGATGCACTAGTTCTCCGCGTTATCTCTGCGCTCTAGTGGTTGTTCATCTAGCTAGTGATCCTCGTTATCCGTTTCCGAGTGAATTTACAATTATAAGTTGCAAGAGCCGACGACGATGCGCTTGAACTGGCTGTAGAGAACTTTCTCCATTATTGAAAAAAAACTTTAGGAGTAGTTTCCAATTGTTGTTTAACATCTTTCGCGCGTCTAACCTAACCGAAGTTCGTCAGATATACCACAATTACTCATCTTTACATTTGTGACACCACTAGCGCGCAGAGATAACGCGGAGAACTAGTGCATCATTGCGCGCATTATAGCGTTTTAGACACTTCTCCACTGCAAAGTATAGCTATCTGTAACGCAATCATACATTGCCATACCCTCGCAGTGCGAGGATTGACCCACTATATAAGGCCCATTTTAGGCCACTTGATAAAAAATCAAGCTAAAAACGACTATTTATAGGCGAAAATAACGAATTTTGTGTGTCAACCCACCCTATTTCGAGAATTGTCCCACTATATAAAAATAGACGGCGAGGGTACCGAAAATGTATGAACGCAATGTTGTTCGACATTTAGTACATTTTGACGTCACCATTTTCCGTTCCTTATTAGACGCATTAGCATAATCTATTTATGTTTATAGATCTCTGTGTGTGTCGTATCTGACTCATAAGACTGATCTATTCAGATGTTTTCCCTATATTATATTATACTATTACATAATGGTTATCAGAAAACATTCATTCATTTCTGTTTCAGGTAGCAACACCTCAACTATATCGATACACTCTCTGCAAAATCACATAATGTAGCAGATAACTTCGAATCTTTGATTCGATAAACAGCAATAACGTTGAGTTGTCAAACTCTGTTCACTTATTCCGACCTTTTGCTGATTTCTCATTCCAGATTTCTGTTTTCCATTCGATATTTCTGTACAAAGTCACAAACCAATATAGATTTACTCTTTGAATACTCTTGAATGCAAATAAATTACTGTACAAACATAAATACATTGTAAGTGTCGACATGACATAAACTTCTGGATGAAACAAAAGATGGATAATCTAATACAGTAGCCTACTAGACCCAATATAATCAATAAATATGGAACGTTGTGTACAAATGAACACGTTTAGGAGCTGCCGTCAATCGATATCGATTGATAACCATGGATCAGTTCACGCCGTTGATACCGCTTCTTTCGCCATAGGCTGAAAGTAATCAATGATCTATTTTTAAACTCGAAATAAAGCCATAAACTTTCTGTCGTATTTTTGTTGACGTAAGCAGCATCTAGCACAAAATATAACTGCTTATTTTAGGGATCGTAAATTTGGTTATCTCCATCGCGATATTGCACAATTACAAGAGCGTTCGCACTTTTCCATGCTTGAGTTCGCGGGCACTAACACCACAGAAATACAGTAAGCATAAACTGCTCCTATTAATATATCGCACAGCTTACTAGCAAAAAATATCAATTGGATTAAAGGAACAGGTAGTTACCATCTTTCAAAATTCGTGATGACATGAAATCCCCAGGGGGGGAATATGGTAAATGTCATTCATATTCTATGACATTTGTCCTTATTATACTGGCAGTACAAGCACTAACATGTATAATTTCTCAAAGGAATATATATTGATACTCATCCAAATTGATGAGGGATAGTCATAGAACGGGACTATCCATTGAAAATCAACGCACAAAACAAGCAATATCCAAAGTTTACCTCTTTAAACACTAAAGATAAATAGTAGCGTACCAAAGTGAAGATGTTCGCAGGTAGAGCTCGATTTGCCTCAGCAAGCACTGAATCGGGGAACGTCGCTGATCTACAATATAGTAGATGTAACTTTGTCCGAAATATCTGTTCAATTTTCTTTTAATCAACACATTATTCATGAGGTATTTTCATGATTAAACAGTGTGTGCCTTTTTTCGACATAAACAAGCTTCTTTCATAAAAATAATGTGATTTTGTAATAAATATTATATGCCAACATTGTTCTTGTTAATACAGGTGTTCGTGTAATATAATATACCAGTTGATACGTAACGCTCATTTTTTTTTTGATTTTCTGATATGTGCATGAAAAATACACAAAATACACAAAAAATTCGAAGGCATTAGGCGTTATGCATTCCCCTTTAAAGGGACTGAAACCTTTGTCAACGGTCTCTTCAACGCTCTACGCTCTCTCGTTGTTAGAGAACAGAGAAATAGTGTGCGCTGAGAAGAGACCATTGAGTGTGGTTACGCTCCCTTTAAGACACCCCAATTCCACAGAACAAAAACTTAAGTGCCGCTCGCTTATTTTATAAAAATAATACTACTAAAACTTAATCATGAAACCTAAAAGATTGTTACTCATTGGTACATTCATATTTAAGCTTCCGCTTTCACCCACATCTACTAGCCTATAGTATTGTATCTTCCTATATTCGAAAGGTCGACCACACATAATCAACAAAATGAATAAGCAACTTTGCTCAAATAACATGTTTCAAAATAGTTTTCCGAGGCAGGATTCGTGCTAGCCCAATATCATGGCAGAAAAGCGAACATGCAATAATCATAATGCAGGATGAACGACTGTCTCGCAGCAATAATCACTCTAACACAAATTCGCCAGGACCCAGACGATGCACTAATCGGGATCACAAAACTAGAAAGATCAATTGTGCTTTGTGTCTGCAATCTTGAAAATAGAATAACGATGCAATGCGAGAACGACACCATGACATATTTATTGCCACAACAAACACCAGAGAACGTTAGCATGTTCTTAGTAAATAACATTATCATGATATAGTGCTCGCTCGCAGATAACAATGTCAGAAATAGCCTTCGTTACTCCATTATTCACTTATACGCTGTCCATTCTAACTATTTTTAGCATAACGCGAACATATCTCAAAGAGCGCCCTTTATTTGACAATTGTGTATAGGGCTAACACTTGCGTACGCGGACGACGTCTTCCTGTTATTGTCTCCAGTTTGAGAGTGTAAGAGCGTGCATGCCATTTACAGCTCAAAGTACCCCTGTTACTATTTTTGGCAATTTCCTCCTTGCCTGTAGCACAAAAGATCAAGAGGAAGGATCTGTGAGCGAAAACCAGCACTGGTGTTAGAAAAGTGCAAAACGCATAAACATATAAAAACGCGACAACACCTTTGCACGATTCAGTAAAAAGTATAAATACATAGTATCAGCGCAAAGATCCAAAATTAAAAATGATAAGCTCAACAGAACGGAATAGTATCAACATGTGTGTGTGTGTTGTTAACGATAAAACACATGTGGCATTTTTGCTAATTATTCGTAAATAAACCCGTGATGTCAATATCATCTTATCCCCCTTTCAATATCAGCAAAGCCTACGTTTGACTTAGTCATCGCTGATTGTATCGGACAGCTAAAGGATTAGAAAGAGCAGCCCATCGGGAGTACGAGTTTCTTTCAGAATTATTACAACCTGGCATCTTTGTGGTACACTCTGGCGAGCTGTCAATAAACAAGACTTCAGCACCTCACATTGTTATAACAATGCATAAATGCATGTTATTAGGGACTATGATCTGTTCTCCATGTGACATTGATGTTGCGTTATGTTACTGTTTCAGGTAAATGTTGTGATTGTGTGATCGTTTTGTTATTTGTATGCGTTCTTTACTGAACCTCATGGTCCATAGGCAACAAAAGCAACTTTAAATAGCCCTACCATGTGTTCAATACTTGACATATAGTTTTTGCAATGTCTGAAGAATAAAGACTATAAAAGAAACGTCTAGTCGTCGTAAGCGTCGGGACACTCAAATTAGTTCATGATACCTCAAAAAGATAACTTAAACACTCGAACCTCTCGTAATATACGTAATTAGACGAGCAAATTTGCCACGAAAGAAATCGTCTAGATTTCAAAATATTACCAGAATGACGTGACAAACACTTGACCATTTGAGATTTACGTTCAAGTGGCATATATGACATAATGAGCCTGAATTTACCACTGAACCAAGGTCTAGAATCTTCCGCATTCCACTATCTTTGACGTATTGTTGTCATTGTTAACTCTCACTCTAATATAGTCTGTGTAAATCGGAAAACAAAACTACAACGAATATTGCGTAAGCATTACAATTCCGGGTTCAATGAACAGCGTCGACCAACAGGGAGCAATTACCATTTACACTGTTCAGTTTGTCCATTTTAGGCAAAGTTATAAATTCGGTCATGAATGATCTTTGATCTCTGCAATTTGATCTTTGATCTCTATAATTTGATCTTTGATCCTTTTCGACCTACCTCAAAAACAGTCTGGGGAAGGGTAGTCTTCCTGCAGTCTGAGCCATGACCACGACGGCCAGTGTGGTCTTACCGCCGGGAAGCAACGTCAGCGTACTCTGCAACGAATGCACAGGTTACTGTAGGTTACTGTAACACTGCAGTACACTTCACATTATACCACCTTTAAGTGTACTGTTTACAATATTTATCATTATTTGCAATTATGGAATAATAAATAGCCCTCTTTTTTTTCTAGTTTCATATAATACATGAACCAGCACAAATATCACGAGTGTTTGATTTAATAAATGTATAGGTAGGCGCGTGTTAATATCTATATCCAATGGATATTATCCATTGCACATCCTGGTACAACCGTCTCCAAAACTACTCAAATTCTTTTTTCTTCAATGAAAACAACAAAAATATGCTTTTTCTCGAATAAAAAGGATGCATTTCGAGCATTAAACCGTATTTATGCACATAATAGACCAGATTATGAGAAGAAAAAACAAAACAACCCCTCCAGCTCTCACCATTCAACAAATCCACACACCACATGATTAGCTTTTGGAAAACAAATCTAGCTAGAATATTTATAGATAAACTACTAAAAGAGACATTTAAAAATTTAACAAATATTACCTGTCTCTTGCCCGAGAAGAGAAATACATCGGGCACCTCAACGGAACACTGTACATTGAGTGCTTCGTGATGATGAGAGCGTAGTTCGTACTCGATACCGATAGGTGCCCCGGCTGTGCATCGGGCGCCCGCTGATGGCTTCTCAAATGCAGCCACTGGCGCGCCAGGTACCGCACCTGGGGCGGGAGGGCGCGCCGTCGGTGATACGCGCGCCCGAAGTGATAGTGGACACGCGGCCAGTGGAGACGATAGAAGAGGCACGACCGAACGAACGGGAGGGAACGGCGACGTTGGCCTGATGAGGGTTAGTTCAAAGATCACAGGTCAAAGATCAAAGAGCAAAGATCAACATCTAATACCTCTTCCATTCTATAGATACTCTTCCTAGGGCCTTCTCGACTCCTGTCACGACCGTGTTGGCTACGGTAGCCGATGACGTCATCGATGGGGCGGCTACAGTACTCGTCGAGTATGCTGACGATGCGACAGAGGATTCCGATGACGCGGAAGAGATCGATTCCTGGAAATGATTAGAGTGTTTACGGATTGAATAGACGGGACAATCTCATGTGTGCTCATTCAAGAGAATATATACTGATATGGAGATTTGGCTTACTTATTATGATTATTGATAGGGAGGGATCGGATAGTAGTTATATTCTATTATAATATAAATGAGCCCATTGAGCAACAATAAATAACATTTTCTTGTGTTCTTTAAAGTTTCAAGTGCATTATCAGTGCATATCTTCTAAACTAACAATCAATAACTAGAACCAAATCGATTGTGTTCCCATAGTAAATTAACTCCGATTTGCTCCTATGTCCACACGTGGCTATTTCAATGATTTCCGCTCATAATTTGATTCGTATGTTTACAGGAATAGACACACTGTCTATTGTACATGATGATCTTGTCGTTTGGCTCATGAGCTGAGAGATCGTATTATTATTGTCCATATGAACGTCATAGACAACGACACTAACGCTTAATTGGGTGACTCCCTCGGGTACTGCCAGGTTAATAATACTCTCCGTAGATGACGACAGTGACAATGGTTCATAGACTGTAGGGGATTGTAGACCCGAGTGGACTTGATTACATGTTATGGCACAAAAGAATTGTTTTTTATTTAAAAAAAAAACAGCCCTAATGCTCGTGCTTTGCGCTCTTTGTCAACAACCACTTTGTCAAATTATACTGTTCCCCTCTTGATCACATTCAACTCCGAATGGATAATCCCAAATTAGGTGAATTATCTTAAACAACCGTTTAGCGGTTACAGGAAAACAATATGTCCTTAGACGAAAACAAAAGATCATGCCATCGCCAATTCCTCAAGGCATTAATCATATCTCAGCTCAGTCCAAAAAGATACCTCATTCCCCGTCCCAGAATTACATCATCAACTCCCATACCAATATAGTAATGATGTGTCATAAACGACACAATAGGAAGTTGAGAACTGTGAGTCGAATAAAGAAACAAAACAGACGTCATACCATATCATCAGAGATTCGAGGTTATACTACAGATATATGGAATGATTTATTCAGAGTACGGGGACTTTCCCTATGTGCGACCTTATATATAGATAAAAGGGACAATGCAAAACCCCCTTTAAACAAGGTTAAGGTATACCACCAACCTCATTGAGACTCGGTGCTGTGGAAGGCGCCAAACTGCCGCCAGATGACGCCGCGCCTACTCCTGCCTCCACTACCACACAATACGAGACGATCTCACCCTCCTCTAGCTCATCTAAAACGTATAGGGTTACGGTATCTCTCATACTACGGTAGATCGTTCACCTTCAACCGCGAGAACTTCGGCGCCGGCGTCTTTGGGCGCCAGGAAATCCGCCTGAAATATTCCGTCATCAACAGTGTCTCGTACTAATCAGCATCAAAAAGTTTCCGGTCTAGACACGAGTCATTGAAAAAGTTTTGTGAATGAATATTACCCCACGAATAGTATTTTGTTTAAAAAAACTATGAATAGATTTGACATATTGGCGGGATAAGAGTGCACACATGAGATACAAAGTAGAGATAGCCATATATAGTTCCGATATTTTCTATAATAGACCACACGCAAAGTGACTCTCCAACGTCACCATCACCAAATTGTAATATGATACGTATTTATTATGTATTTGTACATTTATTTGGAGTCATGGAGGAAGGAAGATGTCATGTTGTTTTTGGCATTCTTTAGCATGATCTATTCTACCCGTCAACTTTGTGTTTCACTACCTTGTTTACCAAAACACACTCATAAACAAAAATGCTACACCGTGACACCAAATACATACACACATATAATACAGGATGGAGTCATATTTCTTATCCCTCACAGCACGATCCAAATTCCTCTATTCCTCATTTTTCCATGATGGGGACCATCCTAATACATTTCTTTCGCAAACTTCACAATTATTTCACAATTATTCTATCTACAGTACCCTATCCATCGCAATAATTACTGTAATCTATCCATCGCAACAACTATAGTAACCCAATCACTGTATCATCTCCAGTAATCACTCACCAAGAGCCACTCGCACTTGTTGATAACGATACGAGAGTGCGCATGGACATCGACCTGAAGACAGAACAATTACTTCCAATCAATCGATAATCGATTGATTCTGGTTACTCAATCGATTATCTACCGTACCTTGATCACATGCGAATTGTAGTTGAGCATCGTGCTGACTGGAACACCCTGAACGAATTATTGATTGTCTATTATTGCGATGAACAAAACATCAACTGGTTATGAACACTCAATAAGATACGGTCAAAATTTAATTAAATAAATTATAATTCGAAATAAAATGAATAACTGCATACATTCATGTTGAGAAGACTCGACGTCAGCGAGAAGGGCTCCTTAGACTGTACACTGATGGGAAGCAAACATGATTCCTTGTTGCCAGCCGTCTTTCCATCGAATGTAGCCTGTAAATCAAACAAAATTAGTCAAAATTGAGCTTTAAAATCAGCAAAAATGATTAAAAACAAAAATCCGCTCAGACAGTACTAATTCGAGCACATAAAGATTCACAGTAGATACGGTTAATAATCACCGCGGCAATGGGGCATCGAACCCACGACGTTCGGACAGCCAGTCAAACGCACTACCGACTAAGCCAAACGAACTAGATGGGAGTTACCTCTATCGGCAACTGGTCAATTCGGCCAACCATCTGTGCAGACATCTTCAACTCGTACACTACCTGTAATACGGAACATTATTACAGTAACCTTGTCGATATACTGTATTTTAAAACGAGCATGAGCTCGTTGTAACGTACAATATATTGACATGGATTAAAAGATCAATTTATCCATCACTTTTATATAGGAATTATGTTATATATTCAAATAGCCCATAATTACCGTAGTCTGTGGTGCTATTTCATCAATCGATCTACCAGTCAAATCCGCCTGTAGCTGGCCAGAGTCATCGACGAATAACACGGCCATGCCGACAGCCGATGATGGAGGAGGTCGTTTGAACTCGAGTCTGATAATGGGAAAGATAGAGGTTAGTTATTATCAGTTACTGTAATTAATTAGGGATACTGTAATACTCCTACGTACTGTAGGCTACAGTACACTCACAATTCATCACGTCAAATCGTTCACAAAGCGCTTTATTTTCGCAAATTTGTACAGATTGTAGGACATCTCGTCATATCTTTCAGTGCGTTTACCGTACCCACTCAAATTTGAATGACGAAAGATCAGTAATGGCACAATTCCCACGATAAGGTCTATGATTAGCCAAAATTCCAGATAGAATCAGATTGGAATAGTGCACATGTCAATTTGTCTCTCATCCCCACCACTTCCTTTACTTACGTAACAGAAAACCTTCCAGGAAATCGGTCATTTATAGCCTTTTCTCAATATTTAATCTTTCCTTCTTTAAATACACCAATATGTAAGCCAAATGTCCTTCACAATTAAAGTTTTGCGCTGATTCTGATTCTGCGCTGAACGATGAAATCATAGAATAAAAATGGCGCGTACTTTGTATTTTCATAGAATTTGTTCTCGATTAGTTCTTCATACACCCACCCCCTCCTACAACGTACTCCACCACAGTGCATTAATCCCCCCAGGGGTTTCCCCCCGATCTCATACACTCTCACTACACTACATTCAAATAAAAAAAAAGAACACAAACAATTGAAGAAAAACAAGAAGTTATGAAATCATACTTGTCATATTCACCATATCGTCATTTTTTAGACAAAAAAATATTTAACGATAGGGGATTTTCAAAATTTAAATAAAATTCAAACCAGGGAAAATTCATAGTGTGTAACTGGTGCGAACTAGCCATTTCATCCTTCAAACACACAATAATTTATCGTTTATGAACTTATATTGTTTGATGGCTTACGGTGTACATTATACGTTCAAATATCATCTTCATGTCTTACATATTTAGTTCATCGCACGGATCATCTACATTATATCTTTCAATCATTTAATTATCTATTTATCTTTTATGCTATAAATTTAGCATTATTTTCACATCTCCCGTCATTTCCATCCTTTTATCTATCCTCAGTAAGGTTCAGTCTTTTATCTATCTCAATCCTCACCTCACATTCCTCAATGGAGACATGGTCACATTGGTGAGCTTCAATGGTACAATGGCTACTTCTCCCGTCAGACAATCAACCGATTGTGCTCCATCGTTACGAATGGATGGACCACGAGTCGCGATTCTGAAGATTAAAGATCAAACGTAATGAATTAGAAAATTATTTGACAATTATTATTATTCTTAATATGATTAGAACCATGACAATATCGCTGTTTTGTTTCACTTTTCACTTTTTTCGCTTTGATGGGATATGTAATAAACTACAATAACCTTAAATGAATCAAAATCGATTGTGCAACACGTTGACATTGATCTACACGAGATCATTCACAAAATGACATCATCCAGTCACTTTCAAGTTTCAGAAGACAATTTTAAGAAAACTCTTGAATTTGAGAGTACTTAAGTGCACTCTCATTAGAGCACGAGAGGATTGACAATGAACGCCTTGGTCTGGCCATACTCTACGAGTATAAGGTTTAATTTGATAGGCCTTATGACGTCACAGATCATCAACATCACAATACGATAGAGCTTTCTACAGACAGCAGTACATGACATTCGCAGGGGACAATAAGCAAAAATCCTAAGCAAAAAAAATGAATTTTATTATGAATCAAATATTTCAAGATCTTTGAAATGCTTACCGCATAGCGGCGAATCCTCCCTGTACAGCCAATGGCAGGCCACCCCCATCCCATTCGAGTACACCGGCTAGACGAGAGCGGTCGACTCCCACATCCAGACTGATATGAGAGATCTACAATCAGACCACGATTCATTGATTAGAACGGCTCCAGAAACAAAATCAACAGACAATATAAATCCAAAAATATGAGAAACATATGAAACATGAATAAGCCGTCTCTGAACATCATTCGGACATTTCATATTTAGACATAAAAACACTGATATCTCTTACGATTATTACGAAACCAATCAATGAAATCAACTGAATCAACTACCGTACCACAACATTGCATCCCTCCGGGACCGAGTGAGCGCCCAGATCAACGACGAAGATGAGGTGTTTGTCCACACCCGGCTCGAGGACCAACTTCAAAAAAAGTATAAATATTTAAATAGACAGAACACAGAACAGTTCATTACAATAGATAATATCAATTCTCGAAGGAGTCAAAACAATAGGTTGTATCCACGAAATAACACTAATTTCATTTAAAAATAAACATTAAAATCACTATTATTCCTGTTCTTACCTCATCCGCGCTCAAGTCCCACAGGGCCTTTTCGTCTTGTGACCGCCGTTTTCCGCCAATGTCCACGGCGATTCGAACACGTGATACCGCGAGGGAGCCATTGACACGACCGAGTGATGGACACACGTTCAGACGGAGTGTCACACGTAACGGAACTCTGTAATGGGATGTATCAAGAATTGAATCAAGGATGCTGCAGATACTATAATAAATTATTTTTTCAATCTTCACAAAACAGATCTCAATTGTTTAATCCAATCAAATGAATCGATTCCACGTACCCTAAGCACAGCTGCCACTCAGTTCCCTTATTCAGGTTCATTTTAGCCAGCAAAGAACGAAAAGACAGCACAATATTACCAGCCATGTCACACTCACTTGGCATCAGCACGTGCAGCAGCCGAGAATCCGACCGCCTGAGGATTAGCCGGATTGGCCTCTTCGAGACGCTCAAGAGGAAGGAATGCGGCCGAGATGGAGACGAGTTGGGGCACACCTCGGGCTGAATTATCGATTATTGATTGATTTAATGAAGTAGATCATAGAAAACCAGCCAAATAGACAACCGAACATCGATCAGATAATGGACTATATGATGCATATAGAAGACCTTCATCGGAGGCCTGGCTCTAGTCATTTGGCATATCGACCCCCTGAGACATGAACTCACCGGGTGGGGAAGCGAGAATGGAGAAGAAGATGGGATCGGAGAGTGAACGAGACCAGTCTGATCGAACCTAAACAAATGATACATCAGGAATATAAGGAAATGATTCATGCGAGTAATATCTCAAGTTTAAGATGTACAGTCTACTAAAGACAGTTTTATGAATCAATACTTGTTCAAATCTAATCAATTATTGATCGATTGATCATATCAAATTCAATGATCTACCTTATCAATCATCTTCTCATCAATACCCTCTGGTGGTGGTGGAACACGAGACGCGAGTACCTTCAAGAAATCAGATACCGTAATCCGATATTACCGTAACAGCGAGGCAGTTCACGATCATACGTAGACAGGGTCAATTTAAATAATTTGCATTACGCTTCTCAACTAACTTTTCATTCAGCCCGTCACTATTTTACAAAATCTGTCAAATCGACGTCGGGGATTAAAAAACGTATTCGCAGTCTCCAACAAACGACTTTTGCAGGGTCCCGCATCCTTAGGATCTACCCCGCACACGTATGCACAAAAAGTCAGTTCACGATAGCTGCTACTATATGGAAGGCACTATTACGGTATCAAGCACTCGCGTACCTCGTGTAGTCCATGCATGAGTGCCGCCTGTCGTTCGATCGATCCATCCGCGATGACGTCATCACGGTTCTGTTCCTGATCGGTCGCGAGCGCCAACGCGACGCACGCGACGTACGCCCGCGCCTCTGCAACCATCCACGCGGCTCGTAGTGCCTGTCGAGATCATCCATTAGTCAACAGTAACCATGTATTCGATTAGATCTTGTGTGATGGTCATTTTACTATTCTAATCCGCTTTGAACCAGTCAATTTCACGTTTCATCTGTACCATAATCAGAATTCTATCAAGTAGCGAAATGATTTCTTTGTTCCCTTCAAACAAAAAAAGCGGCAATATTCCAGCTTTTCTAGAACGTCCAGTAGGTTTCCTTCGGCATTATGGACGACAAGCTACGCTACCGTATCATAATATTGAACCGTATCTACCGTAACCTCTGACCTTATCTACCGTGATACTACCGTAACCTCTGACCTTGGCAGCGACGACGGCGCGTACACTCAACGGCAACTGCTCCCTGCCCACAATATGCATTAGCTGCAGGGCACGTTGCCAATCTCCTGCGAGTGCGTACTCGTCTGCCATCTTAAATAGTATATAATAATACATAAATTCAAAATAATAATAATAGTAGTATTTAACTATTCATGAGACTAGAATAGTTTAGAGAAAGAAAGAGTAAAAGCAATCATTTCAATTGGAATAGTTTATATAAACAAACGAATGAACAGACAGAAAGTAATCGATAGGAGTCATCTCATTACCGGAGGAGAATTAACAACACCAAAATTCCCTTCCAGATTCCAGATACGATTCCCGAACAGACCAACATAAATCTCTAGCATAGTCCTACCGTAATCATCATTTCCTCATCTACCGTACCTCTCCGAGCATCTTCCTCTGCATATGGTAGCATCCGTACTTCTTGTACTGTCCCATAGCCCCTGATAGCAGTGATATGACGCCCTCACTGTTGATGCGAAGACGTTGCTGAAAGGTGATATGGGATGACCTTTTAACCAGTCAATTTCACGTTTCATCGGTACCATAATAAGAATTCTATTGAATAACCAAGGGATAGCTGATTGCTCAAAAAACAAAAAGAAAAAATATTTCTGTGAGTCTCTCTCATACGTGGGCGCCATTGTTGCTAGCGACAAGACCCATCAGATTTTAATTTTCAGCGCCAAAGGTTGCGCCAACGGCACGTATAGTGTCTGGCTCATAGGTCGAATAGCTAGGTTACACATTTCCAAAATGGGGTCAGGTTTTTTTTGATTTTTCGGGAATTTTCAGCTCAAAATGTGGTCAGGCTTCGTAGTTTGTAACATACTTTCGACCTATGCTTTGGCTATAACTATAGAATTTTTTGGAAAGAAAATTGTATCAGTCATACCAGTAAACATCAATGAATAATAAACATTATAAATATTAATAATAGTAAATAAATTAATAATAATAATAAATAAACACACCTGAAGTGCAATGATGGCGTCTTGTTCTATATTCGCAGGCGCCAGTCCATCACAGCCGACTCGCCATGGACGCTGACCGAAAAAGGTCTGCAAGTATAGATATGAAAGAGAGATTGGAAATAAAAGATGGGATAGTGTGGTTTGGCAATGGTAAACAGCATTAACCCTTATAGGTACTGTACTGAAATTAAGATACAGTACTGGCAGTAATTATAGGGTATTTTGTATTTCCAGAAATATCTTACACACGAATAGAGCCAACTTGGTATGCCTACAGCATCATAAATTGGCATCGTGTATCATTTATTGTATGCTACTTCAATTTAGAAAATTCAACTTCAGTCTTCCATTAATATAATTTTCATAAAAATCAGTACGTGGTTACACTAGAGAACAAATTTCTCCTGCAGAAGGCATACCAAGTTTGCACTATTTTTGTACAAGACACTGTATCCTGAAGATATGACCAACCGTAGTAGCAGCGAGTGGATCAGGATTGGGATAGGGTGGTTGGCCACCGACAGCACTCATGGCTGCTTTCAACGCCGATATCTCCTTGTTGGCGCAAGAGTAGTGGGCAGCCGCAGCGTCAAGATGAGTACCTTCAAAGAGACAACCAGGAATATTAATTAAATATTAAAATTAATAATTAAAATACTGTAATTATAATTATAATATAATTACAATTACTATAATATAAAATATTTTAATTATTAAAATACTAGAGATAGGCGAAATCATTCAAAAGAGCCTCTTCGTCTCGTGCACCATATCACTGTTCCCAACCTGGTGAAATCACGTAGCTGACAGAATACATTTGAACTCTTTTAACTGTTTCAACAGTAGATCAAATCACCGCCACACAATCATAAATGCCTAAAAATACCTAATATGATGCCTAATCAAAGACCGCAATCATCCTAGCGCAATACACAGACAAATATGTACAGTAACCCACTTTATCGTCTACAGTAACCCTCTACATCGCGACAGTATCGTGCATGTCTACAGTAATCCTCACCTGGATTGAGTGTGGGCACTGCCGTCAGTCCCGCTTGTACGGCACGCTCGAATAACTCGGCGAAGTTCCAACACTGATATGTATTCATAAGATGAGAAGTGCATGGCAATCAACATTGTCAAAACAAATCAGCTAAATGAAACCATGATGAGACATGAAATCACCGGCCAAAGATGACTATAGACTCACCACAAAATCAGTCTTTTTTTTCTTTTAGGAAATGCTGAACAATTCAGAATATATATGAAATATATTAAAAATAAAGTAAAATGATATATGCCAAACCTGCTTGCTCTTCCACAGTTCATACTCGATAGAGGCCAACTGAGGAGTGGGATATACTCCTGAATATGATGAATAAATAGTATTAATATAGTCATTACTAGAAGAATAAAACAATATTACACATGGTAACGACTTAATTAAACTTGTACACTTTAATAAAGAAAAATTTAAATATGATCTAATCGCTCTGTTGACCATTTCTTTATCATTCATGTTTACGATAGGTTCAAAAGTTGAATATGAGGGCAATATGAGAAAACTCTCGTATTCAGTATTCATTTTTTAACGTACAGTACTTGCTTACCAAGTGACGTCGCATTGAAGAACAACGTTGTGTGTCGTCTCATCTGTGTAATCGCCTCCAGCGCCGTGCTGTGAAGGAAGCACAGCTCACACATCTATAAAGATCAAGAGATCAAAGATCAGATAAAGATCAAATATCAAAAGACGAAAGATCAACAGACAATGAATAATCAGACAGCATACAACTATTCCATATACTCAAAGTCTTCTCCAAGAAATCAATAAATCCTAATATAGACTACCGTATACCTTATAATTGAGTAGTCCCACGACGCTTCTCCACTCAAACAAATCCACCGACTCCCAACTATCCTGATGGTCGCGACACTGCTCGTACGCGAGCTTGTAGTGACTGTAATCGATCGTTTATTGATTTATCGATTTAATTGTCCATTTATACGAATATTTACGGGAAAAAATCGATAATACATTGAAGGACAGACGCTAAAAATTCAAAATAATATCCTCTAGCTTTCCGAACGTCCACAACAGTTACTATCCAAAATAATGAAATTAATCGATAATGATAGATGTGCAGTACGAACCGTAGTGCAGTATGCGTATCCTGTTTGAGTTCAGATAGAAAGGCCAACTTGAACATCTGTCGAACCACCAGAGGAGGAGCATTGTTGGGAATGGAACGGGAACGAATTGACTGCAACCAAACTCATTACAACAACTATCATGAAGAATTAAATAAATAGAGATATTGTCGAAGAATTGTTGAGATACAAATCGATAAATCAATAGACCACAGACCTTAATCTTCTGCTGGTAGAATCCCTGAGCAAGTTCGTGCAGCGCAGACTCCAGCTTGATCACGTAACCCTAAATGTTGTATGTACTCTCAGGTGTTTGAATCCATGCATGAGCCAAGTAAAATTCGTGCAATTAATGGCATGATCTAGCATGGAAAATACTCAAATCATGCATGGATTATCCCTGATCATGCATGGATTCTATCATTCCATGCAAGATCGCGGAGAATTGGTGCATGATCATACATTTTCATACCCTCACTGTGTGAAGATCGACCCACTATATTCGGCTCATTTTCAGGGTCGACCCAATACATAAAGCTCAGTTTTATGTGAAATATTACAATTTAAGCGAAAAATAACGATTTTTCTAAATCGACCCACTATATAAAAATAATTCGGTGAGGGCACCGAAAATGTATGTGCATGATTACGGAAGATCCATGCATGATCACGAACCACGGATATTCCATGCATGGAATGTTGAATCATGCGTGATTATACTTGTATTCGTGATTATGCAAGGATTTCAACACCAGAGTGTATTGGATCTTCAAGTTGAAATCAATCAATAAATGAACTCTAACGTGTAGATCACCGCTAGTCGGTAGTACAAAGAGTTGTTTGGGTGATAGTTGACATTGATTGCACAACTCAGCCGCACGCTCTGTTGCAACCTCGTCTGGATGTGGAAGACTCCTACAACGAATATGATAGGTTACGGTAGACATGATACGATAGGCATTATCTTGTAGATTATTCAGTTCTTCCATTACAATATCCGAACAACGATTATCCAATCAATATGTTTTCGCATTAAAGATACAATCATTTGACCATATATTCGTGTTTTTTTTAAGAAATAAAACCATTCGCAGACTATAGTTGAAACAACAGATGAATAAACATGGGAAAAGCTTGATACAGCAGAATAAAACACAACAAAACTTCTTTTATACGTTTTCAACGCTTGTAAACAATGGAAACAACTCATGAAAGGCGTACCTTTCCTGGAGTAGAACTAGGGCGACTCGACTGCCACTACGAGATGCAGCTGCACGAATACTCTCAACCTGAAAATGAGGAACAGTGATTTATCTAAATATTTTTTTTTAATTGGATTTTTTCATTGACTAGTTCAAGGAAAATCCCAAGATAATTTGTCTGGACTCTAGCGAAATTCTCTCGTAGATAAAGAAAGTGGGAGTGTGCACACTATTCCGGACAACGTGGAGAGTTACAAACAAGAAAATACACAGAAAGTTGTGAGTATTGTAGTGTACTTCAGTGCACTATTATTTCCTTTGCACTGTTTTGCTTCCAAAATAATGAGAGCGGAAGATGAATACACTCAGAGAAAAACAAAACAATAATGACGTCTTTCGGGGTCCAATTGAGACAAAATTGGGTGCATAAGGTCCATTCGGTACTAGCAAGGTCAATATTTCCCACTGAAGTGCTCGGTACCAAAACAAAATACAATGATTCCACCAATATCGTTCCCTACTTAACTGTACCGTACTCTCGGACCCAACCCCCTAGATCTTGCCCAGAATTACCGTAACTTAATTTCCGAATATATTGCCCATACCTACCGTACCTTACTCTCAGCTTCACTTTTCTTCTCATTCCAACTGGAATCATCCCATTCTAGTGCCATGAAGAGCACGATGAGAGCGGGTACCTTCTGCGTGTACTTCAGTGGCCATTCACGACGAAGTACACCACGTTCGGGACGTTTCGCTTCCTACAACTAACACCTAGATTACTGTAGCCCGGTATTGATCGATTTCATGATTAATTTAAACGATGTGGATTCGGAATACACGAGAAGGAGCCTAACAAAGAAAAAAAGTGGGTGTTGTAAAAACTTGAGTCTTCTATTCTTTTTGCAACTTTGGAGTAGAGTAATAAGTTCAGCTTTGTAGACGTCACGTCCGCATCGGCATTATAAATGAAAGCTGACTTTCTGTGTTCGCTGCCTACCACACAACAGTAAAAAATGACTTCAGCCAATGTCAGTATCATCGATCTTTTCTAACTTAATTCTATTCGTATCAAGTGCATAAACTAGATGAACCTTAGTAGGCAGTACGAGTTCTCCATCGATCACTCTCATATTCAATGGAGCCCTATCCGATGTACGATGCATCAATGCATTTAGAAGTGCGGCATGACCGGGACGATTGGCAGCATCGATTCCTGTTTATTGAATCGTATAATTTCTCGTGTCATAATTTGTATGTATTTCCAGAAATGTGCTTCGATCAATAAACGATTTGTCTGTTTTATTATGTCCTACTATATTCGACGCAAAACACCGATGTAGAACGCATTTACTTATGCTCAAAATTCACGATTTATATATAAAACTTACCAGTCAGCAAAATCAGCTGCTGAGGCCTCGACCCCAACCATTGACCGGCTTCAACCGGATCCATCTTAATGTATATTTGGCATACTTCACCACCCCGTTCTGTTCTTATGTTGATTGAGTATTGTAGATGATATAAACATCACTGTGTTCAAGCAACGTCGATTAAAGCAAAAAGATATTTATCTTTCTGCATCAAAGAAGGACAACAACATGATAACAACTGGTATCCGGAGCAGCAAGAGTGATCCTCATAACAACTCAGGAAAAGTTGAAACAAATGGATTGATGAAGACGATCACATCCTAGTTGAGCTGAAATACAAGGATGTAAGTTTATTTTCAAAAGAGTTGCTTTTAAGGTTGCTCTCAAATCAATTAGTTATCTGATCTTTGAGGTGAAATCAACTGAATAAGTTCCGTTCGTTTATTCATAATACATATAAAGAGAGTAACCATGTAGCAATGATCACCATCCTCAGCAATTCGAACGACTTAAAAGAAAATGGAAAAAAGTACTCACCTTCTTGAATCCGATATCGGAAGAGTACTCACGGAAGCATCTACGGCACATGTCGAGTCCGTACTTGCGGATAAGACCGTGGTGGTTGGAGCACACACGGCTGAAAAAAAACATTATAGTAAGAACAAAGAAGTATAAGAAAAATAGAACAATAAGTACAACATGTTCCAATGATATTATCCCGATTTAAATACTCACCATGAGCGTGATCCAGGTCCGTAGTTGCGGGGGCGGGCGAACCAGATGTTAGCGAATCCCATGTTGAGAATACGAAGCTTAAAGGAAAAACGGTTAAAGACAAATTTCAGTAACGATCAGTTGAAAGATGGTGGGATTAAAACATTAAGCGTTTCGATTTAAAATAGCTCAGTTTAATATCAAATAAAGGTTAATGAAACAAATTTACGAAGGAAATAGGGGAAACAAATGAACCACTAGGTCAATTTATGATGTGAACGGACTCAATTTGCTCAAAAACAGAACTCCGTAGGTGCTACTAATTTAGGCCAACAACATCATACTACAAACACGCAAAAACGACACCTAAAAGAAAGCAAAAAAATAGGAAAAAAGAAAATTAAGGAAAAATTTAGGCGAGACGACACGCATACTGTTAAAAGTGTGCGCGCGCCGATTCATGGTAATCGTGGTGAGAGTCCGCGCGTCGCAAACACTCAATTTCCCTTCTCTCGAGGGGGCGGAGTCGTCTCAAACATACTGCATATCTCTCCTTTTCTTTCTGTGTGGTAGACGTGCGGTGCTTCTGCTCTTCGTAAATTTTTATTTTGACCCTGTTTAGTGAATTATTCGACCTATTTCATCACTATAATAGCTCAAAGTCGACTTAAACCCTTCAATTTTCCCTCGACAATCATCCAATCTGAGCGCACAATCATCGCTATCAGTGAAAAAGCGATAAGCAGGTGTGAGATGGGCACTTTTTCATTCTTTTTCCTATCAAACAGTCTCGACCCGCACACGTTTTACAGCCCCAAATCAAATCATAACTCAGTCCCACACCGATTTCAGACATGCTTGGGAGTACGGTAGCCGGTGGTACAGTGGTGTGTTCACCAGTCTATCGTCTCCTATCAACTTGTTGTCCACTTCGACGAAGTACAAGTGGACAAAAGGTAAATAATATTTATATTTTTTGGTAAATTGCCAAAACGATTCTTGAAAATCATGGTTTAATTCAATCTCACTTCATTCACGCTTAATCAAGCGTGTCTTGTTTTTCCATCTCTCATATCTGAATTTCTCGCTCCTTTTCTTATAATTCTCTATCCATATATTGAAATCTCTCCCTCTCC
Source organism: Parapristionchus giblindavisi (assembly GCA_943737045.1). NCBI lineage: Eukaryota > Metazoa > Nematoda > Chromadorea > Rhabditida > Diplogasteridae > Parapristionchus > Parapristionchus giblindavisi. The sequence goes on from CALSFV010000035.1 coordinate 57,943, forward strand.
CTCTCCCTCTCCCTCTCCCTCTCCCTCAACAACAAAAAAATCTCTCTCTCCTTTTTTTCTATGATCCTTCGAATCATCAAAATTCACACAAAATCACATCCAAATAATCTTTCCGTCCTTCTTCTTTATTAATCCGTTCCAGTCTTTTAAGTCATTCCTATTTTACGACTCTTCGTCCTTAACACAATTACTATCGACTTTTGAATATATGAGTTTACTTCCCTGAATTCAGGGAAAACCCCTCATTTCTACACCGACCTCTGCATATTTTATCTATTTGATCGATCGATAAATACATAAATAACCTAGACTATAGCCTGAGGGGTCCCGGTTGGGAGGGAAACTTTGAAACTCTAGTATCTCCCCATGTAGCTGCCTTGTTGTCATCGATGCTTTCGCTCTTTTACGAGTTCCCCTCTCTCGGATAGAGAGAGACTAACAAAAGAGGAAAAAGATATTGTAGATGACGTCAATCTTATGATATACCTTTCAATGTATCTCTCCTTTTTCTAGATCTCTCCCTCTTGAATCTCTCCCTCTCCCTTTTTCGATCTCTCCCTCTCCTTTTTGAATTTCTACCTCTATCCCTCACCATAAATCATATCTTCACCCTATCATTATTTGCCAGGCAGCTTCCAGTTCTCACCTTTCAGATATATCTTTATACTCTTTCTTTTTTCTGTTCTCCATCGTCGTCGCATATTCGTCGTTACTATAAATTTGTATGTCTCTACCTCTCCCTCTCCCCCTCCTTCTCCCTCTTGATAGTCGTTTCAGCACATATCCGGCAATCAAAAACAGTCTGATATTGCTTGAGGCCTCTCCCTCTCCCTATCTCTTCCTATCTCTCCCTCTGCCTCTCAACCCATCTCTCGCACTTCCTTCCCTCTCTCCCTTTCTATCCAATTCAAGCTATCAGAGACACATACAAAAGGACATTCAATTGAAATTTGGTGTTGACACTTGGTGCATAGGGTGCTTCGTGAGTGAACGACTTTTCTTAGAAAGCAATCATCCAACGGAAAAATGTCCCATGATAGTGCATACGGAGTGCGTTCTTCATAGACGACGTATCCGAATGATTTTGTAACTGTGGTGTGACTGCGGTGCAGAGAGTGTGTTTAAGGGAGTCGAGGATTCCTAGAATAAAGGCTTCTCCACTACTAATGCTTCATGATTGCTATTTGATATGACGAGAGAGGCCCTCAGGGGGATTTTTTTATTTCTGGATCCTAGAATCACGTCCCTCTCTCTCCCTCTCCCTCTCCCTCTCGCTCTCCCTCTCCCTCTCTCTAAACAATGAAAATCAGTGAAGAGGAGGAGTATTCATTAGTGGAGGAAGAGGAAGTATGAATGGATGTGTGAATGGACTAAAAGAAGAAGGAGAGGTAGAGGGAGAGGGAGAGGGAGAGGGAGAGGGAGAGGGAGAGGGAGAGGGAGAGGGAGAGGGAGAGGGAGAGGGAGTGAAACCCAAAAGATGGATTCAGAGGCAGTGAGATAGAAGATTAAGTGCAACTTATCCCTTTCGTGAAGAATAATTCTTCCATTTATTTAGCTCTATCTCACCCCTCTTCCTCTTCATTTCTCTCCCTCTCTCCCTCTCCCTCTACCTCTCTCCCTCTCCCTCTCTCCCCAACATCTCACCCTCATTCCTTCTCCCTCATTCCACCTCTCCCTCTAACTGTCTGTACTCTCTCCTCCTCTTCCCTCTCTCACTCCCCTCCTAGACCATGTTTTTGCGTATTATTTCCTTATTCATGAGTGATTCCTGCATCACCCATGTACGTCTTTTTGTATGTCACCCTATCCCTATCCCTCTCCCTCTAGAACCTCTCCCTCTCCCTCTAGAATCTCTCCCTCTCCCTCTAGAATCTCTCCCTCTCCCTCTAGAATCTCAACCTCTCCCTCTAGAATCTCTCCCTCTCCCTCTAGAATCTCTCCCTCTCTCTCTAGAATCTCTCCCTCTCCCTCTAGAATCTCTCCCTCTCCCTCTAGAATCTCTCCCTCTCCCTCTAGAATCTCTCCCGCTCCCTCTAGAATCTCTCCCTCTCCCTCTAGAATCTCTCCCTCTCCCTCTAGAATCTCTCCCTCTCCCTCTAGAATCTCTCCCGCTCCCTCTAGAATCTCTCCCTCTCCCTCTAGAATCTCTCCCTCTCCCTCTAGAATCTCTCCCTCTCCCTCTAGAATCTCTCCCGCTCCCTCTAGAATCTCTCCCTCTCCCTCTAGAACCTCTCCCTCTCTTTACATCTCCTTCCCCTCCCTCTCCATCTTCCCAAATCTAATAAGTGGCAATTGACTTCACAAAACTGACGGCATGTCGTATTTTGAAAACGAATGAGAGCACTTCTACAAGCTCTATCGTCTATTCTCTCGTTCTCTTGGCCCTCTCTCCCTCTCTCTCTCTCTCTCTCTCTCTCTCTCTCTCTCTCTCTCTCTCTCTCTCTCTCTCCCTCTCCCTCCCTCTAACCATCTGTACTCTCTCAATTCCCCATTGTCTCTCCCTCACCATTCCATCAGATCTTCTTCTTCCTGTCAACAGTTCCTAGTTGCCCCCTATGACTGTCTAGTCAAGGGAGGACTTGTTTAGAAGGGACTATTGTGCAGAGAATGGCCAGTCATAACAAAAACTATTCTCATCTTGTCACACTTTATCAACATTCGTAACAGGAAACAATGATGCGGGAAGCATGAATAAGAGATCATAAGAATTGGTTTATAATATTAACGTTTATCGATATAAAATATGACATTTAAGTGATGTATTAATGATATTCGAAACTAGAAAGTGAAACAACTGCAAAAATTTCACCAATAAAAAAATAACGTAGTTAAACCATAAGATCACGTTTATGTGACAAAAATCCAAATTTGTATCTAGACGGGGTTTTCTTGTAATTTTTCATCTCATATTATCGCATGAAGACAAAAGTAGTGCACACAATATTGTACAATAGATAGAAAGTACTGTAGACTACAATGAACTATGCGGTATTTGTAACCTAATTCGTTGATACGCGGATAAGATGATCTTTTCATTGTACTGCATTTATTCATTATAATAGTGATAATATTTTATTATTTCTTACAGAGAGTTTACTTACGGGACAAATACATAGAAAGATTAAAATGTGATATCAATTATGAAGAAATTTTGTATCCACTGCCATTTCTGATCGTAGCGAAGGCTTATGTGCAAAAAAAAAACAAGAGACGATAGGGTTTGGTCGATGATATTTTGGGAAATTCATTTTCTAACTGTTCTGCACATCCTGCAAGTGACTTATAAATGACAGGGAAATTGAAATGAGAAAAATATCGTCTCTTGCCATACTCTCGAATAGTGAAAGATGTGTGACATCCCGAGCTAATTTTTCACTCTCCGCTCTGGCAACACTCTCTCGTAGACAAAGAAAACGAGAGAGTATTGCCAGAGTGGAGAGGTTCAAGTTAGCTCGTGGTCTTTAACTCTAAATGATTACGTAGACAACTCTAGAAAATTGATTACTAACTCAATTATAAATAAGCAATTTAACTGATTTTATAATTTCTCTGGATGAGAATCGTTGGCAATGGTTACTCTTCGTTTAAATTCATCTTCTCCCTTCATTAATCTTTACGGAAGTCTTGATTATCTACGTGTTATGAAAGTCTGATGAGAAGGAATCAAAGACTTGTCTCAATACAATTTAATAATAATAAAATAATAATATATTATTATTACAATAATAGTATAATATATTGAAAAAATCTAGTGATCGAGATCTAGGATGATAGGATGATATAGGTGGTGTAATCACTTGACATGAATAGAATGTATCATTTTATACTGAAAAGGGATAAGCACCGTAAGTTCTTCTCTCGTTCTTCTCGTTCGTCGATTTCGTTCGTCTGAACAAACTTTGTAATAGGAGGAATACTCTTGCTAAACTATAATCAGAATCCATAGAGCACGTAAAGTACATGAGACCAAAGTCAACGAGTTCCGCACTTTTTCATCATTTTTTAGTTCCGCAATTTTCGATCCGTTAAAGATGGCGTTATCTTTCGTCTCTCGATTACACAAACTGGGGATCATATCGCTCACTGAATCGGATATTTCCCACAAGTTTTGATGTAAAAAAAATGATTTTATTGTTAGCTCGCCTTTTACAACCCAATCATGGTCATGGTGCCACAAATGTTTGGTACCTCTTTTTCTCCTAAAATTACATCGAAGAGAAAACATAACTTCGTTCAAAAACGACTAATGTCAGATAAATATCCTACGAGTCGTATGAGTGCTATTCTTATCCCGTTGTGGCATAGTATTAAATTATGCATTAAACTATTTTCTTATAGGTGTACTAATATAATATAATGTTTATTACGTGCCCGCATAGTAAATTATTATTGTTATATGTATAATAGTCAAACATGATCCATGACTCATATTTCCCATTCCATCTTGCCTAGAAAGATTTTTAAAAACGAAAAAAAAAGTTTTAAAAATATAGATCTTCATTATGAAATGGGATCGCCAGGAGGCATTACTTTTAATGTTTGGTACCTCTTTTTCTCCTAAAATTACATCGAAGAGAAAACATAACTTCGTTCAAAAACGACTAATGTCAGATAAATATCCTACGAGTCGTATGAGTGCTATTCTTATCCCGTTGTGGCATAGTATTAAATTATGCATTAAACTATTTTCTTCATTATGAAATGGGATCGCCAGGAGGCATTACTTTTAATGATTTTGTTGAGCACTTATTATAAGCTACTAAAAACTGTGAACCTCACCAAAAATTGTGGCCATGATATTGAGCATGTAAAGGACGAGCGAAAACCATTTTGAAGTATTTGTGCCTAACTGCCCTCGGGAAAACCAGCGTCACTTATTCTCTCATTTTCTTAATTTTCTTCATTACTTCACTTACCAATTTCCTCAACCACCCATCGTATTCATCTTATTTACCATTCCAAAACCGTCAGGGGGGAAATTCGCTTTCGACATTATCACAAAACGTCACCCATCACTCCAAACTGTCGACACTCTCTCACTTTCCCATACTATCTCGTCTACTCTAACAACGTCAAAACTCTCTCTCTTCGTCATGCTCTCTCCTTTCTCTCTCCATCTCTGCACCCACTCCATTCCACACACTCTCTACGCTACTTCCACTTTCTATGCCTGTTCCCTCTTACTTTTACACACTCTCTCGTCTCTCTCTCTTTATCTGTTCCCTCTCTTCATTCCATGCCTGATATAGTCTCTGCATGTCTTTCACTCTCTCAATTTCCCCTACTCTCTCATCCATTCTCCCTCTAACCGTCTGTGCTCTCTCTTAATCCTTATCTCTCGTTCCAACTAACAAATCACATTATCATTCAAGAAGAAGCGCTCTCTATTAGGTTATGTGCCTTTTTGTTTTCCACTCCCTCTTCTGAACTTCTACCTCTCCATCCATCTATATCTCTACCTCTTCTACCTCTCCTTCTCTATCTCTGGAACTCTTCTAACATGCCAAACTAGAAAATAAGCTGATAATTTGAAATCATTAATGAATATCACTCATCATAATATCCATTCATCAACATTACAATCTTTACAATACAGAAGGGGCAATAACGTTCCTTCCAAAAGAAAAGAAGAGAAGAGAAAACTCTCCTCGTCTCACACACTCTATCGCCTCCTTTTCTTTTCGCAAAATTTGAACTGCAGATGACATATTTGATTACAATAAAACATAATTTGAGATTATACAGAGTTAATCTCCTTATCTCTCCCCTCTCTCTCCCTCCCTCCCTATTTCTTCCCCCTCCTCTCTTCATCACTCACGATTACATTCATTCATGATTTGATACTCAAAAGGAAGTAGAAAAAAACTGAATGAAATAAGCGATAGAAGGATATAATTTCCCCGATGATAACGCGATATGACAACCTGTCGTAACGGGCACTTATAAAGATAGTTTAATCTAATACTCATTTTTGGTTATGAATTGATAAAGGAGAATGAGCGATTGAACTGAAGTTGAACGAAAGAAAATCGTTGAATGAGAACGATGATATATTGCATATATCACAAATTTGCGCTTGGTACAGTTATGTTTCATTCAGCTTATATGTTAGGCCAAAACTTTATTCATTCGATGCTTAGGTCATTCCAATGGTAGAAAATTTAAAAAAATAAAATATAGAATAGAAAAATATCGTATATTACATATATCATCGTTTTCTTTCAAGACACCCTCTACATTGACATCAAACTCTATCGTATTTGAGCCATTGATTATCGTAGATGCCACAATTAGAGAAACGTTGTCTCATATGTAAGTTAACTTATCTAGTTAACTTACTCTAGCCCCCTTACTATTTCAAGCGAGAGAGCACTATCTAACGTGTCCTTTTGAGTGAGTTTAGAGTAATCTAACCTTTCTCTATGGTAGATCAGTTAGACAACTATGAGTGTAATACCACTAAGAATCATTCCCTACAAAGTCTTACATTTGTTCTCAATCACTTAACTTACTATACAATATTTTAATATAAGTCAGAGTACATTGTATATTGTGTTCTGTTCAAAAGCTGCGAAAAGAAAAGAAAATCACGGTAAACTCTCCTCCTTTTACACACTCTCTCGCCTTGTTTTCCTTTCTTTTCGCAACTTTTGAACATTTTCCATAGGAAACATCATCTCATCCATCATTCTCCTATCGTTTCATCATCATTGTTCCTTCTATTCTCATATCTACCCCTCAGGGTATCTCCCTCCCTCTCTCTCTCTCTCTCTCTCTCTCTCTCTCTCTCCCTTTCCCTCTCCCTCTCCCTCTCCCTCTCCCCTCCCTCTCCCTCTCCTTTTCGAATAAGAAGATACTCCAGTCCTCGGGAGCACCTCATCATGCGTCCCCCTTGTAAGGGAATGTGAAGAGCGATATCGAGAGGGGGAGGGAGAGAAAAAAAGGAGAGGGAGAAGGAGATGGGGGACGGGGATATCGAGAAGGGGGAGAAAGACAAAAAAGATGGAGTGAATGGTAATAGTGATGGTAGTAAAGACAACGTGGATACAGACAACATAACAGAACTGCAGAACATGGGATGATGATTCTCTCCCTATCTCTCCTTCTCTCCTTTCTCCCTCCCTCTCCCTTTCTCTCTCTCTCTCTCTCTCTCTCTCTCTCTCTCTCTCTCTCTCTCCCTTTCCCTCTCCCTCTCCCTCTCCCCTCCCTCTCCCCTCCCTCTCCCTCTCCTTTTCGAATAAGAAGATACTCCAGTCCTCGGGAGCACCTCATCATGCGTCCCCCTTGTAAGGGAATGTGAAGAGCGATATCGAGAGGGGGAGGGAGAGAAAAAAAGGAGAGGGAGAAGGAGATGGGGGACGGGGATATCGAGAAGGGGGAGAAAGACAAAAAAGATGGAGTGAATGGTAATAGTGATGGTAGTAAAGACAACGTGGATACAGACAACATAACAGAACTGCAGAACATGGGATGATGATTCTCTCCCTATCTCTCCTTCTCTCCTTTCTCCCTCCCTCTCCCTTTCTCTCTCTCTCTCTCTCTCCCCCTCTCTCTCTCCCTCTCTCTCCTTCTCTCCTTTCTCCCTCCCTCTCCCTTTCTCTCTCTCTCTCTCCCCCCCTCTCTCTCTCCCTCTCTCTCCTTCTCTCCTTTCTCCCTCCCTCTCCCTTTCTCTCCTCCCTCTCCCTTTCTCTCTCTCTCTCTCTCCCTCTCTCTCCTTCTCTCCTTTATCCCTCCCTCTCCCTTTCTCTCTCTCTCTCTCTCTCTCTCTCTCTCTCTCTCTCTCTCTCTCTCTCTCCCTCTCTCTCCTTCTCTCCTTTATCCCTCCCTCTCCCTTTCTCTCTCTCTCTCCCTCTCTCTCCTTCTCTCCTTTATCCCTCCCTCTCCCTTTCTCTCTCTCTCTCTCTCTCTCTCTCTCCCTCTCCCTTTCTCTCCCTCTCTCTCCTTCTCTCCTTTATCCCTCCCTCTCCCTTTCTCTCCCTCTCTCTCCTTCTCTCCTTTCTCCCTCCCTCTCCCTTTCTCTCTCTCTCTCTCTCTCCTTTCTCCCTCCCTCTCCCTTTCTCTCTCTCTCCCTCTCTCTCCTTTCTCCCTCCCTCTCCCTTTCTCTCTCTCTCTCTCTCCCTCTCTCTCCTTCTCTCCTTTCTCCCTCTCTCTCCCTTTCTCTCTCTCTCTCTCTCTCTCTCTCTCTCTCTCTCTCTCTCTCTCTCTCTCTCTCTCCCTCCTCTTCCTCTGTCCCAACCCTACAACATGACAGTATTATTCTGTATCAACAATGTAATTGTCTCCACTAATAGCCTATCATCTATCTCTTTCTTTGTATTCTAGTCAACAGATCTTCAAGACATACAAAAATGTTCATAGAATATAATAAATGAGTATATGATAAAACAATGTCCTAACATTGATCACCCGTAGGACTCTGTGTGCCTTGAATAACGGGGTTCACCTTTACCTTTACCTTTATCTATGATAATATACATACAAGTATGGGAATGCACAAAAAATGTGCAATGTGAACTTTGATTTATTAATTGTTGTCCTTCATGGTGTAACGGCCGCGACGTCTAATATGATATTATTGAGAAAAGAATTCATATTCAATGTGAAAATATGCTATTAAATATGTATTTTGTGGGCGGAGACTTATCTCATGTACTTTTTGAATAGACATCAAAATAAGGCCTAATTTGAAACTATTCTTGTTTTCTCCTCTATCCCTCCCTCTCCCTTTCCTCTACAACTTCCTTATGTGTCAAAATTGCACTGAAACTAGATAAATAGAGAAGTTAGATATGCGGAAGAGACACTTTTCTTATTTCTACTACTAATGTTAACTATATTGTAATATGAGAACCCTTGATTAGCTGCTCTTCAAAAGTCACAAAAAATGAAGAAAAATCGACGAAAGAGTGAGGAAAACAGGGAGAGTTTTCTCTGCTTTTCACGAATTTTGAACAGAGTGTTAGTGCCCGGAACTGTATAAAAAATGAGCGAATAATATTTGGATTCTGTAAACAGTACACACTTAACCGTAACTCAATTATGTAGCACAACGTCATTTTTTTCGAAATATTGTTGATGATTTAAAAAATGATAGATTTTGATTTGAGAATGGAGAGACAAAGTAGACGACAGATAATGAAAGAGAGAGAGAGCAGCTTTATTTCTCAAAAAATGACTACAATTTTGGTAGTGCGACAAACTAGAGTCGTCCTTTACTTATAACTATTGTATGCACAAATGGAATACATAGGAAAAGCAAAAAGAGAGTGATCTATCTCTCCTTCTCCCTCTAGAATCTCTCCCTCTCCTTTTCTCTCTCCCTCTAGAATCTCTCCCTCTCCTTTTGACGTAACGACCATAAACAGATTGATCAACTGTCGCATGAACTCATCTGAACAATCAATGAAAGATCCACTCCTATATGTACATCTCAACTTTGTTCCTCTGCCTTTTTCGACGTCAATCTCTACCTCTCCTTTTTGATCCCTCCCTCTCCCTCTCCCTCTTACTTGAAATGCATAGGTTCAATTTGCGAAAGTACTACTCTCAGAAGAGAACATCACAGTGCCAGAAAAAAACACAATATATGTACAACTTTATTTTTAACAAGACACGAGAATGGTATGGAAAAAGTGATGTGACTAGTATACAGTGTAGCCTAAAAGTCATCGGACACTTTTCATTTTTTTTATAACTTTTTGATCCAGGAAAGCAATCAAGCTGATGTTTTGAGTCAGTGTACAGAATTTATCAAGGGATACAACCATGATGTGTTTTTGTAATTAAATTAGTTCACTGTTGCATAGTAATGATGCTATCGAAATACACTTTTTTGAAAAATTACATTTCTTTGGTGTAAGGCCCTGTTCTTCTGAAACATTGTGAGATTGGAGAACCCCATTAGGGCTGCACAGTCAAACAATCCGAAATAGCTCCGACTCCGATTTCAAGCTGTAGCAGGGGTTGCAACTTTGACCCCCAAAATTTATAACTCAGCTTCTAGATGTGCTAACAACCCGCCATAAGTGCTAAAATGATGCTAGTGGCGAGTAATGTTTATCCCCAGATTACGGTAGTCATAGCTCGTCATTTGCCCTCAGGGCACAAAATAATTTTTTGTTGAAAGGACCGATTTTGAGACCCTACCGTTCAGAGGGCAGTTCTTCTAAAATTATGGTTCCTGCGCAAGTAGCTTTGCAATGTATCATATATTCATTTCCCTTATTTTGGTTTAGTTCCGATTCCTTTCAGATCCGTAGCAAAAGTTATGCTGAGGTCTACTCGGTTTCAGCGATCAAAGATCAAAATCCAAAGATCAAAGATCGAAGTTCAGCAATAGTGTAAAAATTTTTGTGAACATCTCTAACATGCATAGGTGCTTTGCAAATAAGATATTTCGTCAATAGAGACCCAGGGATGAGAGCAGTAAGAGAGAAAACACAAGAGCGCGCACCGAGTAGACCTCAGCATAACTTTTGCTACGGGCCTGAAAGGAATCGGAACTAAACCAAAATAAGGGAAATAAATATATGATACATTGCAAAACTGCCTGCGCAGGAACCATAATTTTAGAAGAACTGCCCTCTGAACGGTAGGGTCTCAAAATCGGTCCTCCCAACAAAAAAATTATTTTGTGCCCTGAGGGCAAATGACGAGCTATGACTACCGTAATCTGGGGATAAACATTACTCGCCACTAGCATCATTTTAGCACTTAGGGCGGGTTGTTAGCACATCTAGAAGCTGAGTTATAAATTTTGGGGGTCAAAGTTGCAACCCCTGCTACAGCTTGAAATCGGAGTCGGAGCTATTTCGGATTTTTTGACTGTGCAGCCCTAATGGGGTTCTCCAATCTCACTATGTTTCAGAAGAACAGGGCCTTACACCAAAGAAATGTAATTTTTCAAAAAAGTGTATTTCGATAGCATCATTACTATGCAACAGTGAACTAATTTAATTACACAAACACATCATGGTTGTATCCCTTGATAAATTCTGTACACTGACTCAAAAGATCAGCTTGATTGCTTTCCTGGATCAAAAGTTATAAAAAAATGAAAAAGTGTCCGATGACTTTTAGGCTACACTGTACGCTGACATTTTTTGACAAACGCCTACGCCTACAAGTGTCGTCACGTTTTTTTGGCAAACGGTTTACAAGCTTCCTGGATCGGGATTTTGGGGGGGGGGAGGGAGAAATTTGGGGAAAGGCGGAACTGAAATGCTATACTTATGATATTTGTTGAATCAAAGATCACGTGAGATTTTATACTAATCCTAAGTGATATGGAAGCACTAATCCTTTACAAACTACACTTTTTCACATCGTCAATTTGTTGTTTGGCATCCTCCATAATGCCGTTGCAACTTTTAATCTAAGCTAGTCTCTCCCTCTCCTTTTTTACATCTCTCCCTCTCTCTCTATCTCCCTCTCCCTCTCCTTATTTCCTCCTCCTGTCTACTCTCAAGTAAGATGGGCGCATACGCGAAACTAATTGGAAGAGTGTTTCTGTGCCCTCCGGGGCTATTTCTATTCTGTCTCTCCCTCTTCCCCCCGCTCCCTCTCCCTCTCCCTCTCCTTCTCTCTCTCCCTCCCCCCTCTACATTCCTAGACAACTTTTCTCACGTTTTGCCCTAATGATTCTGTGTACGTAACTGTACAAGATATGGTACATACTAGATATAGTGTGTGAAGTGTGTGAAAGTATGACGACGTATGACAATCGTCGCACCATATATCGCACATGACGCACACCAGGAGGTTATCAATTCTGAATGGGAAGAGAGATTGCATAAAAGGATGCCATACAGAACGAACTCTCTCTATAGCCAAACAAGTGAAAAGAGGAAGAGGGAGAGGGAGAGAATAGGGGAGAGAAAAGGAGAGGGAGGCTGAATAGGAGAGGGAGAGGGAGAGGGAGCGAAAGAGGGAGAGGGAGTGGAGGGTGGAATAGGAGAGGGAGAGGGAGGGGAGAAATGGAGAGGGGGGAGAGGGAGAGGGAGAGTATTGTGCAAAGGAAGTCGGATAAGCTAAAAGGGCCAGCATCGAGAGGGACTGTTTGCTGAAGGAAAAAAATAGAAAAAACAAGCGACGATTGACTGGGTTGATTTTTATAATATTGTGTCTGATAAGACTGTCACTTAAATAACTCCAATTTATGTGTTCATATTTATTTTAATAGAAAGAAATCATCAGAGACCATGCAGAATCTATTGTCGTTTTTGGAATATGATATCACCACCCAAACCTATTTTCGTCCCTTTCTTCCTCTAGCTTCACTTATTTTCAAAACAATGGTTCGAGTCATGAGACTTTGTCACTTAAATATTTAGGCAGACAGTCACTTTTAAATTTTAAATTTCACATTTACATGCCTGCTCTACTAGGGCTCAACCTATTTTTCTGAATGACTATTAAAGGCTTTTAAAATTCCGTTCGTGAAATTCTGTATACTATTACAAGTTCAACTCTTAACAGATTAAAAACTTGAATAAATAAAATATTAAATTAAATTATAATATTAATATTTTCAGTCTCCGTACACTGGTCATACAATTGATCCATGCACTAATGATAACGGAGGAGTTCCATCATTATCATCCTCTCTCACTGTTCAACCAAAAGCTAGTGATTACCTCAATAATGATAGTAAGTCCTTTTATCATTTCTTTGGATCTAAAATAAATTAAATTTAAATTAAACTAAACTTTGAAAGATTAAAACGACCATAGAAACTCTCTATTGCGCTCATTATGCATGCTCAAAATTCACGAAATGAGAAGAAATGCGGCGAGAGTTTGTAAAACAAGGAGAGTTTACCTTGATTTTCTTTTCTTTTCGCAACTATTGAACAGAATCTCTCTATAATAACTAAAAATGACTTGAACTGGAAAACAAATTTGCGCTTTGTTTAATTATGTTTCATACAGTTTATATGTTACGGCCAAAATTGTATTAATTCGATCCTTCAATAGTTCCTTTTGTAATGAAAGAAAATAAACAAAATATATAGCATATAAAAATATTGTAATGTACGTTAAAAACGTAGAGAGAATTGAGAAAACATTTGCAAATTGAAGTATTGTGCAATTTGCTGACCGTTCTTCAGCCTTGAGAGAAGAATTGAATTTGCCGTTCATTCGAGCAAAATAAATATAAAATAAAATAATATAATATAATACAAATAAATATAATATATTCGAGGAAAATAGTCATAGTCGTGAATAATTTAACGGTTATGGACAACAATAACGACACCAAAAACTGCCAATATGTCGTATTTTTCATAATTCAATCGATAATCTCCCAATTACAGTATGTTCATCGCCTCAAGATGACTACGGTAATATCTCCTTCAGTATAGAATATGACTTCAGCATATCGAAGGTTTGTCATAATATCAATCAATACCGTACCTATACAGTAACCATCGCCTTAATCAGTTACCGTAATACTCAATCGATTGTTCTTCAGCTCGCGGTGACGATTATCGAATGCACAGGACTACCAGCGATGGACCGAAACGGCATGTCCGACCCCTACGTCAAGGTATGATGATCTTTTGATTTCTGATCTTTGATCTTTGATCTTTGATCTTTGATCTCTGTCAGGTGTCATTGCAACCGGAGTGGAAGCAAAAGTACGAGACAAAGATCAAAACGAATACTCTTCATCCAATCTACAATGAAACCTTCCTCTTTAATGTTAGTCCATTTTTTTCTGATAATTTTTTTTTAAAAAGTCATAATTTTCAAAAAATTAAAGGGTACAAAAATGTTTTTCTAATGTTACATGCATATATTCCTTTCATCAATGCGACAGAGCGTAAAGTTCATGCTTTTAAATGTGAAAATGGTTCAAAATAAGCCGTCTCCTACTCTCCCTTCCTCTCTCGTCCTTCTCTCTTTCTCTGCCACTCTCTCATCCTTCCACACTCTCTCCCTTCCTTGTCTCATGTGATTGTTTCTATTGAAGAAGTGTTCATTAAAGGACACTTATAGTCCCCATTTTGTGAGATGAAATTGAAACCTTTTGAGTACATCAAAATGACTCTAAAAGGACTAATAAAGAAAGATGAGGATTGGAACCTTTTGAAGAGATCTTGAAGAGTCGTTTTATGAGTATTCTACAATTTTTGCTGAGCAGGTTTCATTAAAGTGCCAGAATCCCTTCACTATATCTCAGGAGATTTTCATATAATGGTCAACCTTTGTCTGAAAACAGATATAGTGTGATGTGGTGTTACAATTTCCTTACGTGCTTACGCCTGATACGTCCGCGCAAATGCAACATAGCTATGAAGAATACGTACAGCGATGTTGTCATGGCCAGAGAGTATTTCATTTCATTTCAAACACATTTATCAAGAGTTCTCTGCTGTGCATGGTATTCTAATTCCTACTCTTGACGTCGCTTAGGAAGTTAGCTTCGACTGTCGTCCTGAAGAGGTCGCACCATCTTGTTGTATACCATAGAGTTGCCAGAGAGTGTACGAGAGATTAACCTTTTGTTCCTCAAAGTACTGGGGATACTGTATTTTCTGTTTATGTTTGCTCAATCTGGCCCAGTCCCATGTTATTATCCCTTTTGGCCTCATTACTTATTATATTCGTCTTTGTTCTTATATAGAGTGAACATTGAGGAAGAAGATGAGAGGAAGGAGGTCCGTCCTTTCCTTTATCTTAGAAAGGGTATTGGATATTCATAAGATGGATTATTGCATAGACGGAATAGAGTTGAGAGGGAGAGGGAGAGGGAGATGGAGAGGGAGAGGGAGAGGGAGAGGGAGAGGGAGAGGGAGAGGGAGAGGGAGAGGGAGAGGGAGAGGGAGAGGGAGAGGGAGAGGGAGAGGGAGAGGGAGAGGGAGAGGGAGAGACATAGTACGTTGTTTTGGCACAATTCTCATTATTCCAGTGAATGTCTTAACGGAATAGAAAATGGATATGAAACAGAGAGAAGAATAAAGGGAAAAGATGGAATTATATAATTGTAAGGATGTCTCTAAGATGGAGGGTTAAAATATAAATACATCATAATAGACATGTAAATGTACTCATAGAATTTGTTATTTGTAAATCAAAAGTAGTTATTATTATAGTTGAAGGCGAGATTTTTTATTATTGATAGCATACATGGGCACCGACATGGGGGTGCCCCCTGTAATATTAGGGTTTTTAGAAAATTTGTGGAATGCCCACTGTAAAAAATGACGTTTAGGTGATTTTTTCGAAAAAAAAGTGAAAGCCCCCGTAAAATTAACCATTTTTCGTTCGAATGCCCCCTGTATGATCGAGCTCCAGGTACCCCGCCCATGTATGATTGATAGTTGGACGGATCAAAGATATTTTTATTCTCCTATATAATTATCACTGATCTAGCAGTGATCACCCGCAGGACTTCATGTGCCTTGAATAACGGGTTGTACCTTTACCTTTGGTTATCTCTGGGTGTACTCTCTCGTATCAGATCGAAGATTTTCGATTTAGCCTTCAGTGCATCTTGGATTTCCCGTTGCGCATGGTTCTCTTTTTAAAGATGAAAATATAAAAGAAAACTTTGGTCTCTTCTTTCCCATAAAATTGTTTTATTATGCTTGATTAAAAAAGACACTACAACAATTTTAATGTTAAATGGAAAAATAGTAACGTACATAATGAAACAGACGAGGAATTACTTAATCGAAGTGTTTTTTCTTCAAAATAATAGTAGAATCGGACAAAGTCAATGTATATCATTCTAATGGTAAATTGTTCTATTATCCTCTTGCCAAAGACAACAATAGAAGACTCTCCACTTTTTACACACTATCTCGTCGTTCTCTTTTCATATCTTTTCATAAGTAATAATAATATTAATCTGAGTATAGGAAAGGAATAAAAACACATATCATGGTTAGGTTCTTGGTTCGCTATTACTATCTCTTAAGCTTCGATGATTTTTTCGCACTTGAATGACGTTTGAAAGGCGAGAAAATACGGGAAGTACTAAATACAAAAAAAGAGAATATTTTGTTTACAATAAATGCGAGAAGGAAGGAAGTAGATTGGATTACAAACGCAACATAATATTAAGATCTAATTGAATACGAGAGGATTGAATAGAAATGGTTAATTGTAATCAAATATTTCTTTTGAAATGACATCTCCGGTCGGGATTCGAATCTGTACACTTTGGGTGGAGAGGCATCTTACAAAAGCGCCACACTTAGATTTCCTTCCTCTCGGATTCAACTAGATTTTAATATTTATAATAAAATAAAATGTTTTAAAAATGTATAATAATTTTTTTCCAGATTCCCTTCCCGGAACTGCAGTGCAAGCGATTGAGTCTCGTAGTGTACGATTATGATAGACTGTCAAAGGATGACAGAATGGGCCAGGTATGAGATCAAAGATCAAAGATCAAAGATCAATATACAAAATGAAAGATCACTCTCTACAGGTGTCAATTCCACTCGATAGCATCGATTTCGGCACTACGACACAACTGACGAGGAAATTGGCAAAACCCGAGCGTGATTCGGATGCGGTAAGGGATGAAAATCAAACTACAGCGATCAGAGATCAAACTACATTTAGAGATCAAAGAACACTTTGCAGGAAAATCGTCTGGGCGATCTGTGTTTCTCGACGCGATATCGTGCAGCCACGGGAACAGTGACTGTAACCATAATGGAGGCGAGAAATCTGAAAAAGATGGATCTTGGCGGAACTTCAGGTAACTCTTTTTCTGAATAAGATACCGGTACATAAAATAATCATTTTCTGGTCCTGTTGTCTGGGTTTTATCAATAGCAATGGTTTTTATTACATCGAAAACTGCGCGAAACTATGCGAAAACGTAGATGCTATCAACGTATACCGACGCTGTTATGTCTGAATTTCTGTTCATCTTTTCTTCTTTACAATGGCCAATAAATCAGTTTCCGTGAGTGTGATAGACTCCTCTTTTATTCTCTTTATGTCGGCCATCAATGGAACAAAAGGAAAAGGAGAAGGAACAACTGAATAAAAGATAGCCTGGGGTTTTGAAATTTAAAATGTAAATTCTGGAAAACAGTGGAATGTTTTGAGTTCCTGGCAAACGATTATTAGCCTATTGACTATCAAGAAATGAGAAATAAACCTAATAAGTGAGGAGAAATAATGAAATCTTGAAGACTAATGTTATGTTCATTATCCAATAATCGCTTCTATATATATATATATATATATATATATATATATATATATATATATATATATATATATATATATATATATATATATAGCTTTTGATTTTATATATATATATATATATAATCAAACGCTTGTAAATTTCTGTCAGCCTTTAAAATTATGACTTTTAAATTCAGTATTCATCACAGTCTTTCATTCTATAGTCTGTTCCTGCAGAGTATTCTCTCTGTTTATCATGTCCATGGCTCAATGTGATATTCGCAGTAATCCTAGCCTTCTTGTCGGCTTTCTCTTGTAGACTTGAGTATTCAATGTTTATTTAATTAAATTATTCATACACTGGCGGCTTTTGTCTGTAAAATAGTTGATGAGGGGGTGTATGGATAGATCGAGATGGTGGAGGAAGCACCTTATAAGTCGTGTGAGAGGCTCTATGAAATGCGACGCTTTTGAGGAATCTCCACTGAGTAGAAAAACAACTACCCTTCTCACGTGGATGGGGGCTTATGGACGGTGGATGAACGGATAAAAATAAAAATATTTTTTCGCGAAGGGGCCAATATTTGAATTCTATAAATACATATTTTAAGAGCTAAAAGTACAGAGAATATTTGAGTAAGTGCATAAAAATAAGATAAATGAACGATGTGAAATAATATCCGGTAAAGCCGCGAAAAAATCTGTTAAAAAAAAAAAAAAAAAAAGATTTCAAGAACCACAGCTTAGAATGAAAGATCAAAGATTAAAGATCAAAGATCATTCTTGCAGATCCATATGTGAAAATCTATCTCTTTCACGGGAAGAAATTACTGCAAAAGAAGAAGACGAGTAGGAAATACAAGACGCTGAATCCTTATTACAACGAAAGTTTCCAGTTCAAGATTGAGCCACAATTGATGGAGGTATTTATTTTTTTAATTTTCGAAATTTTAAATAAAATAATTTAAAAAATAAATTTAGAAAGTGCATCTTGTGATATCTGTATGGGACTACGATAAGATGAGCAAGAACGATTTCATTGGAGAGGTTAGTCATATATAGATCTTATAGACAGAACGAATGAGAGAGTGCGTGAATAGAGTAAGCGAGACAAAATGAATCGATATTGTTCAGATCGTCATGGCCTCACCAGAACTCGATCACCCAGCTGTCCCACACGCGTGCAGGTTTGGCATGATCTAGTGTTCCTGACTGGAACATTTGTGATACTGTAGCCTGTTATGAATTGATAGATTGTAATAATATTGATTGAATATTGATAGTTGTATTGATTAGTTTGAGATGAAACGCCAGAGCGCTAGACAACCAGAGTAGTATATCTTTAAGGCAACAATGGCAAGAGATGCTAACGTCGAAGCGGCCGATCGTTCAGTGGCACACACTGCAAGACAGAGAGAAGTGAGGCAGAGACGCAGAGTGTTATCGATTGATTGATTAGCTAAGCCAGGGTGCTTGTGCTATTCCTTAGTCTTCCATTCCCGTACTCCTCTATTTCCAACTGAGACCATCCAGCTCCTATTTGTTCCCTTTTGTTGCCCACTTCTAACATATCGGCACAGCTAATACAACAACTATTTTTGTGCGTTTTGCAGCTTTGTTATCTAACAAACACCACGCTTTTTAACACTTCACACACTACACGATTTGTTTTCGAAATCATTTTATATTTCGCTTTTTTCTCACAACTCTAGAGCGACGATTATATCGATTGATTGTATCGATTAAAACGAGGTTGAAAACTAAGAAAAATAGAAACACCCAATGACATTCCATGTATCCGTGTTCCCATCCAATATCGTAGTATACTGTATCTACAGTAATCTTTTAAGATCGGTGCAAGACCCTCCCATAGCCCCGTGCATTTATCGATTATATTTAATCGTTTATTTTTTTGAATAGATAGGCTCTGTTGACGTTCCCTATCTATATAATATGTATACATAGAATAGGACCGTCTACCATCACTTCTCATTCATACAAAATATGTCCATATGTATGTATATAAATATTTTATATCGTCTGGCGAATATAAATATTACGAGAGACTATAAAGGGAACACAATACTAAAAATTACAGTGATCACGGCGTCTTGAAAAGTGCGGCGTCCCGGGACGAAGATGACTGATTGCGGTATACTGTAGACTCGTGATAACGATCGATAACATCACCGCTTGATTCTGTGTGACATTGGTGCATGTTTAGTTGGTAATTTCTACCGTATCTTACTAGACGGTGCGGTATGCTTGGTGTGCTTTGTGGTGCGGCGAGTGCGATTGTGAGCCGACGATTATCGTTTTCTCAGTTGCAGACTGTCTGGGACGACGTTTATGGCGAGGAGGAGTGTGTCCGTTAAAGCCTTCGCCGCTTCAGCCAAAGGAACGATCTTCACTAGTCTTAACGATATTTTCTAATTTAGCCTTCCTTAATTTATCTCAATATTTGTAAAAATAATTTGAAAAACCTCAATACAAAAATCTGATTCGTGACAAATTTCACAAACATTATCGCCAATTAAAATATTATTTGAATAAATAAATATGTTATTTGTTGAATATACCATGAGCACTAGACGCAATTGCTTACTCTAACGAAAGTGGGGAAAAATGTTAAAATAAGAATAGAAAAATACTCTTTTCAAAGGCCAAGAAGATCCAAAGATTGATAGAAAGATCCACGTTTCTGTGCCTGTATCTTTAACTTTGCAACCAAAATATTCAAATAATAAATATGATATGCAAGAGAAAACCAATCTACCTCTTAACCACTCTCTACTGATCTACCTCTCACTCCCTACCTCTACCCCGTACCCCACCCACCTCTGTTTACCGTCGACAAGTCAAGGAATCATCATACTTATTTATCATTATCTTTGTAACAATACGACAAAAATTCACAAATCAACAAAAACAATATGCTTCTCCTAAGGACACTACTAGACAGGAAAAAAATCAATAAATCAATAATCTACTCAATCAATACTCGGTTTTTGGGTGTGTAAACATTTGTCTCATGAATGTCCTTGAATCCAAAGTAGCGACGTGCCAGTTGAGATTTCAGTTGAGCAGGGGTGAACTGAAATTTATCGATAAGGAATAATCAATAAATACATCCAGAAATATCCAAATTTGTGATCCAAATTAAAAAAAAAGAAAAGAAAAAAGACCGCTAGAGTTTGGAGAGAGTATTTGAAGTGTAGAGTATTCTTCTTTTTTTCCTTCCGCCTCTTTCAAACATTGCATTCACTATTCTCCCACCTCCTCTGATACAACTACCGTAATCCTTATATAAGTACCGTAATCCTTACATGTTTCTTCTCATCCGTCAATCTCAATTCGTTCTCATCAATAACTTCTCCTGCCGGTGCACTCTCCACCACACCGTTCGTGCTGATCTACAATGTTGACGATTAACATATTACACACAAGATGACTCTAATCGTACTAGTTTATAAACAGTAGTCAACGGAATGATCAGGGAAACCGGGTTCTCTCATCTTTTTCCGTAAGACAGTGAAACCATAAATCAACTGGCTATCAAAACTAAATAATCAAAAGACTACTATCTAACACTATGATCCTGACAGCGCACAGGCGTTGAACAGTATGCGATTATGAACAACATTTGATAACTACTATTATCAACCCTCAAGCTACCATTTACTTGTTCATGTATGATAAATTAAATATAAATCAATATACCTTGAGACGCCCAATATCGGCCTCAGTCGGTTCGATTCCATTGGCAAATACGACCGGCCTCAGTTCGATGAGATGCTTGATCTTGAACGGAATATTGATTAACCAAAGGTACTGTAGCTCATGGAAATCATTCAAATAAGATACTGCGTAACATGATCACATAGTCAGTCGCAAATAAAGTACAAAGTGAGTAACTATAGTAGTTTCATTTTGTATACTAATACAGTATCCCGAACATACAGTAATTCTTAAAGTAGCTCACCTTCCACAGGTCCTCATTGGTCGCCGCAGTGTTCTTGAATATCTCCATACGACCTACCTGTGAGGATGATAAATAAAGTTAGTTTTGCGATCAATGAAATGCACTACCGTATACCTTATAGTCCTTTCCGAATAGCTCTTCTAAACTCTTCTTTGTCCACTTGGGCTCATTGCTCGGCTGACGATACAACCAGGCCAGCCACAGTTTGGACGGCTTCAATTAGGAATCATATTCATTAATTAAGTTAATAATTATTATAGTGTATAACTATATAACTATTACTAAATATAACTGATATGCATGTACGGGTTTAATATAGCTTGGAAAAATAGTAATATCAGTAAATAATGTGCTTCATTGTGTTTCGGCCGCTACGTCTATTAATTTAAAGTGAAAAAGATAATTATTCGTTTATTTACATATTTCGAAAGGCAGATAAACCACGATATTGTCGCATCACTTTTCATAATGAGAATATATAATAATTTTTATTAAATACCTTAGCATTCAGGTCGAAGTTTGTGGATGAAGAAGAAGAAGCGAATGCGGAAACTTAAATATAAATAAATAAATAAATAAAGCTCTAATATGAATCCTACAGAAAGGATATGATGATGTCTTACAAGATTTCCTATTGTATTGAACCATAACTACGGACTTTATAAGATTAATATCATAAAGCAATGCTAATCAATTAACAACGTTACTCAATGAAAGGGTATACCGTAATCCTTCGTCATAGTCTAATCTACCGTACCCTTCTCAGCAGTCCTTCCCTGGTCCTCCTCTAACTCTCGACGGAAGTCTGACAGTGTGGCGCCATTCTCCATATAATCGTACTCCTTTAAATATAATTAAAATAATTCACTACAAACAAACATTTTCAAACGTTTTAACCCTTTGCTGTGATTTAGATGGTGCTAATTTTTTAAAACTCTTTAAAACTCTGGAGCACAATTTCTGAACCGGTAGATTTATAATCAGAAGTATTATATCCGAGACAAAAATCAATAATATAAATCAATAATAAAATCAATCAATAACCTTGACGGCGTCATTTCTTCTCGGGAGATATCGATGCCACTTTCCGTGTGGTCGGTACACCCAACGATCTACAATGATATTTGATGAGAGGATACAATAGAGATTACTGTAGTCTGTAGTTCATACTGTGTGTACTGTACTCTGCGATAAGATATGTAATTAAGATTGAACTACCGAAACTAGAGTTATGACATTAGGTCCAGCATATCAATCACAATAAAAATATTAAAAATGTAAAATAAAATAGATACAACTTACTGCGAATAACTTTTGCCATCGCAGGGCAGTGGGAGCGGTGCTCCTGAAATCACAATTGCTCTTATTATTTCTATATCTCCCTACACGCGACCTTGATCCATTGGAAAACGTATGCAAAATAGAGATATGAAACGAGGCTGAAACTCGGAACAAACAGGGCATAGATATCGAATAAAAAAAAAGTTTATTTGAATCATCGAAACTACAAACTACAGTACTACAGTATCATACCCGTTATGAGCAATCACAGGGAAACCAAGAAAGCATTATCATTTGTTTTACATTATTAAATGTTATATGATCAACAAACCTATACATATTATTAGAGCACATTTCAATAAAGCATGCACTTATATTTCCACAATTTAGCCTATAAAGTAAACGAATAGGTACGAAAATTGAATGATAACAAATACAAATAAATTAATACAGTACTTCAGCTACTGTAAAACTGTAAGCATACGGAACAGGTTCAAAACAATCGATCAATAATCTCTCATCCGACTACAGTACTCTCAGGTGGTCGCATACTAGTGATATCATCCCAAGGGATGGATACATCTACAAAGAAGGCATGATTCCTCAACAGGGCTGGTCCTTCATCATCATCTGCTACCGTAGTCACTCGAGATGCACCACCGGGTGCCGTTTCGGAAACGTCGCCACACGACGCACATCCGAGTCGTGCTGACGGCTTAAATGTGTAAATATCAGATAAAGTTTCAGAAATCAAACTTTATTCTATACATTCCGATCGAAAGACAAAGATTAAAGTTCATTCTACCGTAACCAAAGATGTTATTAAAGATCAAAGATCAATAATCTACAGTATACCTCAACAACGATGAGCTTCTCGACCAGATCTTTGGCGATAGGCGGGAAATCATCAGGGAATGAGAATAGTGCAGATTGTACACGACGAAATATGAGATACTCGGCTTCATCATGGAATGCGTGACGACCTGACGATGAATAAGATTAATTAAATAAATCACTTCTTAAATCACTATTTATAACATATATTATCGAGGGATACAAAAGTTGCAAATTGTCAACGCTAACGAAACCTGGTTTCAAAAGGTTCCCGAAACAACGATTCGCCAGGTCTGAATTCACCATAACGGGAAAGTCCTAGCTGATGAATAACTTGTTTATGTATGCTTTGAAAAAATCGTAAAATGTATTTCAGAGTCAATTTTTGGTGAGATTTTTGGTGATACACCCCCTAATGTCTTAATCATAGGTGGACTCTCAGTATTTCCAACAATGGATCCATCCACATCGATGGTCTACCTCGACGAAAATCCACAAGATAAAAAAAGCCATATGATTCACAACTAACAATCCAGTCACATTCATGTTTCACTCATTCTTTGAAATATACGTGCTGCTATTCTCAGCATGACAAACATATACAATATATCCAATTTCTTCGTTGCTAGAATACTCCAAACAAACAGTATTCTGTAGCTCTTCACACACAAATTGTCACAGATAGAGGTACTTGTACAATTACTGAAGCGTACCATGGAGAAAAAAAGAGATATAGAGATACTTAGACAATGTAAACTTTCCCTTCATGATACACCCTTCAGAGTAGTAACTAACTAACTCATACTCTCTAATCATAAACCTATTCTACCTCTTCCCTCTCTCAGTCAACTTACTTACCCTAATTCTACTAAAATGGCAGGAAACATGCACTGTTTGCTAAAGTGTAGGTGGTGATGGTGTTGGCAACATAATCTTAACCGCTTTGACATACAAGCATTCACATAACCCTTCTGTCGTCTCTTCTACGCCTTCGCCCTCTCTCACTAATCATGTCTAAGACTCTCTCAGCGTCTCTTCAATCGTCTTCCCTCTCTCGTCACTCCAGCTTCTCTAACCGTCTCTTTTGCCCCCTTCACTCTCTCATTCGCATAAAATACAAAAATTAACAGGATTAGCAAACACTGTGAGAGCGCGAAGGCATGTACTACACACACATAGTGAAACACACAAGAGTTTGGAGATAGAGATGGGCGAGAGAGCGTAGTCTACAGAAGAGACCAATAGAGAAACAGAGTGACGAGAGAAAGAGCAAAGACAATACGAAGACGAATATATCGAGCAGAGTACAGACATCACTTTGGATCACTCATTAGAGATCAGGTTAGACGAGGAGAGTCCAGACAATAGAGAAGAAGTGAGAGACAAGGCACATTCGAGAGGGTCAGACGTCGAGTGTACGGTAGATCAAGGGGTGATGCTGGTGTTGGAGGTGGGCGATAGAGCAAGGACACTAGAAGAGACAGTCGGAGTCCGAGACCACGAGAGAGTGAAGGCTCTTGAAGAGACGGATAGAAACAGAAGAAAAAACTTTCGTAGTAGAATATTGTGTGAAGATTCAGAAGTCGACGTCTATCAGACTCCGCCCACTTCGACTACTACTATATAACCAATCCCATTCCATCATTCCACAGCATCTGCTGAACATCTTCTCATCATGAACTCCAAGATGTGAGTTACTATCTATCTTATTTAGCACTTAGACCTTAAATATGTACTTAAGATTGCTAAGGTACTGTGTGCTAAGTTAGTGCTAAGAACTGTTTTACGTAATGTTCATGCCTTAACTCTCCTTAATTAAGTCTCCTCATCTGCATCATCGCTGCCCTCTTCGCCACTGAGGCCACCGCCCAGTACCTCGCCGTAAGTCACTTGCCTTAGCGACCTTAGCGTCCTCAAGTCCTAAGTACCATTCTTAATCTATTAAGGCTCCCGGCTACTATGGAGCCGCCTACGCTTGGCCTTACGCATCGTACGCCTGGGGATATCCCGGATATGGATACTACTGGGGATCCAACAAGGGAGGAGCCGGCCAGGGACCCGCACCATCTGCAGGAGGCCCCGCCCCTTCCGGTCTGACCGGAAACCAACAATAAACGCATCTTCGATTGGTTTATTGGAGTCGATATGACTGTACATTGAGGACTCTATCAAACATCCCATTCACCACAAATCTTTCATTGGCTGTTCAATTACGAAAAAAACGAACGAACTTTCACCAAAAACATTCAAATAAAGCCATATCTTTCCATATCTTCATTCTGTAATACATGATATCCACATGACATATATACAAAAAATTACACAAACACCAATCCCTATAGTTTTTATGCCAAAGAGAAGGAGTCGCTCATTCTGCGACGTAGTCTGATAAGCAACACTAGTTAGAGAATCTAAAAAGCATTTAAGTATATAATAATATTGATTGATTTTCCGGGGAAAAAAGTAGTCTTCCTACAAATTTGGTGCATGAAAAAAAAGAACTTTTCAATGAATTCACCGTGAAAGTTAGCTTTTTGTAAAATACGGCACCATGCAAGTGTCAAATAACTAACTGTAGAAAGCTATTGGCAAATACTCTCGCAGAATAACAACATTCAATACTCCGAATAAGTTAGCATACCAGTTAGCAGTTGGAAGATCACCACTCCCAGACTCCAATAGTCCATTGCACGTGTTGTTTGACCGCCTTTCAGGATCTATAAAAATGAAATAATAATATACCTATACGATGCACTTCTGTCAACTACTGTATTTTTTAAAATTTTTCATTTAAACCAGTCCAGATATGGGCGAGCATTGTCGCTGGAAATGAAAATCGGGTGGGTCGGGTGCCATAATCGGGTAGGTTTGACTTCAAAAATTGCATTTTCGAGTGAATTTTACCCAAATCGTTTTCAATTTTACAGTGAATTTTTGCTAAACCAGGGTGGGTTTTGGTGCCAAAATCGGGTGGGTATTGCCGCTAGCGGCAATGTCGCTCACGTATGAACCAGTCAATCAATCAAATGATTCAATGCACTTCCAAAATTTACTTCTTCCCATATTAAGCATCCCAGTCAAATATTCCAAAGATATTACCGGCCCAAACTTCTTGTTTCATTCTTTTTAGCAAAAAAATATAACCCCCAAAATTTATTTTAAAAATTCCACGGCTACATGCGCCCTTGATTATTCCCTTGCGTCCACGGGTGTCCCTCTCATGACACTAGATAGACTCAGATATGATAATAAATGGACTTTTAGTGGACTACATACATTTTCGAGCACCCACATTGTGAGTGAGCACTTTTGTCAATACGGTCAGTTGTGAGACTCGAAACCCATCTAGGAATGTGCGGGAGATCGAGAATAGTAAGAATCACCCCATGCCGGGTCAGTTTTGAGTACATGAGATGTAGATCGGGTCAGTTTTGTTCAAATTTCGGGTCAGTTTATAATTCGCAAAAACAACAGATTGTGGGTGGGGCGAAAATGTATGGTGGACAAGTTATAAGGAATCAACGTAGTCCTCGCCTCATACATCCCATACAAATCAATTAAATGCCAAGTATAGTATATAAAACATGCATGGGCGCCAACATGGGGATGTCCCCTGTAAAATTTGAGCTTTTCGAAAATTTGACGAATGCCCCCCCCCCCTGTAATAAACGACGTTTCGGAAAATTTTGAAGAAAAAGTGAAGGCCCTCTGTAAAATTACCCATTTTTCGTTCGAATGCCCCCTGTAGAATCGATCTCCAGGTACCCCGCCCATGTATGATATAAAAGCTTGCAAATGTACTCTAGTAATACCACATTACATGCAATATAAAAAGATAGTGTATGACGCCATGACAGTCTTCTCACCTCAGGACTGACATATTGTGCAGTACCAACGAAGGAACAACGACGGACGAGACGTGAAGGAGGAGGCTGACCATCATCTTAAATACAACATTGGCTTTCTGATCAAATAAAAAGATATTTTAATAATTTTTTTTTAAGAATAATAACATATTTACATCAAGATAAAGGTGTTGATAAAATAAACACGAAATATACTAGATAGTGGAATCATAACTCGACAGTTACCAGTGAGTTAAATTATCTAATGAATGTTATCAATATCGTACTACCTGCATTCAACAGGCTTTGGTGAAATATCGGGTATGAGTTATGTTTTACGCTTATATAATAGTTCAAACTAAATCTAATATATCAATCTGCATACCTCCACTGCTACTACTATCGCTTCCTTCATGTCTGTTTACTTCCGCCTTCCGCTTGGCCACAGCCGCTTCCCTCGCGGACTGCTGAGACGCGGATGGAGCGGAGGAATGGGAGAGGTCTTTGCACGAACCTGAAAATAGATCAGGTTTGAAAAAAAAAACTAACAGATCGATACAAAACTCAAAACTTAAATACTATTCCATTGGAATTATTAAAAAGATTGCATGTTTCAATTCTTGAGATACTATATAGACTTTCCACCCTGTTCCATTCGTCAATACATCTCCTGTATATTTCACTCTTTTCACTCGTCATATTTATGTTTCTCATTTCGTGCATATGTACGTTGATAAAATAATATAATAACACTAAATTAATAGCACTTGTGTTGCATTAGCTAACACTTCTCGAGAGAAATATTGAAATAAAGAGCAAATATGATTACAGAAGCACCGCTCTCACTGTAATGCGATGACTAAAGATATTCGCAGTATGTCATTTTTATATAGTAAATATCTGCACTTACCAAAATCGGAGAGTACAATGTGACCTCCGGCCTGCAGCAACACATTCTCCGGCTTGATATCGCGATGGACGATCGATAATCTAAAGAAACGACAGTATACCAAAGATCCAGGCAAGACCCAATCGATAACCCACGTACTTGTGACAGTGTTGCATGGCGGATACGATCTCAGCGGTGTAGAATACGGTAGCGGAGAGTGAAAAGCGACGATTGGGCTGTTTCCACATGTGGTGTAGTAAGTCACCGTCTGCAAAAATAAAGATATTGTTTAAATCAATGGTTTCACATTTTTCTCAAATTCAGTTTTTATTATTTTTCACATTTTTGTGCATCCTGCGATTTGCCCTGCCCATGCATGGTGGTAACACTTTTTTGTTTTGACAAGTTTTGAAGAAAAAACCAGGGTTATGATCACTGCCAACTCTCTTCTAATTGAATAGTAATGACAGAATAGGAATGAAATGATGGATATGAATAGACTGGCGATTGTGTGATGTTTTATCGAAAGATGCGCTCATAAGAGAGGCATCTTGACAAATACAACAAATCATTCCCAATAATATGTACATAGCAAGGTGGGAGAACTCACTTTCCGCGTACGACAGAACAAAGTAGAGATGATCTTGATCTTGCAGAGTGGCGTACAGTTTGAGTATCAATGGATGATGACCATTTGAACCATCCGAGAGACGACCAAGCGCCGCCTTCTCACGGTGAACATATTGAGCCTATCAAATATAGCTTGTTTATTTAAACAAAAAAAGTTAAAACAAGGCTTAAACATGTCAGAACAGAAATCTTACAAACACTATTATGAGTAAATCTAAAATAAAAGAGCGCTACCCGCGTAATACAAAATATTTAAGTTGACAAAGCAAAAAGGGAAAAGTAGCAAACCTTCTTCTCCTTGATAATCTGTGCCTTGAGACAGGACTTGATCGCAACCTGTCGGCCATTCTCCTTATCCACGCCGTAATAAACGACACTGAATAATCACATTTTTTTTAAAAAGGGAAAAAGAAGACAATAGTTCAGCCAGTGTCGAAAAATTAATCGAACCTGAAGGAGCCCTCACCGATCTCCCGAAGATTTTCAAACCGAGACAATGATCTTCGGATGTCGAGAGGAGGCTCCATCTGAAGAGATATTCATTTTAATATTAAATGGATCGCAAAACAATCAAATTCAAAGTTAAAAATATTTCCGAAAACGACATACTAAATGTGCGCAGTTGGTCTCCATGCTCACTTTTCACGGTACCACACCACGAATCACGAAGTGGTTATATTCATCAAAAATGTTGTTTTGTTTGAGTAATAGAATAATCATTAAAAATATTGCAGCATTTCGATTCATTCTAAAGAAAAATTCATTTGAATCAGCAAGTACAATTTATAGTAGAACTAATTACACCTTTAATTTAAAAAAACTCAGTTTGCGATTATCTCAGCACCTGCTGTGACACACTGCGCAGTGTACTGCTCAAATCAACAACCAGAATTTCATTTGAAAAAAATTAATTTATTGCTCATAACTTTGAGGATCCCGCCATTTGGCATGTATTTCTCATTATAGCGCCTCATAATTCAGAATGCTGAAATCTTCGCTGTTTCGAAGTTTACGTACAGGAACCTCCTTTACAAGATTGAAATCTTCCGTTTCGCACGATTCAAGTGAGTTTTTCTTCTGGAATTTGCTAATTTATACTTAAGTGGTTTATTTAGAATCAATCGCAGCCCTTACTACTATCGCTGAACTCGCACGAAAGGCAGAAGGAGACGAGACAATCGAAGTTCGCGTAAGATTTCATTTTTTTTCATATTGAAATATCATATGCTAATTGGAAAATTTCATTTCAGGGTTGGGTCAAGCGTGTGAGCAAGACTGGTGGAGTCGTGTTCGCCCATATATCGGACGGTCTATCCACGGATACTGTGCAGGTATACTGTAATCATTCACTCTCCTACAGTAGCCCGATTGTAGGTTGTAATTCCTCGTTCCGTTGCTACTTCGATCCCGCTCGGTTCTGCTATACGGGCTCGTGGTCAATGGCGTCAGAGTGCTGGGTCACAGCAGGTATGCTGTACTACACCCATATGTTTGTCATGATTTTTAAGTATACTGTAGCCTCACAATAATTCATTTTTCCTAATCTACTGTAATCACAATATAATTCAGGCGTGCGAGCTGACTGCAACCGAGGCGTCTGTGCTTGCTAAAGATTCCGACGTACGTTTAGCTTTCTGTAATTTGTTGAACATCGCCTACCGTAATCCTGTATTCCAGCCTCGGTACGGCTCACTGAACGCTGATCAACTACGCAAAATGATTCCACTCCGAGCGCGTTCTGACTCATTCGCGGCGGTCTTGCGGTTACGTTCGCGTCTAGTCGCGGAGACTCACCGTTTCTTCCAGGTATCTAACATTTTCCCACAACCTCTATTACAAAGAAATCTGGGATGTCTTATGTTACCGTTCAAGTAATCAATGAAATCTTGTCTGATTACGGTAGTATTCTTTTCAGGATTCTCACTTTGTGTACATTGATACGCCCATTTTGACGGCCAACGATTGTGAGGGAGCAGGAGAGACGTTTACAGTCCAGGTAATACTGTGCTATTGATTATTGACTTTAGTTTTTTTCAATGATAATTTTTTGTATCACTTTGCATCTCGTCGAATGTAAGCTATTATCGACTTACATTAATTACATTAAGGATTACATTAATTGTTTGGGACCGGTTATCAACTGGTGCATTATTATCTTGATTATTATTATGATCCATTTAGTGTGGGATGGAACCAACGACGTCTTCTGAATCTTCATCATCATCGACGTCATTCTTCGGTCATGATGTCTTCCTATCAGTCTCATCCCAATTACATCTGGAGGCTGTCACGGCGTGAGCTTTCCATTGGTTCATTCATTTCTCTGAACTTTCATCACTGAAGTGCGATCAAGTGCGGATTGAGATCACTTAAAATGTGAAAATTAGTTAAGGTCTATAGCTTATGTGCCGACTACATCATACTCTTTGCTCATTAAAGATCAATAATAGTATATTATTTGATCCTTGATTTCTTTTCTTTCAGTGGTATCTCCCATGTGTACACCATTGCTCGTGCCTTTCGAGCGGAGAAGAACCAGAGCAGTACGCATATGAGCGAATTCTCCATGATTGAGGTATACTGTACTCAGTTTATGATAGAATCGATTGGGAGTTACAGTATGCCCACACATTGTAATTCAAGGGGTACGGTAATGATTGCTCCAATTGCAGGTCGAAGTGGCCTTTTGTGAGGATCTCGATGAGATGATGGATTTGGTTGAGAGGTCAATTATTTATTGATTCTTCCAATTATTGATTGAATAGTTTTGAACAATTGTACTGTTTGAATTCTTCCTCATGCTACTGTAATTGTATAGTGTTTCTTTTCGATTACTCGTATAGCAATGCTATTGTATAATTGACAAGATAATTGATTAGTGCCACATGTGCCAAACAAAATTAAAGTAAAATTAGATTGTTCTTGTTACAAACTGCTTCAGATATGTTCGATCAATGGCAACCGCGTTGCTCGGGGACGCGGATGCGGATCAAGAAGACGCGGATCTCCGTGCACTCACGCCATTCTCAGATATGGTATTTGAATACATTATTATGGCATAATATTGATTGTTTATCGTTGATTGAATTGATTTGCACTTCTAACAATGCAATTGTATGATGTTTCTTCAGACCCGAACGCTAGTCTCATCTCTGACCGCGTCAACTCGTATACCGCGTGTACGTCATGCGGACGCCCTCGAGATCTTGCGAGAAATCGGTGAGGCTCCGCCTCTTTGAATTATGCTGATAGCTGCTTACAGGTCACAAACTCCCACCAAGTGGTTCGTTATCGAGGTCAGCGGAACTCGCTCTGGTAGATCACTTCAAGGGCCCGGTTAGTGATTTGATTATTGATTTTTTCATATTGTACTTGGCCATCTCTCTAAACTGTATTTATGTACTTCTAACTCGATTTAGCAATGAAGTAGAGAGTTTACAGTATTGATCTGACAATATGTAGCTCCTGAATAAATGAACAATTTGAGATTTAAATAATTAACTTTTGTTTGCAGGTCTTTGTCACGCACTTCCCCTCTGCTCATAAGCCATTTTACATGAGAAGAAACGATGAAGGAGAGGTCAGTTTGAGGCGGGGTGGGGGGGGGGGGGGTAAATGAGATATATCTAGCTATTTCCAAACTCTCCGCGCTGGCCACACTTTTACGGGGGGGGGGGGGCAGAACGGAGGTTGGTTTCAAGTATTTTTTTCTCACAAGGATACAGTCTATCGAATTGACTACGAATCATTTTATTCCTTGTCTGGCCTTTGAAACATGAAACTAGCATGCACACGACGAAATAAATCCATATAATTGTGTTACGAGGCCGTGGCTATTCTAATCAATAAATCAATAGATAAATATCGTTAATCAATCGATAATTCCAGACAGAATCATTTGATCTACTTTGTCCATTCGTTGGAGAACTCGCTGGAGGTTCATTGCGTGTACCAACTGCACTACAAATGGAACAACAATGCTCCGACGGCAAACTTCCCCACGCATTGCAATGGTACGGTAAATCTAAGGGATACTGTAGGTACGAAAATTTGAGTCACTGGTGCTAGGAGTACTGTAGCATGATTTGGTTACTGAATCTATCCTATCTACTGTATGCCTATTGTACTTCATTAAGGGGGGCGATCGATTCGGCAACGATCGTTTCGGCAACGGATCATAAATCGGTTGGGAGATGGCCAATGGCAACAAAAGTTGTACCATTGTTATCAGTAGGGGTGTACGGTATTGTGCTACCGTAACCGTCGGGAATCGTGAACTGATTTTTTTCAGTGGACCCATGACCCGGGGTTCATGGTTGAAAATTACCGAAGTCGAAAAATTAATGAGGATAGGAGACCAAATACTATATGCCTGTATATCGATAGTCAGCTAACTTTTATTTTTATGGATACCGTAACCAGAACCACCGTAATCAAAACGCGATTTGCCTTGAATTTCGCTATAATATTGAAGAGTACGGTAGCTAGATTACGGTAGATCGGGTTACGGTATCCATAAAAATAAAAGTTAGCTGACTGTTGATATACAGGCATATAGTATTTGGTCTCGGACCATCATGAATTTTTCGACTTCGGTAATTTTCAACCATGAACCCCGGGTCATGGGTCCACTGAAAAAAATCAGTTCACGATTCCCGACGGTTACGGTAGCACAATACCGTACACCCCTACTGATAACAATGGTAAAAGTTTTGTTTCCATAAGCCATCTCCCAACCGATTTATGACCCGTTGCCGAAACGATCGTTGCCGAATCGATCGCCCCCCTTCATTAATATTAGAATACGCAATAATATCGATCTCTCAGGTACGCAGGTATTCGTGATCGTGGAAAACCTCCATCGGGCGGATTCGGAATTGGATTCGAACGCCTGATTCAGGTTGGGTTACGGTGGCGATTATCGATTTTATCTTGCCATCTATTGATTGATTTTAGACGCTTCTGGAGATTCGCAACATCAAAGACACGACTGCTTTTCCTCGATGGCTCAAGCAGTGCAAGTGCTAGAATATAAGGAATACTGTAGATAGAGATAGATACTGTATGGATATGCTGTACGTCAGTTATCGATTAGGAAGAATTTATTGATTTGTTTTATCATAGATATGTCATTGTTATCATAATTAGGAATGTTCTTTTTGTTTGTTATTGTTTCGTCATCCCGATGTATTCGTGTTTCACATGTGAGATAAATTATTCATTTCGATACGACGATGTTTGCAAGTCTAATGGTCGTTGCCAATTTCATTACCAATGCCGTCTATCTTGGTAGATCACTGACAATGAGTATTCGTTTTCCAGATTGATCTTTGATCTTTGATCGTCCTCATACCATCAATTATGGTTAAGCAGAAGAATAGGTACGTGTTGTTCCATTGTTTATGATTTGTTGGGCGGTATTAGGGTTCTTCATACGCCATCGCCGACGGTACAGAAATGATAAAATGATTAATAATTCTCACGCCCAAAAAAAAAACTGATGCAAATTTCTGCGATTTTTCACAATCATTGCGCCTCTTTGTTCCCTCTCTTTTAACGCTCTGAATCTAAAAATATTGACTTCTCTGTTAAGCTACAATTTAATTATTGCGAATGCGGTATCAGCATTAGCGATATTGACCTGATTATGAGCATCAAGAAAATCGATTTTGATATTTACTATCAATACATTTTCGGTGCCCTCACCGAATTATTTTTATATAGTGGGATTCAAAAAATCGCTATTTTTGGCTTAAATTACAATCTTTCGCATAAAAAAAATGAGCTTTATATAGTGGGTCGACTCTGAAAATTAGCCGTATACAGTGAGGCTCCTCACATTGTGAGGGTATGAAAATTTATGATTTAGTATGGATTTTCAAATAATTGAATATAAGACAAACAGATCAAATTTATAGAGTGTTTCTTCCAGATACGCCTTGATTGAGATCATACCCGGTACCTCATCTACCCTATCGACTACCGTATCCTCTCCCGATTCTACCGTACCCTCTCCCACATTCACAACGGGTCAGATCTTCTACTCGGTCATGGAGCGCGTGATCGCACTACACGGAGACTATGGAGCGGGTGTCGTTCGGGCTAGTTTGCATGTGAGTTGCTGTAATGGTTACAGTAACCAGAATACTGTAAAAAACATTCATAAATTACTGTAGTTGGCTTCTTTACATTTTGACTGTACTGTGTATGAGAAATCTATTAATTACCGATTACTATTGATTGTTGACTATTGCAAACATTATCCATGAAAACTATAATGGAACTTGTGTGAAGGCGTAATACTGTGAACGAGCATCACAATATTACGCGAGTACACTGATTTGTAGCTATTGATTGATTGATTGTCTAGGCTAAAGTAGTGGACGGTGACGTATGTGTGCTTCGTATGCCCTCAAGCAACGCTGATCTTCTACTGACGTCACTTCCTTTCGTTCGACATATCGCCAAGCAACCAGTCACTATCCAACTATTATTCTGTGGTGAGTGAGATTACTGTAGTCTTTATTTTCACAATACCCATGGTGTTGTCTGGGTCGAGGTTTCACAATACTCATGATGACATTGATACTGGGATATGATAGACATTAATCGATACAATATCCAAATGAACATCAGGTCGATCGATTCGATCGTGTGAGAAGCGAATGATCCGCATACGACGAAAGGAACTGTCGGATGCGATTGCTGCCGCTGCAGATGAAGGTTATCGATTGATTTAATGTATATTGAATATTGATTTCGGCTAAAATCTTCCGATTATATGATTTTTATATATTTTATTGTATTGATTGTTTACTTTTGCAGAAACAAAACAATCAATTATCGATTGTATCAAACGAGTTGAAGTTGGAGCGAGTGCGGTCAAAACGACTACTGTATAATCATCGATTGGAAATTTTCGTTAACGACGTGTTTACAGAAAGCTGTTATTGTGTTTTTGTTATTGTTTTCAAAAGTTGTAATTTTCACACTATCATATGGTATTTATATCATTTCAAATCTGTTATTTCGTGTTTGTTTTGTGTGTCCTTGCTGTCTGTTGTTTGTAGTAATCAAATCGAAATAAACACACCAAGGCTTAAGAGCTCTAAACCTTCCTTATAAATAATATTGTACGGTAATAAATCTTTTGATCATTAATATCAAATTCTGTAGATCGATTTGAATGAACTAAACGATGAATGAATAGGAACCTCCTTTATGTATTCGATAGATGAACATAATGATGGAATGATGATGCCACTATTAATCTCCCCGGGGTCTCCAACAAGATCAACAGATCGATACGATCATCCTCGAGACTTCAATATATTGATTACTCCATTATCCATCTATTATTATCTAAAAGATTCAACATTAATGGCGTCAATCGATAAATTCAATAATCTGGGGTGGTATTCTTTCTTCATTTTCGGCACATGCCGAAATATTTTTCGGCATTCCGAAATTTATTTCGCGCACACGTTGAGAGATAGAGCGGTCTGCCGAAAATGAGAGAGGCGTTCCGAATGCCGAAATATTCGGCAAAATGATTCAGACATTGTAAGAGAAAAATTCGGCGCACTTTTTCGAAAGCCTAAATATTTGAGGGGAGAACAAAGGGATTTCGGCAAGACATGGTTTTCATTTTGGCGATTTGTTCTTTCATTGAGCGGCGCCTCAGCATAACGACCAACCGACCCGCGAAGGAAATAACTGGTGAAATGATGAATTAAAGAGGAATCGAAAAGAATGAGAAAGAAAATTTCTAGGTACTAGGAAGAGAAATGATAGAGAATGAAATGAATCAACATAGTCTAGTGGTTAATTGATGTGTTGTCAATCGGATGGTCGGTGGTACATTCTCCTCCCAAGCTCGTGTCTTTTGCGAGATTCAAGTGTTCATTGTCTGCAATCCGCAAAATTTCGGCAAGCCTCGAAAAAATTGACTGAAAGAATACCACCCCAGATCTGAAATACTTCATTTATTCCCAAGTAATTTGCCGGTTAAATTAAAGAATTGGAGAGTAACTTTCTACGTGTTTTTCCACATTGGGATGCTGATTTTCATCATATTAATAAATAATATTGTACAGTACATCCCGGTCAAGGCGTGCGTCATATGTACATTTCCATGCGTATGAATATTCTTCCATTCTAGACTGGTCTAACGGAGTGCGAAAACAACATTTTTAAATTTTTTTCCGTAATTTGCATATCTACGTAATTATTTTGCTGTCATCTTCAAATTAATGTAACTCGCTTCGTTTTTGAGCTACCATGTTAACTTTTTTTTTAGATCGGTTGCTAATGACCTCGTCTACAAATAACTCAATGAAGGATATGGTCGGAAAAAAATTTGTTTTTCATGTGTTATTGCATGAAAACTTTTTTAACATGCAAAATGCAATGTTTCTCGAAGATTTCTCACAAAGGATATGAGTTTTATTGCAGATTCGGATTCCCCATCCACAAATTGGGGTATCCTGATATATCTTTTAACCCAACTGTGCCCTCTAAATAGTGCTACTGTATATCGTCCAGGACATAGTGCAATTTTGGGTGATGGGAATGGTCTTCACGATATTCTGCTATAAGCTGTGTTGTTCTTTGAAAGTCAGACAAACGATAGAGTATCAAAAAAAGAAAAAAAATTAAGTTGTTATCAATTGTAGTGAAAACCATTCGAGTAGTCGTGTTTCCATGTTGCATAGAGAGCGACCCTATCTTACACTATCTCCTAATTACCCTATCTTAATAAGCCATTCAACAACTTAACTAGTTATCTCACAATAAACTTACTTCGATTTGGTCCCCATAGAACAATTTATTCGATTTGATTAATTGTAACATTTCATCTTGTAATCTTATCATGGCGTCGATAAATAGTAATTATGTACATACATTGAATCTAAGTTTTTTACTTTTTTTCTAACTTGTTGAATTTCACTTGTTATTTTCTGTAATAAGAAGATAACTCTCACATTTAAAAACTTGAAATGCCTCTATGACTGCAGAAATGACTACAGTATTGATTACAAGATAGGAAGTGGTTCCGTTTCAGTGCTAGATCAGTGATAGAGTGGCCAGATGATCAGACGAGATCGATGGGCAGAGACGCAGAGAGTCATCGCGCGCGCACTGAACTTGACTTACCACCACTATTGAAAAGGGTGGCGGGCGGGGATAATTTCACTGAAAAAATTTAAAAATTTAAAAATAATAATTTTGATAATATAAAGACTCTAATAATTTTATTGGCACAGATTTCGTATGAAAAAGTCGAAATAAATGTGAAATATATGTGAAAATAAAGTGTAATTTTCCCTGTCGGCCAGAAATAAAGCTGAGTATGATGATCAAACCAATAATTATGACAACATGCTAATACATATTTTTTTCGACATGCTCAGCATGAAAAAAAAACAGATGTAAATAACTTCACTAAGACAAAAAATAAAAATTAAAAATAATAATTTTGATAAATAAAATCGATAAATGACAGTAATTAGTCAATTTTCTATTTTGTTTTCTCTCTTTCTTTGATCTTTGATCTTTGATTGTTTCTCGTTCTTCATTCCTCTAAGTTGTTGAATGACTTATTAAGATAGGGTAATTAGGAGATAGGGTAAGATAGGGTCGGTCTCTACGCAACATGTAAACACGACTTAAGTTTTTCAATGCGTATTATTTTTTTGACAATTAGCTTTATTCAATTTTTGACTGTAAATACTAACTTGTAAGATTCATTGTATCAAGAAAAGATGTCATCAGGGATACGGTAGTATTATATTATACCTCCACTTGAATTCTTTATAGTATCTCTAAGATATGCACATTTTACTGACTTTATCGTTGAAGTATTCTCACTAGTTGTACTTTTGACATGCTGCAGTAATCGTCCGTTTTTTTTAAAAGTAATAGTAGAGATTTATTAATTTTCATCTGAATCATTGATCATTACTTCATTATTAATGTTTCTATAGAAAATAAGTAAGAATAAAAAGGCTGTAGAAACTGAGTAAATTTAAATTTGTTCCTCGATCACTACGATGACTTCGGAAAATAAAAAAAATGTTGTTAATCGATTGGCTTCGTATCACTCAATCAATTGACTATGTTATCTATGTTCTCTTCCGCATTCTTTGTGATATCTTTCACGAATGCTTACGTATTCATTCATATATGCTGCACTCTTTATCCTCTTACTTGTTAGAATACTCTCGAATTTTGTAGTTCTCAAATGCTACTGTTATCGTCAGTTTTTAACTGTTTATGTCAATGCATGCATGAATCTCCTTCTAACACTTGCATACTTGCATACATGAATACGTGAAGTAAAAAATAGCAAGATGTTTAGTTACATTTTAGACGATTTACCAACCTCTTATTTCTCACTGGGGATCGAACTTCCGAGATGACTAACGGTTCGGACTTGTTAACCGATACGTTATCCACTAGACCTAGGCTATTATACAAAACGTTAAAGGGTCTACATATTATACCAAATTGGATCTCTACATATACTCCGATGTATGGCTCCGCCCATTTCTGGTGCACCCTACGTATATACCGATTTTGACTCCGCCCATTTAACTTCGCGGGCTTGGACACCACATAACAACGTCAACACACCCAAAAATCTTTATCAATTCCAGAAAGAAGACAGACAGAAGACGCATCTTACGAGAAACTCCCGCGACCTCCGTCCTTCTGAAGACCATGGAGCAGATGAACTATGATGATGGCGACATCCTTCTCATCACATCATCTACGACGACCGCGAAAAGATGATTCGACCTGTTGTTGAATATAAAGTTAGAAAGGATTCAACGATTCCACTAAGACGCCACTAAGTACCTTGGAGCGTAGATGACATCGGAGATTGATATACGTCATCTTCGACGGTGTGAAGAAGACCCCCAGAAGAAGAAGAAGAAGAGTACATGGCTCTGAAAAGGAATTAAAATGAAGAAAACGAATGTTCAAACTATTGTGAATCTCTCCTCATGATTCCGAGTCGTTCGGACATCTTGAACCGTCCCTTGGAATCCAATCACCTCCGTTGTTGATCTTCTTCAAACGACGTTGGTTGAACAGGATGAGAGGATCTACAAAATGTATAAGAGATAAGAATAGATTCAATAATTAAACCTTTGTCAATGTTCTCATCACTTTGTATACTTTTTGGTCTGTCAATGAAAAGGAATGAAGGGTGAAAAGAACACTGACAAAGATTTCTGTTCCATTATTTCAAGTATTACATATTCAATATGATACAGTGTTCGAAAGGGGGGCGATCGATTCGGCAACGATCGTTTCGGCAACGGATCATAAATCGGTTGGGAGATGGCATATGGCAACCAAAGTTGCATCATTGTTATCAGTAGGAGTGTACGGTATTGTGCTACCGTAACCGTCGGGAATCGTGAACTGATTTTTTTCAGTGGACCCATGACCGGGGGTTCATGGTTGAAAATGGCCGAAGTCGAAAAATTCATGATGATCCGAGAACAAATACTAGTTGCCATTATATCAATAGTGAGCCAACTTTTATCTTTCCGGATACCGTAACCCGAACTACCGTAATCTAGCTACCGTAATCTACAACATTATAGCGAAATTCACGGCAAATCCCTGTTTGATTACGTTAGTTCGGGTTACGGTATCCAGATAGATAAAAGTTGGCTCACTATTGATATAATGGTAACTAGTACTTGTTCTCGGGTCATCATGAATTTTTCGACTTCGGCCATTTTCAACCATGAACCCCCGGTCATGGGTCCACTGAAAAAAATCAGTTCACGATTCCCGACGGTTAGTAGCACAATACCGTACACTCCTACTGATAACAATGATGCAACTTTGGTTGCCATAGGCCATCTCCCAACCGATTTATGATCCGTTGCCGAAACGATCGTTGCCGAATCGATCGCCCCCCGTTCGAAAGCAACGTAAAGAAATGAGACGAATCTCCACTGATTACACACTCTCTCGCTTTCCACTTCGATTCATTTTGCAATTTTAGAGCACGGCACAAGTCGATAATGCATCTTGACATTCACCTTACCACCATGTAAAGGTTTCTGTTATAAATAGTCACGTCAGGTGCGCAGTGTATTGGGTCCCAAGTGGAAAAGAGTGAGCCACAATGGTTACTGTAGGATGCGAAGCAAATCATTATTGATCGATGACTACGGTAGCTTCGTACAGTAACCTTATGTAACCCTCAGGGTTTACCAGATGGGATCCAACACTCTGCGTACATCGACGCGACAACGCAAATGTAACGTGGAGTGTAGGTGGCAAGGCAAATGTAACGATGCATAAAGGAAACTAGATGTAAGATACGTACCATTCATTAGTTTGATAAGAACGACGTCCATAATCATCAGTCCGTCTTATAACACTCGCTGATGACACCGCTCATCCAGTTCTGCTCGCTCTGAAAATAATTTGAATGATTTCGTGATAGAGATGG
Organism: Parapristionchus giblindavisi; assembly: GCA_943737045.1. Lineage (NCBI taxonomy): Eukaryota > Metazoa > Nematoda > Chromadorea > Rhabditida > Diplogasteridae > Parapristionchus > Parapristionchus giblindavisi. The sequence goes on from CALSFV010000035.1 coordinate 99,041, forward strand.
GAGAGAGGGTAGTGTTCAACGATAAGGTAAACAAGAGGAAAGAAGATGTACGAGCACGTGCCTCTATTGAATATGGCGGGGAAATGAATGAGAGTGGAAGGAATCAATAGATGAGGACAATCGACGGTAGATCACTCTGATCAAAGGATCATCCTATTGTTATAAGATGATTGTTTGATCAGAGGAGAGAGTGTCCAGACAGTAGAGAGTATAGACAGAGACAGAGACAGAGTGAGAGAGTATGGGTAATTGAGAGAGTTCAAGGAAGGAAAGACGGGAACAAGATCTACTATCAATATTGTTTATGAATCGCGGTTCCCCGTCCATTATTCCCGCCAAATTGATTGAGTAGTTGTTGCTATACTTGCTTTCGTAATTTTGTTATCTTCCTCCCTCTGCTTTCGACCTCTACCTCTCTACCATTCCTATATACACCATAGTTCAGTCTTGATGGATTTGCCGTCGATTTCATTAGTTTGAAATCACATTGAGATATGTTCTTCGCATCTTTGATAGTTTCATCTACATTCTATTGTCAATCCCTTTCTCTATCTCTCCACGGAACTTTCAAATTCCCTCCTTCCATCAAACATCTTCATCATCTTATCAAGATTACCGACTGACTATCATGTTTTCACTCGATCTTTGTCCCCTGTCTCTCTTGCATCGTGTTCTTCTTTCCATTCGAAGACAGCCCCTTTCCTATTATTTCGATCAATATTTATTCAGTGCCTCGTTATCATATGTATGCCATGCGTTCCTATTCTTGTTAATGTCTTGTATCTTCCTTTCGACTTCTTTCCTATCGTTTCCCCTATTCCCCTTGAACGTGGAACTCTACCCTCCGCCCCCATCTCTCTCTCATCTCTATCGCAAAATCATTCAGATCATTTTTAGATCAAGCAGAACTACTTGAGCGGTGGCAGCGAGAGTTCAACAAGGATGAATGGAGTGACGTCACCGTTGTACAAGACGGACTGATGATTATGGACGTCGTTCTTATCAAACTAATGAATGGTACGTATCTTACATCTAGTTTCCTTTATGCATCGTTACATTTGCCTTGCCACCTACACTCCACGTTACATTTGCGTTGTCGCGTCGATGTACGCAGAGTGTTGGATCCCATCTGGTAAACCCTGAGGGTTACATAAGGTTACTGTACGAAGCTACCGTAGTCATCGATCAATAATGATTTGCTTCGCATCCTACAGTAACCATTGTGGCTCACTCTTTTCCACTTGGGACCCAATACACTGCGCACCTGACGTGACTATTTATAACAGAAACCTTTACATGGTGGTAAGGTGAATGTCAAGATGCATTATCGACTTGTGCCGTGCTCTAAAATTGCAAAATGAATCGAAGTGGAAAGCGAGAGAGTGTGTAATCAGTGGAGATTCGTCTCATTTCTTTACGTTGCTTTCGAACGGGGGGCGATCGATTCGGCAGCGATCGTTTCGGCAACGGATCATAAATCGGTTGGGAGATGGCCTATGGCAACCAAAGTTGCATCATTGTTATCAGTAGGAGTGTACGGTATTGTGCTACTAACCGTCGGGAATCGTGAACTGATTTTTTTCAGTGGACCCATGACCGGGGGTTCATGGTTGAAAATGGCCGAAGTCGAAAAATTCATGATGACCCGAGAACAAGTACTAGTTACCATTATATCAATAGTGAGCCAACTTTTATCTATCTGGATACCGTAACCCGAACTAACGTAATCAAACAGGGATTTGCCGTGAATTTCGCTATAATGTTGTAGATTACGGTAGCTAGATTACGGTAGTTCGGGTTACGGTATCCGGAAAGATAAAAGTTGGCTCACTATTGATATAATGGCAACTAGTATTTGTTCTCGGATCATCATGAATTTTTCGACTTCGGCCATTTTCAACCATGAACCCCCGGTCATGGGTCCACTGAAAAAAATCAGTTCACGATTCCCGACGGTTACGGTAGCACAATACCGTACACTCCTACTGATAACAATGATGCAACTTTGGTTGCCATATGCCATCTCCCAACCGATTTATGATCCGTTGCCGAAACGATCGTTGCCGAATCGATCGCCCCCCTTTCGAACACTGTATCATATTGAATATGTAATACTTGAAATATTGGAACAGAAATCTTTGTCAGTGTTCTTTTCACCCTTCATTCCTTTTCATTGACAGACCAAAAAGTATACAAAGTGATGAGAACATTGACAAAGGTTTAATTATTGAATCTATTCTTATCTCTTATACATTTTGTAGATCCTCTCATCCTGTTCAACCAACGTCGTTTGAAGAAGATCAACAACGGAGGTGATTGGATTCCAAGGGACGGTTCAAGATGTCCGAACGACTCGGAATCATGAGGAGAGATTCACAATAGTTTGAACATTCGTTTTCTTCATTTTAATTCCTTTTCAGAGCCATGTACTCTTCTTCTTCTTCTTCTGGGGGTCTTCTTCACACCGTCGAAGATGACGTATATCAATCTCCGATGTCATCTACGCTCCAAGGTACTTAGTGGCGTCTTAGTGGAATCGTTGAATCCTTTCTAACTTTATATTCAACAACAGGTCGAATCATCTTTTCGCGGTCGTCGTAGATGATGTGATGAGAAGGATGTCGCCATCATCATAGTTCATCTGCTCCATGGTCTTCAGAAGGACGGAGGTCGCGGGAGTTTCTCGTAAGATGCGTCTTCTGTCTGTCTTCTTTCTGGAATTGATAAAGATTTTTGGGTGTGTTGACGTTGTTATGTGGTGTCCAAGCCCGCGAAGTTAAATGGGCGGAGTCAAAATCGGTATATACGTAGGGTGCACCAGAAATGGGCGGAGCCATACATCGGAGTATATGTAGAGATCCAATTTGGTATAATATGTAGACCCTTTAACGTTTTGTATAATAGCCTAGGTCTAGTGGATAACGTATCGGTTAACAAGTCCGAACCGTTAGTCATCTCGGAAGTTCGATCCCCAGTGAGAAATAAGAGGTTGGTAAATCGTCTAAAATGTAACTAAACATCTTGCTATTTTTTACTTCACGTATTCATGTATGCAAGTATGCAAGTGTTAGAAGGAGATTCATGCATGCATTGACATAAACAGTTAAAAACTGACGATAACAGTAGCATTTGAGAACTACAAAATTCGAGAGTATTCTAACAAGTAAGAGGATAAAGAGTGCAGCATATATGAATGAATACGTAAGCATTCGTGAAAGATATCACAAAGAATGCGGAAGAGAACATAGATAACATAGTCAATTGATTGAGTGATACGAAGCCAATCGATTAACAACATTTTTTTTATTTTCCGAAGTCATCGTAGTGATCGAGGAACAAATTTAAATTTACTCAGTTTCTACAGCCTTTTTATTCTTACTTATTTTCTATAGAAACATTAATAATGAAGTAATGATCAATGATTCAGATGAAAATTAATAAATCTCTACTATTACTTTTAAAAAAAACGGACGATTACTGCAGCATGTCAAAAGTACAACTAGTGAGAATACTTCAACGATAAAGTCAGTAAAATGTGCATATCTTAGAGATACTATAAAGAATTCAAGTGGAGGTATAATATAATACTACCGTATCCCTGATGACATCTTTTCTTGATACAATGAATCTTACAAGTTAGTATTTACAGTCAAAAATTGAATAAAGCTAATTGTCAAAAAAATAATACGCATTGAAAAACTTAAGTCGTGTTTACATGTTGCGTAGAGACCGACCCTATCTTACCCTATCTCCTAATTACCCTATCTTAATAAGTCATTCAACAACTTAGAGGAATGAAGAACGAGAAACAATCAAAGATCAAAGATCAAAGAAAGAGAGAAAACAAAATAGAAAATTGACTAATTACTGTCATTTATCGATTTTATTTATCAAAATTATTATTTTTAATTTTTATTTTTTGTCTTAGTGAAGTTATTTACATCTGTTTTTTTTTCATGCTGAGCATGTCGAAAAAAATATGTATTAGCAGGTTGTCATAATTATTGGTTTGATCATCATACTCAGCTTTATTTCTGGCCGACAGGGAAAATTACACTTTATTTTCACATATATTTCACATTTATTTCGACTTTTTCATACGAAATCTGTGCCAATAAAATTATTAGAGTCTTTATATTATCAAAATTATTATTTTTAAATTTTTAAATTTTTTCAGTGAAATTATCCCCGCCCGCCACACTTTTCAATAGTGGTGGTAAGTCAAGTTCAGTGCGCGCGCGATGACTCTCTGCGTCTCTGCCCATCGATCTCGTCTGATCATCTGGCCACTCTATCACTGATCTAGCACTGAAACGGAACCACTTCCTATCTTGTAATCAATACTGTAGTCATTTCTGCAGTCATAGAGGCAAATTGTCCTTTGATCTTTGATCTTTGTATCTTGATCTTTGTCCAGGATTTTTTAAACAATGCTCGAAAATCGATATTTCAAGTTTTAAATGTGAGAATTATCTTCTTATTACAGAAAATAACAAGTGAAATTCAACAACATAGAAAAAACTTAGACAATGTATACACATAATAAATATTTATCGACGCCATGATAAGTTCACAAGATCAAATGTTACAATTAATCAAATCGAATAAATTGTTCTATGGAGACCAAATCGAAGTAAGTTTATTGTGAGATAAGTACTTTGATCGCTCTCTACGCAACATGGAAACACGACTACTCGAATGGTTTTCACTACAATTGATAGCAACTTAATTTTTTTTCTTTTTTTTTGTGCTTTTAGTGACGATATTTCTCACGCATGCATCACCCTTGTTCAAGTTCATTTAATTTTTTTTCAGTTTTGACATGTCACCGTTATCAACTGTTATTCATTTTTGCATGTGCTCTTTCTGTTTCTGCATGAATAAACATTGAAAATCATTGATGGTACATTGAATAAAATACCGCTACATAAACACCATTTCAGAATTTTTATAAAAATTTTAGGGGGAAAGATTAGTTGACCATGTGTCCCTGTTTGTTATCGTGTTAATAAATCAAAATCCATATACTCATGCACTCCTGCACTTATACAAAACAAGTTTATATCTGTTGCATTCATTGATTTTTCGAAAGCTTTTGATTCAATTCCTATTGATCTACTTCTACATAAATGTTCGCTTTTGGGTATTAAAGGGTCTCTCCTTAATTGGATTCGTTCTTTTCTTACCAATCGATCTCAATCTGTTATTGTAGGGGATACCGTATCCCAGCCTTTCGATGTACCCCAGGGTAGTTGTCTCGGTCCACTGCTTTTCTGCATGTACATTAGTGATCTACCACATGTACTCCCATCTACAGTACACTGTGTTATCTATGCAGATGACGTCAAACTTTACTCTATATCTGATACATCCGCCCTCCAAACAGCTCTTTCCGCATTGCAACAATGGTCGTCTCAATGGGGTTTATCTATCTCACTTTCCAAAACAGTTATTATGCGCATTGGAAATAATCATCCAGATATCGACTTCTTGATCAATAACACTACCCTTCCTGTAGTGAAGCAATTCACTGATCTTGGCGTTACCTACAGTAATATTCTCTGCTTTTCATCTCACATTCAATCCATAGTCTCTAGAGCCAAAGCTAGATGTTCATACATCTACCGTATTTTCTCCTCGAAAAATCCTATCTTGTACGCTCGCATGTTCTCCTTATATGTTAGGCCTATACTAGAGTACGCTTGCGAAATATGGTCTCCTCGCGAACAATATCTTATCGACCTCATAGAGAAAGTTCAAAGATCATTTACTCGTAGTATATATGCTAAATGTGGTCTCACTCCTACCTCTTATTCCAATCAATTATCACACCTGAACCTTGATCTCCTTGAACAAAGACGCACCCTTATAGACTTGAGTTTCACTTATAAAGTAGTGCATGGACTAGTTAGTATAGACAATCCCTCCTTTCTTTTATCATCACCCTCTAGAATTTCGCGTAGACACAATTATATTCTTCCCTGTAGATCCACTCGTTTCTCTCATTTCTTGTCAAACCGTATTGTTAACGTTTGGAACTCTCTTCCCAATAGCTCGATTATATGTCCTAGTCCAAAATCGTTTAGTAATTCTATTAAATCAATGTAGCTCTTCTTAACCTTTTCGATGTCCACTACTATACTTATGCTACCCCGTTGTGGCATAGTAAATTATGTATTCAACCATTTTTCTTGTTTGTGTCCTATGTATTGTTCATTACGTACCAACATAATAAAGTTATTATTATTATTATTATACCGATGTAAAGCTCCGCCCCTTTCTCCTGGACTCTACCTATATACCGATACTGCTTCCGCCCACTTTACTTCGCGGGCTTGGACACCGATTGCAGACACTATTGACCCCAAAATCTTTATTCTATATTTAGATGCAACCGTAGGACGACTCTATGCGAGGTGATTGAGGGAGTCCACGCAGAACAATGACGACGTCCCATTTCTGAAGAACATCTTCGAGAAGCCCATCATCGAAGAGGACGACGACCTTCAGAAGATGTTGATTGACCTGTAAAATGATAAAGTACCATAAATTGAAATATTTGAGCCTTGTCAACGATCTCTTCAACTTGAACAATGACTGGTTTTGTCAACGAGAGAACATTGAAGAGGACGTTGCTAAAAGCAAAGACAAGGATGAAGAAGAAGTTCAAAAGAAGAATAGTCAACATGACGCTTTGTTAAAAAGTCATGAAAAGAAAAGAGGAGCAAAATCTCATTTTTATGGACTCTAGCAATCTTTTCGCGACTTTTAAACATCACGTAACAGAAAAAAAGAATACAAGGGAAGGTCGAACCTTGAACAGCTACAACCACTGTTTGAGTTTAGCTTGTCCAGTATGCAGCCGAATCCTTCTGACGGTGAGTGCAGGCTTCTGGATGACCTTGCTCAGTCATGGAAATGGGGCGATCTGTCAAATGAAAAATTAGCACAGATTCAACGACTTTAACGAATGGAACATATTAAGTACGATACCTCGTGCTAATCGACGTCGTCTTGGTCGATTGTGAGAAGTTATCATTGAAGGCAAACGAAAGACACGGAAACTCGATCTGAAATGGGTATGAAATGATTTAAATGATTATATAAACAAATTGTGATCACTGTCTCGTATAACAAAGAAAAGTGACAGAAAGTTGTGGACAGAGTGGAGAGACCACAATAAAGTGTAAGAAGGACACATTGCGCACATCGTCTTAGACCGTATCCACTACGTAAAGTGTAAGAGTAGACATAATTAATTTTGCTTCATGGATACGGCCTGTGAATGATCACAGAACATGAAAAAGAGTACGAATGAAGTTGAGAGATGGTTTGAAGTGAGAGAAATGCAACTAAACAGTAAGATACAATACAAAAATATGGAACTCGGTCGGATGAGAATCTATGAATGAGAACCGACTGGATGAGCACTATTTCCATACTTTTCCTTTTCATTAGCAGTTGCATCTCATATATAGTTCTGATCCGTTGGTTTCATTCATTTTTTTCTCATCCGACCTAGTGCCCAACGAGATATAGCGAACAGTTTTTTTAAAGACGAGTGTAAGAGATAGAGAAGGAGATAGAAGCAATTGAAGAAAAAAACGAACGATGTGGAATACATACATAAATCAAAGATTAATTCTTGATAGGGTAAGAGAGGACAATGTGAAATGACGACCAAGAGACAAATAGTCTGAAAGAGGATTTGAGGAGATGATGCGAGAACACGAAATATGACTATTACATGGAGTACGAAGGAACGTGCTCATGTAATGGAGATTTCGAAATTGATTAGAAAAGAAGATGACAAATATAGTTCGACCCCATATGATTGTGATAAATGAAAGTTAAGAAACATCCTGTGGGGAAGTGAGAATAAGCGATAAGGATTTAGAAAATGATGATAAATAGTGAATAGACTCTTCTAGAATAGGCAAAGGAAGTGATATATGTGATAGACATGGGAAAGGACTAGCCTCACTCTTGTTATGGCTGATCACTTGACCTCTGACTATAGACTCGCATGCAATTGATTGATTTCAGAAAGGAATAGACTGGGCACAGAGAATGAATGGCGAATGTTTTATTTGTTGAAAAGATAAGGTAAAGATCATAGATCATAGATAACTTATTATAATTAGATCATCACTTCATCGAGTAGGGGCGTACTAACCAATCTTCCAACCAAAGCGATAAATAAACACACTGTCTTCACTTTTTTTAAACAACCGCTTGAAATTCTCTCAAACTTTATACTCTATCGCTTGTCTGACTTTCAAAGAACAATAGCTTATAGCAGAATATCGTGAAGACCATTCCCATCACCCAAAATTGCACGATACATTGTAGCACTATTGGGGGGACAGAGTTGGGTTAAAAGATATATCAGGATACCCCAATATGTGGATGGGGAATCCGAATCTGCAATGAAACTCTTATCCTTTGTGAGAAATTTTCGAGAAAAATCGCATTTTGTATGTTAAAAACAGTTTTCATGCAATAACACACTAAAACAACATTTCCGACCATATCCTTAATTGAGTTATTTGTAGACGAGGTCATTAGCAACCGATCAAAAAAAAATTTAAATGGTAGCTCAAAAAACGAAGCGAGTCACATTATTTTTTCTGACGGACACCGTCCTGTGATTGAGGCGATGGCGTTGGGTTGCTCGCATCTTAGATTGACCCTAACAGATGGTGGAGAAGAGTGTTGGAATGGCACCCACAAGGGCCAAAGGACCGAATTGAGATGGAAGAATGAATGAGTGAAGAAAGTTGGACCAGGATTTATGAACATTGCAAGAAGCAAGGATCAGTGGAACCAACATATGTCACTATAGATCCGTTTAATTGATCTCGATAAAGTGATTAAATGTAAATCTGCATTAGATGCAGGAAACAGTCGACCAATTGAACGCTACTTTGACAACAGAAATAATAATAATAAAAAAGAAAATACGATTAATTAAGCACTCTTCCCTTCATTCTCTTTTCCAGGATACCGTAACAGTTAAGTTTCAGTATCCTTACATATGGTTCTGAAACACATTGTAAAGTAATTGACGATAGGTTTCAACCATTTCAAAACACTCAAAATCTCTTCTCGAAAAATGCTGCAGCGAGCCTGTTTGCTCTCAACGTCCGACTTCTTGTGTGAGAAATCTCCTCTTCTTCTCTTTAGATTATCATTACAATCAAGAATACTCGAGAAAGAAGACGAAGTGATGCATTTTTGATGGATCAGATATGGAAATCGTAATAATTAATCGTTGACTCTCTACCTATTCAACTCTTTTTCCTTTCGCAACAATCCAATTGTTATTCTGCACTGTGAGGGACTGCAAAATGGAATGAATGTGGAGTGAATCCATCTTGTTCGGATACGGATTGGACGGAATCATGTAGCAATGAAGCTACGTTGAATGATTTACGGATAATTATTTAGACTCCGCCCCTTCAGGACTGCAGTAAATATGTTACGAGTTTTTACATAGATATGTTCAGTAATATATTGCAAGTTATCCCTCTTCACATTCAGGTTCCCTTCCTCAAAAGTAGATGCATCCCGTTTGTTCGAACACTGCACTTTATGGACCATGACCGGGAAGTAGAAAGAACCAAGTAAAGTAGAGGAAGTAGGCGCTTAAGTGGATTGACTTTTCAAAGAAACGCACTATGAATGCCAATTCCAAGCATTGCACATTCAACCAACGAAAGTGTGGTAGTCTTGCAAAAGATCAAAGATCAAATAGAACCGGTATATTGTCTCGATCGATTAATGTGACAGTAAGCTCGACGAGTCGAAAAAAATCGATACAAATGTGGAATCAATCGATAATTGGTGGAAATATGGAAAAAATACAACAACAAAACGTGATTATGGTAGGGACTACTTGCAGCAGCAACATTTGAGAACTATTGTAATCAAATGGAATACGAAGACACAGAGACACGTACGAAATTGAATCTGAAATAATGATCTTTGATCTTTAGTCAGAGTAGAGAGTTTCAGAGTAAGCTAATCTTTCTTTATTTTAGTCCAGTTACTAGACAACTTATCTCTAAGAGAATTTGCCCCGTGAGTGTATGATCTTTAGATATTGTGACATATTATCCAAAACAGACTTACCAAAGGAACATAATTCGGACTCTCCATATGGATACTGTCAACTTTACTCGTTAGCGCAAGCGTCTTGTAGAAGCCTGCAATAAAAATATTTTTTTTTTGGAATCCGTTTCGGTCTTCGGTATATCCTGTCCGATTAATATGAATGTAATCAGATCAACTTACCGTAAAGTCCGACTATTAACGAGACGAACGCGAGAATGACGTAAATTCCTGAAGTAAATGAACTTTGATCTTTGATCCTTGATATTTCATACTGACCAGCTATAATCACACCTACGACTATCTGGAATGTGTCCTCTACGCCTTTCGTTACGGCAATCGAAGTTTGGACACACGTCACAAAATACGTGGTTGCTAGCAGAATTTGCAGTATTCCTGCGAATATCGATCTTTGATCTTTGATCTTTGATCTTTGATCTTCAAACCATACCATATCCAATCAGAATGATCGCAAGTTCATTCGCTTTCACTGCGTATTCTGGATTGTCCACGAAATAGATGACTCCTACGGTGAACGAGATGATTCCTGAAATTTACTTTTGATCTTTGGTCTTTGATCTTTGATCTTTGATCTATTAACTCACCAGCAATGGCGGACATCAGGGAGGTGATCGCTTGTCGGGGATTCACTAAATGAGAAAATATTATTCTTGTAGAATTCGCTTATTATCAATCGTTATTTTCGTTCTAAAAAATGATAGGAACGATTAATCTTAATCTATCGTCAACGTAATGAAAGATGTGAAGCTACCATATTGCTTGAACATTACAGTAAACTATGTGTATTATGTATTTTCATAAAGCAATTTATGTTTCAAACCCTTCTCTTGATTCTCGTAAAATCTTTCAAGATTTTATTTGTAAATGAATTTAAAACGTAAAATACACGATATTCATCCGCTCGTTCCATTCTTCATCATTTCTTTTCTCATGTTTTCTATTCCCCCCAATTCTCCATCAAAACAGGAAGCATCGCATATGTTATTCCACCGCTTGAATAGGGAAGTTCTTGGGCTCAATTTCAGAATAATCTAACAATAAGTCCCGCGGGAGATCGCCGACCAGGGATAATTCAAGAGCAATTAATTACTGTAGATCTTCTTTTATTCGGACATAATTTACCGCAATCTAGTCCGTGAATAAAAAAAATCTTCGTTGAATGAAATAGAACGATAATGAAATAAGAAGAGATCACTATCCCTTTCTACCATACCATTTCGAAACTTGAAGTTCGCTGCGTTTAGTTATTTTTGCTTACGCACACTACAAGACTACTTGAAATATACATCAAGTAAACTATTAGAAGTACACTTCTTGTTTTGAAAGCATTCTCTTTTTTATCCAATTCAAATGTGTTTCGTATTTATGTAAGCATAATAGAATCGCACTGAACATATGTCACAGATCTCAGGAGATGAAAAATCATAGATAAACATATGATACGAGAGTCACAAATCATAGCGATAAATCGATAATCTCGACTATGACATGAACTATATCAAAAAAAGTTCATTGTTTATGAAGCGTAAATAAATAATAAATAACCAATCGATATTTCTTGAGATCAAACACAAAATAAAATAAAATAAACATTTAAAAAAATAAAGGACTCACTCATATTTTCTAGGATGGTGACAAAATCTTTGACCATATCCTCTTGAGTTCTCTTTCGTCGTTCGAGTCTGAAAATGTTTAACCATAGAAAGATTTGCAAAATGTTGTGATTTTGGTCAGAAGCTTATTTGAATCTAAATGAACTAATAGTTTATCAATAGCTTGGATTCAAATATAAACGTATCTAATAATGGTAGCTATTGGAGTAGTTTACTGGTATCGATTAATCATATTAGTTATATATTTTTCATTTAATTACCAATCCATTTCAGTAATTGTCATAATGTATATATTCATAGCTAAATGATCCTTGTGAAACATAAAATTATCAACTATTTAAATTAATACCCAATGCTAATTTTACTCTCCGCATTTGCAATACTCTCTCGTACGCAAAAACCACACCTACTGTTTCCGGACCAGATTATCCAAATACAATAACCACTCCTACCGTATCCAAATACAGAAAACAGTCCTACCGTTTCCTTTCATGTTCCTCCTCCTCTTTCTTCCTCAACATCGCCTCTTTAGCATCCTCGATCTTCGCCTTTTCGAGATCGATATTCTGAAAATATTGATTTTAAAAACATTTAAAAAATACATTATCTTATTGAACTTTTTGAGTAATTCGTACTTTAACACACATTTCGTACTCTCTCACATAAATCTTCAATCATGAACATAGCATGTACTCATTCAGTAGTAATCAATAATATCAGTATATCAGTTAAATCAATTCAGAACCAATCAATATTAAGGTGGATACAAACCAAATCAGTTTCAGTCTCTTCAACAATTGAAGAGATCAATGATCCCATTGACGAAAGATGAAATCGAATTGATTATATTCTGTTTTAGTCCTCCACAAAACGTTCGAAGATTCAGAACGTTACAGAACGTAGAAAACGCGGAGTTCACGAAACGATTGACTGAGACATCGATAATCGTTCAAGACGCGATTCCAACATAACGTCTTGCGTGTTTTTCGTCCACTATGTCTCAGTGGCTGTTACTACGAGTTATTATTACCTTGAGAGTGATCGATGGATGTGTTCACTTTTACTCTCTCTTTTTCACGAATTTCGTGTCTATTTCACATTTTCATCCTTAGGTTCTATCCCGCTTTCAGTCGATCCAGAAAGAAAATTGAATTTTAAAATCAGTAATTCACTACTTAGCCATGTGGTAGTTTTTAGTTGTTTTTTTTTCATTTATATTTTGAAAAAATAAAAATAAGCAATTTTGATTTTAAATTTTCCTTGCTGGTAACCCTTCCACCTCTTATAAAGTATCTTATCTGATGTCAGTCTTGTTCTTGACTATAGAGTGTAGTATCTCTCCCTCTCTCTCTCCCTCTTCCTCTCTCTCTCTCTCTCTCTCTCTCCCCCTCTCTCTCCCTCTTCCTCTCTCTCTCCCTCTCTCTCTCTCTCTCTCCCTCTCTCTCCCTCTTCCTCTCTCTCTCCCTCTCTCTCCCTCTCTCTCTCTCTCTCTCTCTCCCTCTCTCTCCCTCTTCCTCTCTCTCTCCCTCTCTCTACCCTCCCTCTCTCTCCCTCTTCCTCTCCCTCTCTCCACTCGAGTTCTCCCTCGAGGGAGAGGATCACAACTTCTTTTGACATGCAAACACACTAACAGACGTCTTCAGACATTCAATCAGACTACAACAACAACGAGACAATACGTCGATGAAACTGAGAACCGGGAATTACGTCTCAGAAACCACGAGCCGGGAATTAGCAGCCGTAACCGAGATTTCGATTTGAATATTTAATATTTCCCGCACCGGATAAAGTGAGACCAAAGTAAACAGAATGAGTGATAGTAATCTCTAGAAGTGCATACTCGATCACAAGTCTTAAGGGCGACAAAGAAATCAAAGTTTAAAATTAGAGTGGGGCATTTTCATCCCTATGGAACCATACATTTTCATAGCCTGACAATTCGAGGATTGATCCACCATCTATGGCTCATTTTCAGTCACTTCATACGAAAATAAGCTAAAATGACGATTTTCTAAATCGATCCACCATATTTCGAAAATATACTCACTTTGCTATCAAACCCACCTTGGCATATGTACATTCTGCCAGCATTCTCTTCAGTTGAAACCAATGAAACCTAAGAATAAGGATGACAAAGACGGACGGTGTCTAGGGAAGGAATAAGTCTTGAGAAGTGAAAAGAAGTCGGGAGTTCATTTCCCATTAATCTTATTGTTAGAAATGGAGGAAGTTCGTCTTCCTCCATTAGAGTTGCAGAATAAGACAGAGATATGGGAACCACCCGTAGGGTTGTTCAGTCGGGAATGACTTTGAATTAAGTCTGATCGAGGGAATGCCCCCAGGAAAAAATTCTGTTCAACCTATCTATAAAAATAGTTTTTTTAAAAGACTCGTTCAGAGACGTTCACGTCCTTTATGATACAATGATATTTACATGAATGATATGATATCACTTGCTCAATACATGTTGCACATTTGCAGTTGCAGTCATGCAGCCACTTCGGACGGAGCTTCTACCGCTACGTGGGTTGTTAACTTCAATTTCTAATGTATTCTTTTCTGGATTCTACTTCGAGCACAGATGTTGAAATACCATCAAGATAGACGATGACCCGATGAATAGAAGAAAGAATTGAACGTCATTGATCTATGAAGGACCCCCTGTCATGACCCACCGCACCAACGTGCAGATGTGATAAAGATTATTATTATTATTATTTGCAGTTCGCGAAAATATTATCGAATAACTTATAATTAATCAATATCTGTTTAAAAATGGCCAGAAAAAAAGTAAGGACTCAACTCACTTTTTTCAACATAGACATTTTATTTTATTTTTATTTTCAATTATCAGAACAGAACGTTACCAAATTTTAGTTTCGAGTCCTTAATTTTCCATTCTACCCTTAAATGACCATTGTCCGTGTTCAGACATTCTACGAGTCTCTGAATGCCTTTGTACTGCTACTGAACTCACGATTGTATCTCCCAGTCTCATTCTCCCTCGAGGTCATTACTCCTTCTTATTCGATTGTTAAATGGGCCATATGTCTTGTAAACGATCTCTCCATTTCGCAAACTATTTATTCCTTTTCCGGAAGTTTTTCTCAGTCTTTGAACTGCACCACCCCCCCCCCCCCACCACGGCCATTTTGAGCTCAACTTTGTGGTCTGTGTTTCAGATGTTTGACACGGTATTCTTGCATAAGCCATTATTCTTTGAAAACAAGACAAGCGAGAGATCATTGTATTCGAGAGAGTTTCTATGCAGATCGGTCTGCTTGCTACCAAAATAAAAGGAACAAGGCGTTGAATCTTATGGCTAGTCAAAGAAAAAGCAAAATATACATACATTTAAAAATCCAAAATTAACGAACCTCTTTTTTAGTCTTGCCATTTTTCGTCTCAGGGTCCACGCTCAATTTGTACATTGCACCTGGTCCCACAACGTCGACGGATACTGTATCATGTACCGTCGCAATCATTATTGATTAGTGATTATCGATCAGGGATTACGGCAGGTTACGGTAGACAGGGAACGGGGGTTCGTCAGTTGGAAGGTGTGGACTAGTCAAGTCTCAGATACGGGAGAAAGGTGTGGATAGGGGAATAAGCCACGCCTCCTTGAGAGTATGTAGATTGGGAATGAGAAAAAAAGAACAATAAAATGAGAAGGAAGGCATAAACCAAAGTAGTGTAAGTTATAGAGAACGAGTGGAACGGTTTATTCAAGAAAGGAAAAAAAGTCAAATACAAAGGAAGGAATTGAAGATAGAAATAGAGAGAGAGAGTATCCAAAATAAATAGGCAAGATGCAATAACAGACATATATAGCATTGATGTTAATAGATGGGACGAATTTGTTTACATTATCTTTAAAATTAATTAATTAAATATTTTAAACTAATTCTCACGATTCCCCATTGAAATCAGTTTCTCACGCTTTCTTTATCTCCGAGAAAGAGTAGATAAATTAGAATCATATATTAGATTAAGCAAAAGCGTTGGGAGTCGCTCTCTGAAAGTGTGAAAAAGTTGAGAAATAGATAACGTTGTTAAAGAAATCGCAAGATACAAAGACCAGTGACATTATAGAAATTCTGGAATTATTAAAGTCAAACCCCGAGTTAATTTGAAACTCTCCGCTCTGGCAACACTCTTTCGTTGTTTACGAGAGAGTACTGCCAATTGGGAGAGCAAAAATAGCTTGGGGTGTGCCTTTAAAGTATCAAACAATAAAACTCTTAAGCAAGCTCTTTAGTGTTTAAGCATTTCTTGAACACATCTCGCGGATGTCACAAAAGATGGTGGGCGGAGAATTAAGACACGCAATAGATTTATTTGTCTGATGTCAAAGATAGGAAGAGATATAGACAAGGAACATGAGGGTTGACACATGAAAAAGAGAAGGATAAGAGACCATAGTCTAGGGTTAGAAGATCACGTTGGGGAATACTGCGCACTCAATGTACTCGGAGACAAACGTGGACGCGTAAAATCTATCTGAACATGTTAGATAGTCTCTGAATACTCTTTTAGAGTGATTAACGCAAACGATAAGGATATTCGAAGAGTGCAATTAAATACGAAAAATGCTCAATGATTGTCTACCCTATGATATGAATGCTAATCATAGTTATCTGTAATTTCGATAAACATGCTATTTCGTAATGTTCGAAATAACATGTTTATCGAAAGTGCTCATTATCAAGTCTTTGATATTCAAGAGATCACACGATCTTTCATAAAAATCATTTTCTGATGAAGGACTTCAGTTCCCAACACATCCTTATTAACGAATTTATTGCATCTTGAGAGAAGATCTTTCCTCTACTAATTGCATAGTTATCTGCAAAGCTACAATTTCGCATAACTTCAATTGGTGGTTCTCATGCGAAGCACACTACAAAACAAGAATTTTTAAGATTCCTACAGTAAGATACGAAAGCTCTCGATGAAATAACAATTTCTAGAAGAACACGAAATACACAGAGAGAATGAGCTAATTGAATTCTAGTATAGAGAACTACGCAATTTGCAGTATTGTTTTCACCAATTCTAAAAAAAATACTCATTTCTGGTTTCTTAGAAATAGGAACTAATACCTCAATAGGGAATATTCATAAATTTTTAAAAATTGAAATATTAAAAAAAATTAGCGCTCATTTCGTCAAAGCTTGTTTTTTATAAAAAAAACACCAAAATACGAAATTATGACCAATAATAGAAATCAGAACAAAGACTATACTCGATAGATCATATGACATAGATGGAAAGACTTCTCTTGTCAGTCATTTGTCTTGACTTCTTAATGGCTTGGTCACCACATCATCCGCCTATAGACGGCACGCAACTTCCTATCCAGTGGGATAACAATCCCAAATGGAATACTATATATTCATATCTGTTTTTAGGATTTCTAATACATGGATTCATCTATCATGCCTGAAAGGTGGACATTCTGGTGATTTTAAACTTTTGTGGCTTACGCTATGGTTCATTACAGATTTTGATTTCTATGGCAAAAAAATGCAACTACCGTATTTTAAAGTCCTCTGATAGTTATTCATGGGACTAGACACGTGATAGTCGTATGTGGAGGAGTGGATGATGTCCAAGCCCGCGCATTCAACACATCAGTTCTTCATGACAGCTCACACATCATGACTGTCAGTCACAATCCGGAAATTGTGTGCACGACAAAGGACGAAAATATTTTTAGAAACATATTTTAGCACTCTTTAGATACGGTAACTCTAGCAATCCGCGAAGAAAACAAAGTTGCGAAAAATGTTTTGAACGCCTAAACTGAATTCCGCTCTGACCATGGTGGGAGAGTTCAGCCAGAGCGGAGTTTCAAATCAGTTCCTGTGGAATTTGTAGAAAAGGAATTCCTAGAAGAGCCACAAGGAACCCGTCTGATTCAGGATTCATTCATAGTATTCAAGTGTCTATTAACAAATGTCTCCATACTTCTTTAACTTCCAATCTTACATGGCCATTGTGAACATTACAAGGGTTTGATCTCGTTCTCTGAGAATCTCTCATTTTCACACACTCTCTCGTCTCTCTAACCCTCAGCCACTCTCCATTCCATGTACTCTCTCTCTCGCTTCAGCTTAACAAAGTTGAGGGCAATTATAAGAGGCCAGATGTGTCGGAAAACTTCTGCCGACTAAGTTACACCCTGGAATTATCGCACATGAGGCGGAATGAAGAGTAATAGTGGAACGAATAAATCTTTTATCCAATTATTTTGTACAGTACATCCATCAATTTGATAAATAACAAAGAATGGAGGAGCAAAGGGATGATTGTGAGGGTGAATTGATTGATAAATCAATCAAAATGAGGATGAATCGATCAATAATATGAGTGAGTCAATCGATAATCAATCAATTTCCCGATGTACTCGGTTCATCTCTCGTTTTCTCATCGTCCTCCTCCTCTTCTTTCACCTAAAAAAGTGATTCAATTAACTATTCTTTAATGACTTGAATCAATAGCGTGTCTTAATTTTGACTACTGGTAATAGAATAATAATAATAATAAGAGCAATAATAATAATAATAATAATAATAATAATAATAATAATAATAATAAATCAAACCTGTTGTTCTTCCTCCGCCTCATCCTCGCTCGAGCTGCTTAACTACAACAAAAAAATTTAAATAACTAAACATATCCCATACAAACACATGCCACATTCTTGTTTCTCGAATATAACAAAAGATAAACCTCCCACTATACTCAATTGGAATGTGCCATTTGCTTGATAGCTCAACATATCCTACCAAACCCCACATCTATATTAATAAACCAATCGATAACTCCTACCGTACCTTATCTCCGAATACCGTATCCTCTGCAGCAGTGGTCTCCGATCGTAGAGTGAACGTCTCTTTGCTCTTATCGTTAGCATCAACAATCTCCCATCGAGATGAATCAGCTTCTATGTCAGCTCTGGAAAGGGATCAAAGTTGATCTTTGATCTTTCAAATCGTCATTGTTTCAGAACAACATTTCCAACATAGTGGCTTACCCAGTACAACAATTAATTTCAGGGCTCCTACTAAAACAATGATATTAAATCTGTAGATAGTCGACTATAGTTATAACATGTAGTGAATAACCTCAACAATCTTTTCAATTCCTTCTCTACTTCAGGGGCGTCCATGTACTTCTTTCGTTTCGTCTTACGGAATCTGAAAGAGGACAAATAATCAAAGATCACTATAGTTATGAATACCCATAATGACACCATAACGTTGATCTTTGATCTTTTGCAAGGCAAACTACTATGTGAATTGCTAATTGAGTATTTTATCATCACGCATTTCATTGTCATTTGATGAATACTTATAAATATTATTATTATTATTATTATTATTATTATTATTATTATTATTATTATTATAGTACCAAATCGCAATAACTGCATCAGATAAATGTTTCAATATTACTATTATCTCGTGAAACATGTTTATGCCATGTTCTGTTTAATGAATAAGATCGTAAACTCTTCTATCTTTACATCTACAATCATACAAACATTGCCTACTCAATCTCAACGTAGCTCGCGACCAAATAAAAAATAAAGAACAATTTAAACATTTTCGGGATAAATAAACCGAACCTTCGCATGCGGGCACTCTTCATAGGCGGAGTCAGTCCATGAGGATACGCGGTACCGCGTTGTTTCTCTTTCTGAAACATAATAATAATAATAATAATAATCATAAATTTATGCATTATCGTTAGAGGGAATCAGTTATTGGCTTATTAATTGTAAAAATTGAAGATACCAAATGCCAATGAACCCGACAGTTTCATGTTTCTCTTAAATTATGAGCAAGTGAATTAATTAGACATTCTAGTAACGTATCTAAGTATAGTTTTATGCAATACAATAACAAAAGAAAGAAAAAAAGACTGGTATCAAAAATATGATGATAGATTCTTTGCATAATATAATCACAACATATTTATATAAATAATTAATTAAATAACCTTTTTCGCAGCTTCGTCAGCCGTTTCAGGTGGCTTGGGCTGGCTCTCATCCGAGATTATCACAATCTGGAAGATAATCAATCAATATTCATAGATGTACTGTATCTTTCGATACTCTATCGTACCGTGCATATCTCACGTAATCAGAATTATTCAATTAGCTTGCATGGACAACTCATACGTGGGCAACCTTTATCACTGGGAATTAAAATCGGGGTGTTCTTACGAAAAAATCGGGTAGGTGGGACGCAAAAATCATAGCCTATCGCGATATATCGGTAGTGCAGCTTAGATATGATTGCATTTCACACATTTCAAAATTAGGGTGAAAATCAAGTGCTTTACTATGAAATATGGTAAGGGTACCTGTGATAGATCAGCGACCTTGTATAGATTCTTCTTATCGATCGTTTTCATTACCTGAAATGCAATAATAAAGAAAGAGACAAAAAGGAAGACTAAAAATGGGTTGTGTTAGAGTTTTTAAAGAAAAAAACTGTAAAGAATACAACAATACAATGATTTGCTTAAATGTCATATAGATTAGATTGTTTCATGATCATTGTCAACTACTAGTGGTACCATTTATTTATGTTAGAACCTTCGGTCTGATATTCATGTAATTGTAATTTATGCATAGTTCAGCCAAAACAAGGAGTGAAGTTTATACTAACCTCAACAATACAGGGTAGTTCATGAATCTTTCCCGGTAGAACATGTTGTCCTATTCGTATATTGACATGATGCATGTCTGTATGGGTGAATGAAAGGGCGAGATCATCACGGGTTCCAGCCTCATCCACGATCTCACCTACCTTTAAATATTACAAAGTAAAATGATTAATAATAATAAGAGTGCAAGTAAGGCTCGACTGTTAAAGCAAATCCTGATGAGGAACAAAGATGTAAAGTACTAGTTATGAAGATGTTAAACAGTATTCATCCAATGATCTATGTGTTGAGAGTTCTTATTATGTTATTTATTATTTCTTCTCCTATGATGACTATCCCGATCATGTGATAAATATAATATAAATTCAAACGACGACACTTTTTTTTTCAAATTTTTAATGTTAAAAAATGAACACAAAAAAACTACAAATGACTAACTCGCTTGGCTAGTGTAGGTGGAACACGCATAATGACATGATTCTCCCAATCTTGGATGTCCTCGGCAACCTCAGCTAGCTTAAAATATAGAAATATGATTAAAACAAAGCTTGAATAAGTTTAAAATTAACATAAAGCTAAAAATCTCTCACCTTCTGCGGAACCCGCTTTGCAAGTATACGAGAAGAGCCCGCCGACATGGGGGCAGGTTCTGGAACAATAGATATACAATTTAAATACATGAAAATACATAAATAAATATGAATAACAAAATGTAGAAGACAAAATGCGCGACTTCAGTTTGCGATTGCTATCCGTTTAATAATGAACAACCGGGAAATAGAAGAAATATCAAAGAAGATTAGCACTAGCTCAGCTACAACTGGAACAGTTAATCTTATTTTTTTCTCGATCAATTTTGTTATATTTCATTAATGAACATTTACTAATAGTGCACCTTATCGTCTATCGGTGCACAGCATCCGCGAGAATGACGTCAAACGTCTTCGAACTCGCTGGTGAGCTCTAAACGTATCCTATTGTTTACGAAAGCAATGGTTCGTCAGGTTCTCGGTTGCAACTGTCTGGAGAGGAATATGAAGAGATGATCTCAGTAGTCCATCGAACAGCCTTGAATGAGGTATTTCAAGTACTTTCATCATAATCTATCTTCCCCGACTTTGCTCGTTTTGCGTTAACAATAAGTACTTACTTATACGGACCCTTATTAAAATTAACATATATATTTATCAATTGAAGATCACAATTAACTCTATAGTGACCTTTGTAAAGATAGATATTCTTAACAAATCCATCAACATCTTTGAATACGAATGTTAGTTTTATAAATAAGCTAGAAACAATTTAAATTAAGGCGTTCACTGTGTTCAATGAGCTCCGTCGAATGGGTAACTTCTGTGATATCGTCATTGTCGTGGAGGATAAGAAACTAAGTGCACATAAGGTACGTTAAGTTTCTGTTCCATTAGGAGTCTCAACCGAATTACTCTATAATTCTATAGGTTCTTAACTAAATTGAATATGAAAAAAGAAAATGACTGGCAAAATATGAATAGTGGATTATATTGAGAAATAATAGTCAGTGTGCAGTTTGACCCATTGTTTGTAAAACACTTATGTGATGCTGTTCGTGTATTCATCAATCAATATTATCATTATATTACCGTATTCTTCTTCAGATTGTTCTAAGTGGTCGTATTCCCTACTTTCGTGCCATGTTCTCCCATGATATGATGGAAGCGAGAGTACCTGAGGTCTACATATATGGTAGGTTTTTTTAAAATTTTTAGCTATATAGAGTAGGTACTCTATTTTTAAATACGATATAACCTATTCATCTAAACTTTGGGTTACTGTAGGCTGATAGGTTATGCTAGGTTTAAATGACTACAGTATGTATATTGTGATATACGTGGGCAACATTTGTAAAAATATGTATTTATGGCTGCAAATTTGTGAAAATGGCTGAATGCATTGGCCAAGTAACATCAAATTTTTCAAGAAAATATATAGTGAAGGAAGAATTTTGCTTGAAATGGCACGTATGGAAGTTTAGGCAACGGTTGCCCATGCGTGGATGTACTGTTGCTTGCTTTATACAAATATATTCATTTGGAGTATCATTTTTTTTAAATAAATTAAATTATTTTTATTTCTTTCAGAAGTCGATTACGAAACGACCGAACTGCTACTGGAATACGCGTACACTGGTTAGTCTATTATACTCAAGACTTTATGAAACCTTAAAAATAAGAACCAACCCTAATACTAACATGGGAATGATGTGAACTCACATTTCCCGATTTTCACAAAAGTTGTAGGAAATACTAACTCGAATACGCTGATTCCAAATCTGCATTAAAAACCTGCGAAATGTTTTTCTGATGCGAGTTATGGCCCGGAAAAGAGCGATTTTTTTTACTTTTCAAGCCATTTTCAGCTGATTTTTCAGCTTTTTTCTCCACTCAATGTGAATTTTATCGCTCTTCTCTTCTCTTATATTCTCGCTCAAATCCTAACTGCATCATTTTAAGGTGGTATGATGTTTTGCTGGTATTCCGGAAGGGGCTGGTTCGATTCCCCGGCAGTGAACTTCTTTTTCTTATTCATGGGTGATAAAATATTTTTAAATGACAAAAGATCCCTCCGGAATACCAACAAAACATCGTAAGACTTGATCACGATGCAGCTTGGAGTGGAAAAAGATGATTATGATCATATTGCTCAGGAAAATCAGCTGAACAATCATTTGAAACATAAAAAAAAATCACTTTTCGTCGGACTATAACTCGCTCCAGAAAAACATTTCGCAGGTTTTTAAAGCAGATTTGAAATCAGCGCAGTCGATTTACTAAACCCTGCAATTTTCGCGAAAATCGGGATATGTGAGTTCACACCATTCCCATGTAAGGTCATATTTAGTAATAAGGTATCTAAGGTTAATAATTGTTATTGATCGCTGATTTCAGGCGAGCTTCGTTTATCCATTCATAACGTGCAAAATGTGATGATCGGAGCTAATTTTCTCCGAATAGTTAGTTGTTTCCCGATCTCATCTTTGTTAATTACATATCAATATATAATTATAATGTTCAATACATTTATCATATTTATTCTTTCAAAAAAATTAAAAAGAGGAAAGGTTTTTTATTCTACATTAATGTTCCTCAGAAGAAGTGTTATTAAAATTTAAAAAAAATAACTGGAGTGTCTTCTTTAATCTCTCATTGATCGATACTATACAGTATTCTATTTATAATTAACATGAGGTATACGGTAGTTCTTCCCCTCAGGACCCTCTCCTCGACGAATGCGGTACGTTTCTGCGTAAGCGACTCAAACCACACAATGCAATCTCCATCTTTCTCTTCTGTCGATCGATTGATTATAAAGGCATCGAGTCTACCGTACACCGATTCATTGAGGTATTACGGTATTTATTGATTGGTTTCGTTTATTTGTTCTACTGTAGATTGTACTGTAGTAACCGTATACATCGTTTACGTTATTCGAGAACAAATCTTTAAAAAATATCTCTGATATCACAGTAGACTTTATAATTGAGGCTATTAGGCACTATTAGACTAATAGACTTTGAAAGTCTTACGTTCAACATATCAACTCTCTAGAATATAGCCAACTCTCTTATCTGGCTTTCAAAGAAACTAGCTTGTACCAGACTACTATAATTGAATCGAATACCACAAGTTGAATTCATGTTTCATACAATTGATACTACTCAACTAGATAGTTGATTTCCATTCCCTCATACAAGTCTGACAAAAGAAAGAATGTTATATATTCTTCAAATTGCATGATTCTTTGAGAGCAAAGAGTAGAGGCGAAAGATCAAAGATCATTTTCTTCATTCCAGAAACACTTCGTGCTTATCGCCACAACGCCAGACTTTCTCGAGATGACCATTGATGATATTGTCTTTGTACTTCAGAGAGATGGACTCTATATCGACAAGGAAGAACAGGTTATCGATTTATTGATTGATACAACAAATTACGTTACATTGCCGAAACATTTTACTGGTATTTTATATATTTTTCCCAGTTGTTTGTATTTCGTACTTTAGAATAGGCAACTTTTTGATAGCTAGAGTGAAGTAGTCTATGATTATTGATTAATCGATTGCTTTGATATTGCAGGTATTCGAGGCGGCAATGAAATGGATAGAGCACGATGCGAAGGCGAGACGACCGTTTGCTGCGAGGTATGATGGACAATTTATTGATTGAATATAATTGATACCATAGGTGGGCAGGCTGAAAGGCTATGCGCAAACTCTGGGGAAGGGGAGGCAAGGCTGTGCGTATGGCTATCTTTTTGGTGAATTCAATGAAAATGTCCATTTTTTGCGATGCAAGGCTATGCGCCAGGGCCCGCAAGAGTAGGCAAGGCTGTGTGCAAAAAAATATTCGTTTTCACGCGCTCACCTATGATTGATACCACATGCCTTTTATCAATTAATGTATTGACGAGATAGATGGAAGATGATTTGTTTTACGCCTGTGAACAAATAAGAGAACAGATTAGGAAACTATAGGAAACGCGGTCCGATGTTTCTGCCTAGTTCTCCTCGTTGAATATATTTGATTTAACTCGTAATTAACTTGTTCAAACACGTATATGATAAATACAGTAATACCTCTCAGACTCCTCTCATGTGTTCGTCTTCCCCTTCTCGAGCCCTCATTCCTCTCCGATTCTGTCGCCGGTCACGACGTTCTCAAGGAGGACATCAGATGTCGCGATCTTGTCGACGAAGCCAAGGTACGGTAACCTACCGTAATCTATGAAAATAGGCGGAGCCTGATTACCGTAAGCTTTTCCTTGCAGGACTATCATCTGATACCGGAGAGACGACACATGCTCAAGTCGTTTCGGACTTCGCAGAGAGTGTGCCGGGACATGCCCGGACTCATATTCGCCATGGGTACGGTACTTGGTCTTATTGATTGATTTTTAGTTTTTTTATTTATTTATCGACTATTATTTCTTTGATGCTATTTTGATTAGCCTTTTTTTCTTTGGATCATGTAGAATGTACATTTCATTTGTTTTAGCACAACCTAACTGATTCACTCATTTATCTATTGTCACAATATGTCTAGAACCGAGGACCATTGTTTCTAGTTTTTATCTTTCTTTTTTTAAACACAGCCATCCAACCATTTTCGTTCTTTCATGATAATTCATTATATTATATTGATTACCTCTCTAGGTGGTCTAATATCGATTATCTCTCTAGGTGGTCTAACCTCTCCCACTCGACATACTCGATCTCTCGTCGAAGTGTACGACCCTTTGATGGACACATGGTCAACCAGCAAGCCCATGAATAGTGTACGATCAAGGATCGGAGTGGCGGTACACGAGTGGAAGGTACGGTATACGGTAGTAGGAAGGGATACGGTGGTATATAGGGGTATGGTAATAAGGAGGGATACGATAGTAAATACGGTTACGGTAGTAAATAGGGATACTGTAGTAAATCTTGATACAGTAGACAGGATGAAAATAGTAGTATATGGAGATACTGTAGAGTATCGTAAGAAATGATGGATGATATGATGCCTGATTGATTGTAGATCTATGCTCTCGGTGGTTTTGATGGAAAGGATCGACTCGATTTATGCGAAGCATTCGATACACTGACGAACGAGTGGATTACGGTAAGAGTTATTCGACGATTGATAACTGACTTATTTTATTTAAAATGTGCATTTATTTGGATCACTGTGGAGTTAAAATATATCTTTTTAGATTCCGAATCTGCGAAGAAAGCGCTCTGCGATGTCTACAGCGGTCCTGGATGGAATCATGTAAGTTATACGGTATCAATCGATCGATTATTGATCACTTGCTGTTTTCGAAAAAAATGGACAAGTTCGAGAGCAGCTGTTTTCATGTTTCATATTGAATACTTATTGCAATATGTAATAACAAGATAATTTGTGAAAAGAAGCCTTTAAGAAATCATAGTAAACAGTATAATATAAGACATTATTATTTTTTTTTCAAAAATCTTTGAAACGGTCGGGATTAGAGATCTCTCGAGATCGGACGAAATTTGGTTATATTACGGGATATTATTATTATTATTATTATTATTATTATTATTATTATTATTATTATTATTATTATTATTATTATTATTATTATTATTATTAAATGATGTATGATTATTAAAGATATGTATGCGGTGGTTACGATGGAATATCCTCATTGGCATGCGTCGAGACATACGATCCGAGAAGGTTTCATTTTTACTGATACTGAATTGTAAAATAAATGGGCTTTAAATCGGTTCTCAAACGTTACTAGATTTCTCTCATTACTATATGAATTGTGTGGACACTCGAAAAAGTTTGTGAATGTCTAATTATTTTAACTTTGATATACAGGAAGGATATGGAGTGGAAGATGGCTCCGTCGATGATGAAACAGAGGAGCGCAAGTGGATCGGCTACGGTAGATGGAATGATATACGGTAGATTATTTATTGATTGTCCAGATGGGTTACGGCAGGTATATAATGATTGATGGTACACCATTACCTAACTATCGATCGATATGATGGTTTCAACTACAGCCCTCTTACAGTGATTGGTGGTCACGATGGCATGCAGATATTCACGCACTGCGAACGATTCTCCCCTGAACTCGGATGGTATACAGTTGATTTATTGATTTATCGATTTTATTGTTTCATTCCAACTCCGAAACTCTAAACAGATGTACAGTTCGATTTCGCATAATAATTAGGAAACCATCTATTCAATATTAAATCGACGATTTTTCAGTTGGGAAGAACTTCCTCCGATGTTGACGAAACGCTGTAGATTAGGAGTCGCTACGCTAAACGGGAAGATTTATGCAGCGGGCGGGTGAGTGATCTTTGATCCTTTTACGTTTGATCTTTGATCTTTGGTCATTGGCAACTATTCTATTTTCCAGTTACGACGGTAGTCAATTCCTGAACTCGGTCGAGTCCTACGATCCAGAGATGAAGGAATGGAAGATGGTGTCTGCGATGCACATCAGAAGGTATACGGTAGTCGAATGTGTGTCACTTGGTGCGCTTACTTATTCTGTCATTTCCCAGATGCCGTGTAAGTCTCGCTGTCAGTTGTGGACGACTGTATGCGATTGGAGGGTAAGTGGGTGCGATTCACATTGCGAGTTTTGAAAATTTATCGATAATTATAATCAATCAATAATCTGATTCAGATTTGACGGGCTGAACAATCTGTCGTCGTGTGAGGTGTACGATCCTGAGAAGGACTCGTGGGAGCTACGGTCTTCCCTCAAGTATCGATTTTTTGTTCCAGTTATTGATTGCTTAGCAAAGCCTTCTTTTGCTTTTAAAAAGCACTAATGCTGCCATTGTTTTGATGAAAGCATTGTAATCTTTCCAAGATATTGGCAATCAAAGATCAAAGATCACATGACTAATCGATAATATTGTTTTAGAGAACACGCAGGAGGTGTGAGTGTGGGCGTCGTTCCCATCCCCGCTGATCTACTCAATCCGACTCCGCCTATTCTTAAGCGAAAAGGAACATGGAGGTAATAGAATATCGATGGATCTCGTCACAGTAGTAGCAACATGAATAATGAAATCCTGATTACGGTAGCTGAAATGGAGAATAGAATTCAATGCAATATTTTTGCAGTTTGTGAATACATGACGATGCCTACCGTAAGTGCTCCATCGACTACTGTATCTACAAATCAATGAAATCTCGATATTGATTTCATTATTCATTATTTTGTATAATACATGTATAATAGTTGTATAAGGTCAAACTTAATCATATATCTGTATGTGAACTTAGATTATTTCCCTTAAAGCGCCAAACTAAAGCCCATATTTGCTTGTTTACTGGATAATATTTAGATATTTATTGATTACTATTCCCCATTATAATCACGGCCATTGCAAGATCTCCAATTCGTGCTAACCCTATATCTACTATATTCTTCTTTTGTATTATTAATCTCGTAGTAACCCAAACCATGAATGGCACCACCTTGTAAATATCATCATAATTGTCCCAATTTTATGAATGTCCTTTCAGAGCTTGTTTCTTATAGATATTAAAGAGATTCTTATATGATAAAGTTCCACATGAATTAATGTTGTAAATGACATGACTATCTTGATATAATAATACAATACAGTGCAATGACCTTTACAAAATCATCGGAGATAGTTGTCTCTAAACGACTGATTACTCTGGACCTGTTAATGTCTCATACAATCTTGCACAATTCTATGCTCATCTCTTCTTTTAATCAACTATTGAAGTTCTTCATCACCCACTTAATATGATATATTGAATGCGAGATTTAACTACTGTGATTTTTATATAATTTATCATACATCAAAAAATGATGCGACAACATTTGAAATGACAAGTAAATGAGAGTAAACAAATTTTCCATGAATCCATCGTATCTTTCTACCATATTACCATGTGGCAACCGAGAGAATAATATAATAAAGTAATAATACAATAAGAATATGAAGTAGTATGAAATATAGTCTCGACAATACAGTCCAAATCGTAACAATGCATTTATCCGTACATATTTTCTGTGAATGTTGCGAAATCGTCATCTGCAAATGTACATGGCAGAGCAAAGACCAAAGATCATCTGACGATCATTCTTTTTAACTGATTGTGCATCCACATCGAAATAAGATACTTCATAAACGAGAATTTCAAATGTCTTAATAGGCTCAACGATTGTGTCATATTCCCGATCTAATCATAAAAAAAAGATAATAATGCAAGTTATTCTCAATATGTGCTTAATTACAAAATAAATGTGACTAATGCATCGTTACATTTGCCTTACGTGCCTACGCCGTAACCTCCGCCATATCGTCGGAGATGCGGTGGAGAATTTTAGTCACGTAAGGCAGATGTGACGATGCATAACTTTCTCCATCGTAACTTGATTAATTAGAGTATCAGAGAGTACGCAGCGAACAACACATCTAACAAAATTACCTTGTTTTAACTAGTAAAATAAAAAAGTCTCCTTAACATTTTAGTCACTTGACTAGCGAATAGGTCATCTAATGCTAACATTTTGTATAGAGGTCTTTCCACATTTGTCTACAAATACAAAGCCAAAATATCGAATTTCATTGAATTTCCCTTCATACGATTACTTTTCGCACTTTCAAATATTCATTTATTTAATTGCAATCGTGTTGTTCTTCTGTGATACTCTTCACAAAACGATATAGTAAATCTACCAAACTTTATCATGTTTTGTTCTTTTTTTCTTTGTTCGTAAGCTTTCACATTGTATTTTTGTTGTTTTTATCCCATTTTTGTTTATTACGGTCTCGGTAAGCAGCTGCACCGATTATTATTAGGTATGGCTTATTGTCGTGACGGTACCCTCAATCTCGGATATTATACCGTTTCCTTTCCATATCTTTATGAAGATGAGGATGGAGACGTTAAGGTATTGTCACATAGAGAAAATAATGTAAAATGAAAATAAATAAGGATCACCTGTGTAGTTAAAGGAATGAAAGTATTTTATTGTATAATATTATTATTAAGGGAGTGTTCCACAGATTCTTCAAAGATTTGCTGAAGACCCTCAATTGCAACACTATAAAGTATCACAAATTTCGTCAGGAGGGTGAGCATCTCTGTACTTTTCTCGATAATATTCCATTGAAATCAAAAGCTCATTTAATTTTTATAACCTTCTAAACTCTTTCACTTACTTTGTCTACTAGAGAGCTTTGTCATCATGGAGAGTGTCATCTTCGTGTAGGATACTAACAAAGTCTATTACAGATAGTATTTGTACGGATGATGAGTGCTACGATATATTCGGTGGTCGTATCGAAAGCGGCGAAGTAAGTAATATTTATTTTATTCATTTTATATTTTCAAAAGGGTTAAAAAACTTTTTGTACACCCATGTTATCAACCTTTCAACGAAACATATGCGAAAACAAGCAAACAATAAGAGTAGAGTATCAGATCAGTGGGAAATAGGGATCCGCATTCGCGCAAATGCAAAGCCGGCACGAGCAAGAACGAAGAAAAAATGATAAAAAGTCATTCTGCACAATTATGACGCATTTTTTCTTACACATTCGTGCATAGACATGACAGACCAACCACCAATTTGATGAATGAAAATGAACAAAATGAATCGAATGCATTAATTTGCACGAATGTATATTTAATTATAATATTAAATTTCGCACGACTTTTCATTCATTATCATTTTGAAAATCATTTCGCACGAATGCACATTTGCGGATCCCCACTGGGAAATATTGCATTCCATCTCTCCAATTTCATAGATCTTCACCGCCGCTGAATCTATCTTTATGAACTCCGATTCTGTCTCGCACTTTGCATATACACTGCCAATTATCGTAAACTCAAAGGTATAGTTAGCATCTTTTTGATGTATGATAAATTAAATTTTAAAAAAAATAATTAAAATATACATATAGCGACTCTTGTTCGGAACTGGAAGGAAAGTGAATCGTGTGTAAACTTTTCATCAGTAATAATAGATCCACTCAAAAGGGGGGGGGGGGGAATTGCGAAGCTATACTTTCAACGCTTAAATGACATGGAATCGATTTGTGGGACAATTCCAAATAATCGTTGGGTATTTGTTTAAAAAGAGAGACCCTTTCTTTTGCATGACGGACTCTCGCAACGAATAACACGGGGATTATTGTTTATATTGTATGGAAATTGGAGTGAGGGACAATGAGAAATAGAGAGATTAACGTATGTAAATCGGATAGGCACTATTATACCCGAGCAGTCTTATTACAAAAAATACCGAAGTCTCCATCATTAAGTTATTGTTCACCCAACGGTCACCCGATGCAATCTATGACACGAGACTCATATTCTATCTTGTATTCCAACTACTACCATTTCTACTACTCATTATATCTCTCGTAATGGTGAAAACTACAAGAACGCTGACCAATTTTGCTCGTTCTCGGACTATTAAGGTTTGAAAATATATTTATAATTTCGTCAAACTTCGTTATCATAATTCATGAAGATACCTACAGCACTCGAACATGGTCTTTGATTATATGCACCAATTTGCGGCTATATTGAATGTATTAGGATTTGCCTTTCTCTTCAACATTTACCAATCAATGTACAAAGGGAACAATGCTGTCGCATATACGAAGATTTCGTAATTTTCCCGTTTTCAGTTTTTCACTCGAGCTATAACAAACAAACATAATAAATTCTTTAGTACCGTTCAAGAAGTGCTCGAGGGAATCCAAGCTGGCTTCGGGAAATTGTTGTTTCCGAAGAGCTTTCACTTTCTTGGCAATGAGGTTTTTTGAAATGTATTTTATGTATTCTGAATATTTTTCTGTGTAAGGTGGTGTTACATTTTTCAAAACGTGCACACGCCGTAACCCCCTCCGCCGCGTCTCCGTCGTTACGGCGTGCGCTCGTTTTGAAAAATGTAACACCGCCTAAATAACATACCAGTGATATATAATTTTAAAACTATTTTAGCGTGATATACTCTCTGGCGGTATGGGTGTCCTTCTTGAAGACAATGGGAAAGAACGATTTCGGATGATTTGTGGTGCTCTGTCTGGTGAAATCACTGCCACTTTCTACGATTCCGAATACTCAAGACTTTATGAAACCTTAAAAATAAGAACCAACCCTAATACTAACATGGGAATGATGTGAACTCACATTTCCCGATTTTCACAAAAGTTGTAGGAAATACTAACTCGAATACGCTGATTCCAAATCTGCATTAAAAACCTGCGAAATGTTTTTCTGATGCGAGTTATGGCCCGGAAAAGAGCGATTTTTTTTACTTTTCAAGCCATTTTCAGCTTTTTTCTCCACTCAATGTGAATTTTATCGCTCTTCTCTTCTCTTATATTCTCGCTCAAATCCTAACTGCATCATTTTAAGGTGGTATGATGTTTTGCTGGTATTCCGGAAGGGGCTGGTTCGATTCCCCGGCAGTGAACTTCTTTTTCTTATTCATGGGTGATAAAATATTTTTAAATGACAAAAGATCCCTCCGGAATACCAACAAAACATCGTAAGACTTGATCACGATGCAGCTTGGAGTGGAAAAAGATGATTATGATCATATTGCTCAGGAAAATCAGCTGAACAATCATTTGAAACATAAAAAAAATCACTTTTCGTCGGACTATAACTCGCTCCAGAAAAACATTTCGCAGGTTTTTAAAGCAGATTTGAAATCAGCGCAGTCGATTTACTAAACCCTGCAATTTTCGCGAAAATCGGGATATGTGAGTTCACACCATTCCCATGTAAGGTCATATTTAGTAATAAGGTATCTAAGGTTAATAATTGTTATTGATCGCTGATTTCAGGCGAGCTTCGTTTATCCATTCATAACGTGCAAAATGTGATGATCGGAGCTAATTTTCTCCGAATAGTTAGTTGTTTCCCGATCTCATCTTTGTTAATTACATATCAATATATAATTATAATGTTCAATACATTTATCATATTTATTCTTTCAAAAAAATTAAAAAGAGGAAAGGTTTTTTATTCTACATTAATGTTCCTCAGAAGAAGTGTTATTAAAATTTAAAAAAAATAACTGGAGTGTCTTCTTTAATCTCTCATTGATCGATACTATACAGTATTCTATTTATAATTAACATGAGGTATACGGTAGTTCTTCCCCTCAGGACCCTCTCCTCGACGAATGCGGTACGTTTCTGCGTAAGCGACTCAAACCACACAATGCAATCTCCATCTTTCTCTTCTGTCGATCGATTGATTATAAAGGCATCGAGTCTACCGTACACCGATTCATTGAGGTATTACGGTATTTATTGATTGGTTTCGTTTATTTGTTCTACTGTAGATTGTACTGTAGTAACCGTATACATCGTTTACGTTATTCGAGAACAAATCTTTAAAAAATATCTCTGATATCACAGTAGACTTTATAATTGAGGCTATTAGGCACTATTAGACTAATAGACTTTGAAAGTCTTACGTTCAACATATCAACTCTCTAGAATATAGCCAACTCTCTTATCTGGCTTTCAAAGAAACTAGCTTGTACCAGACTACTATAATTGAATCGAATACCACAAGTTGAATTCATGTTTCATACAATTGATACTACTCAACTAGATAGTTGATTTCCATTCCCTCATACAAGTCTGACAAAAGAAAGAATGTTATATATTCTTCAAATTGCATGATTCTTTGAGAGCAAAGAGTAGAGGCGAAAGATCAAAGATCATTTTCTTCATTCCAGAAACACTTCGTGCTTATCGCCACAACGCCAGACTTTCTCGAGATGACCATTGATGATATTGTCTTTGTACTTCAGAGAGATGGACTCTATATCGACAAGGAAGAACAGGTTATCGATTTATTGATTGATACAACAAATTACGTTACATTGCCGAAACATTTTACTGGTATTTTATATATTTTTCCCAGTTGTTTGTATTTCGTACTTTAGAATAGGCAACTTTTTGATAGCTAGAGTGAAGTAGTCTATGATTATTGATTAATCGATTGCTTTGATATTGCAGGTATTCGAGGCGGCAATGAAATGGATAGAGCACGATGCGAAGGCGAGACGACCGTTTGCTGCGAGGTATGATGGACAATTTATTGATTGAATATAATTGATACCATAGGTGGGCAGGCTGAAAGGCTATGCGCAAACTCTGGGGAAGGGGAGGCAAGGCTGTGCGTATGGCTATCTTTTTGGTGAATTCAATGAAAATGTCCATTTTTTGCGATGCAAGGCTATGCGCCAGGGCCCGCAAGAGTAGGCAAGGCTGTGTGCAAAAAAATATTCGTTTTCACGCGCTCACCTATGATTGATACCACATGCCTTTTATCAATTAATGTATTGACGAGATAGATGGAAGATGATTTGTTTTACGCCTGTGAACAAATAAGAGAACAGATTAGGAAACTATAGGAAACGCGGTCCGATGTTTCTGCCTAGTTCTCCTCGTTGAATATATTTGATTTAACTCGTAATTAACTTGTTCAAACACGTATATGATAAATACAGTAATACCTCTCAGACTCCTCTCATGTGTTCGTCTTCCCCTTCTCGAGCCCTCATTCCTCTCCGATTCTGTCGCCGGTCACGACGTTCTCAAGGAGGACATCAGATGTCGCGATCTTGTCGACGAAGCCAAGGTACGGTAACCTACCGTAATCTATGAAAATAGGCGGAGCCTGATTACCGTAAGCTTTTCCTTGCAGGACTATCATCTGATACCGGAGAGACGACACATGCTCAAGTCGTTTCGGACTTCGCAGAGAGTGTGCCGGGACATGCCCGGACTCATATTCGCCATGGGTACGGTACTTGGTCTTATTGATTGATTTTTAGTTTTTTTATTTATTTATCGACTATTATTTCTTTGATGCTATTTTGATTAGCCTTTTTTTCTTTGGATCATGTAGAATGTACATTTCATTTGTTTTAGCACAACCTAACTGATTCACTCATTTATCTATTGTCACAATATGTCTAGAACCGAGGACCATTGTTTCTAGTTTTTATCTTTCTTTTTTTAAACACAGCCATCCAACCATTTTCGTTCTTTCATGATAATTCATTATATTATATTGATTACCTCTCTAGGTGGTCTAATATCGATTATCTCTCTAGGTGGTCTAACCTCTCCCACTCGACATACTCGATCTCTCGTCGAAGTGTACGACCCTTTGATGGACACATGGTCAACCAGCAAGCCCATGAATAGTGTACGATCAAGGATCGGAGTGGCGGTACACGAGTGGAAGGTACGGTATACGGTAGTAGGAAGGGATACGGTGGTATATAGGGGTATGGTAATAAGGAGGGATACGATAGTAAATACGGTTACGGTAGTAAATAGGGATACTGTAGTAAATCTTGATACAGTAGACAGGATGAAAATAGTAGTATATGGAGATACTGTAGAGTATCGTAAGAAATGATGGATGATATGATGCCTGATTGATTGTAGATCTATGCTCTCGGTGGTTTTGATGGAAAGGATCGACTCGATTTATGCGAAGCATTCGATACACTGACGAACGAGTGGATTACGGTAAGAGTTATTCGACGATTGATAACTGACTTATTTTATTTAAAATGTGCATTTATTTGGATCACTGTGGAGTTAAAATATATCTTTTTAGATTCCGAATCTGCGAAGAAAGCGCTCTGCGATGTCTACAGCGGTCCTGGATGGAATCATGTAAGTTATACGGTATCAATCGATCGATTATTGATCACTTGCTGTTTTCGAAAAAAATGGACAAGTTCGAGAGCAGCTGTTTTCATGTTTCATATTGAATACTTATTGCAATATGTAATAACAAGATAATTTGTGAAAAGAAGCCTTTAAGAAATCATAGTAAACAGTATAATATAAGACATTATTATTTTTTTTTCAAAAATCTTTGAAACGGTCGGGATTAGAGATCTCTCGAGATCGGACGAAATTTGGTTATATTACGGGATATTATTATTATTATTATTATTATTATTATTATTATTATTATTATTATTATTATTATTATTATTATTATTATTATTATTATTATTATTATTATTATTAAATGATGTATGATTATTAAAGATATGTATGCGGTGGTTACGATGGAATATCCTCATTGGCATGCGTCGAGACATACGATCCGAGAAGGTTTCATTTTTACTGATACTGAATTGTAAAATAAATGGGCTTTAAATCGGTTCTCAAACGTTACTAGATTTCTCTCATTACTATATGAATTGTGTGGACACTCGAAAAAGTTTGTGAATGTCTAATTATTTTAACTTTGATATACAGGAAGGATATGGAGTGGAAGATGGCTCCGTCGATGATGAAACAGAGGAGCGCAAGTGGATCGGCTACGGTAGATGGAATGATATACGGTAGATTATTTATTGATTGTCCAGATGGGTTACGGCAGGTATATAATGATTGATGGTACACCATTACCTAACTATCGATCGATATGATGGTTTCAACTACAGCCCTCTTACAGTGATTGGTGGTCACGATGGCATGCAGATATTCACGCACTGCGAACGATTCTCCCCTGAACTCGGATGGTATACAGTTGATTTATTGATTTATCGATTTTATTGTTTCATTCCAACTCCGAAACTCTAAACAGATGTACAGTTCGATTTCGCATAATAATTAGGAAACCATCTATTCAATATTAAATCGACGATTTTTCAGTTGGGAAGAACTTCCTCCGATGTTGACGAAACGCTGTAGATTAGGAGTCGCTACGCTAAACGGGAAGATTTATGCAGCGGGCGGGTGAGTGATCTTTGATCCTTTTACGTTTGATCTTTGATCTTTGGTCATTGGCAACTATTCTATTTTCCAGTTACGACGGTAGTCAATTCCTGAACTCGGTCGAGTCCTACGATCCAGAGATGAAGGAATGGAAGATGGTGTCTGCGATGCACATCAGAAGGTATACGGTAGTCGAATGTGTGTCACTTGGTGCGCTTACTTATTCTGTCATTTCCCAGATGCCGTGTAAGTCTCGCTGTCAGTTGTGGACGACTGTATGCGATTGGAGGGTAAGTGGGTGCGATTCACATTGCGAGTTTTGAAAATTTATCGATAATTATAATCAATCAATAATCTGATTCAGATTTGACGGGCTGAACAATCTGTCGTCGTGTGAGGTGTACGATCCTGAGAAGGACTCGTGGGAGCTACGGTCTTCCCTCAAGTATCGATTTTTTGTTCCAGTTATTGATTGCTTAGCAAAGCCTTCTTTTGCTTTTAAAAAGCACTAATGCTGCCATTGTTTTGATGAAAGCATTGTAATCTTTCCAAGATATTGGCAATCAAAGATCAAAGATCACATGACTAATCGATAATATTGTTTTAGAGAACACGCAGGAGGTGTGAGTGTGGGCGTCGTTCCCATCCCCGCTGATCTACTCAATCCGACTCCGCCTATTCTTAAGCGAAAAGGAACATGGAGGTAATAGAATATCGATTGATCTCGTCACAGTAGTAGCAACATGAATAATGAAATCCTGATTACGGTAGCTGAAATGGAGAATAGAATTCAATGCAATATTTTTGCAGTTTGTGAATACATGACGATGCCTACCGTAAGTGCTCCATCGACTACTGTATCTACAAATCAATGAAATCTCGATATTGATTTCATTATTCATTATTTTGTATAATACATGTATAATAGTTGTATAAGGTCAAACTTAATCATATATCTGTATGTGAACTTAGATTATTTCCCTTAAAGCGCCAAACTAAAGCCCATATTTGCTTGTTTACTGGATAATATTTAGATATTTATTGATTACTATTCCCCATTATAATCACGGCCATTGCAAGATCTCCAATTCGTGCTAACCCTATATCTACTATATTCTTCTTTTGTATTATTAATCTCGTAGTAACCCAAACCATGAATGGCACCACCTTGTAAATATCATCATAATTGTCCCAATTTTATGAATGTCCTTTCAGAGCTTGTTTCTTATAGATATTAAAGAGATTCTTATATGATAAAGTTCCACATGAATTAATGTTGTAAATGACATGACTATCTTGATATAATAATACAATACAGTGCAATGACCTTTACAAAATCATCGGAGATAGTTGTCTCTAAACGACTGATTACTCTGGACCTGTTAATGTCTCATACAATCTTGCACAATTCTATGCTCATCTCTTCTTTTAATCAACTATTGAAGTTCTTCATCACCCACTTAATATGATATATTGAATGCGAGATTTAACTACTGTGATTTTTATTTAATTTATCATACATCAAAAAATGATGCGACAACATTTGAAATGACAAGTAAATGAGAGTAAACAAATTTTCCATGAATCCATCGTATCTTTCTACCATATTACCATGTGGCAACCGAGAGAATAATATAATAAAGTAATAATACAATAAGAATATGAAGTAGTATGAAATATAGTCTCGACAATACAGTCCAAATCGTAACAATGCATTTATCCGTACATATTTTCTGTGAATGTTGCGAAATCGTCATCTGCAAATGTACATGGCAGAGCAAAGACCAAAGATCATCTGACGATCATTCTTTTTAACTGATTGTGCATCCACATCGAAATAAGATACTTCATAAACGAGAATTTCAAATGTCTTAATAGGCTCAACGATTGTGTCATATTCCCGATCTAATCATAAAAAAGATTATAATGCAAGTTATTCTCAATATGTGCTTAATTACAAAATAAATGTGACTAATGGATCGTTACATTTGCCTTACGTGTCTACGCCGTAACCTCCGCCATATCGACGGAGATGCGGTGGAGAATTTTAGTCACGTAAGGCAGATGTGACGATGCATAGCTTTCTCCATCGTAACTTGATTAATTAGAGTATCAGAGAGTACGCAGCGAACAACACATCTAACAAAATTACCTTGTTTTAACTAGTAAAATAAAAAAAGTCTCCTTGACATTTTAGTCACTTGACTAGCGAATAGGTCATCTAATGCTAACATTTTGTATAGAGGTCTTTCCACATTTGTCTACAAATACAAAGCCAAAATATCGAATTTCATTGAATTTCCCTTCATACGATTACTTTTCGCACTTTCAAATATTCATTTATTTAGTTGCAATCGTGTTGTTCTTCTGTGATACTCTTTACAAAATAATATAGTAAATCTACCAAACTTTATCATGTTTTGTTCTTTTTTTCTTTGTTCGTAAGCTTTCACATTGTATTTTTGTTGTTTTTATCCCATTTTTGTTTATTACGGTCTCGGTAAGCAGCTGCACCGATTATTATTAGGTATGGCTTATTGTCGTGACGGTACCCTCAATCTCGGATATTATACCGTTTCCTTTCCATATCTTTATGAAGATGAGGATGGAGACGTTAAGGTATTGTCACACAGAGAAAATAATGTAAAATGAAAATAAATAAGGATCACCTGTGTAGTTAAAGGAATGAAAGTATTTTATTGTATAATATTATTATTAAGGGAGTGTTCCACAGATTCTTCAAAGATTTGCTGAAGACCCTCAATTGCAACACTATAAAGTATCACAAATTTCGTCAGGAGGGTGAGCATCTCTGTACTTTTCTCGATAATATTCCATTGAAATCAAAAGCTCATTTAATTTTTATAACCTTCTAAACTCTTTCACTTACTTTGTCTACTAGAGAGCTTTGTCATCATGGAGAGTGTCATCTTCGTGTAGGATACTAACAAAGTCTATTACAGATAGTATTTGTACGGATGATGAGTGCTACGATATATTCGGTGGTCGTATCGAAAGCGGCGAAGTAAGTAATATTTATTTTATTCATTTTATATTTTCAAAAGGGTTAAAAAACTTTTTGTACACCCATGTTATCAACCTTTCAACGAAACATATGCGAAAACAAGCAAACAATAAGAGTAGAGTATCAGATCAGTGGGAAATAGGGATCCGCATTCGCGCAAATGCAAAGCCGGCACGAGCAAGAACGAAGAAAAAATGATAAAAAGTCATTCTGCACAATTATGACGCATTTTTTCTTACACATTCGTGCATAGACATGACAGACCAACCACCAATTTGATGAATGAAAATGAACAAAATGAATCGAATGCATTAATTTGCACGAATGTATATTTAATTATAATATTAAATTTCGCACGACTTTTCATTCATTATCATTTTGAAAATCATTTCGCACGAATGCACATTTGCGGATCCCCACTGGGAAATATTGCATTCCATCTCTCCAATTTCATAGATCTTCACCGCCGCTGAATCTATCTTTATGAACTCCGATTCTGTCTCGCACTTTGCATATACACTGCCAATTATCGTAAACTCAAAGGTATAGTTAGCATCTTTTTGATGTATGATAAATTAAATTTTAAAAAAAATAATTAAAATATACATATAGCGACTCTTGTTCGGAACTGGAAGGAAAGTGAATCGTGTGTAAACTTTTCATCAGTAATAATAGATCCACTCAAAAGGGGGGGGGGGGGAATTGCGAAGCTATACTTTCAACGCTTAAATGACATGGAATCGATTTGTGGGACAATTCCAAATAATCGTTGGGTATTTGTTTAAAAAGAGAGACCCTTTCTTTTGCATGACGGACTCTCGCAACGAATAACACGGGGATTATTGTTTATATTGTATGGAAATTGGAGTGAGGGACAATGAGAAATAGAGAGATTAACGTATGTAAATCGGATAGGCACTATTATACCCGAGCAGTCTTATTACAAAAAATACCGAAGTCTCCATCATTAAGTTATTGTTCACCCAACGGTCACCCGATGCAATCTATGACACGAGACTCATATTCTATCTTGTATTCCAACTACTACCATTTCTACTACTCATTATATCTCTCGTAATGGTGAAAACTACAAGAACGCTGACCAATTTTGCTCGTTCTCGGACTATTAAGGTTTGAAAATATATTTATAATTTCGTCAAACTTCGTTATCATAATTCATGAAGATACCTACAGCACTCGAACATGGTCTTTGATTATATGCACCAATTTGCGGCTATATTGAATGTATTAGGATTTGCCTTTCTCTTCAACATTTACCAATCAATGTACAAAGGGAACAATGCTGTCGCATATACGAAGATTTCGTAATTTTCCCGTTTTCAGTTTTTCACTCGAGCTATAACAAACAAACATAATAAATTCTTTAGTACCGTTCAAGAAGTGCTCGAGGGAATCCAAGCTGGCTTCGGGAAATTGTTGTTTCCGAAGAGCTTTCACTTTCTTGGCAATGAGGTTTTTTGAAATGTATTTTATGTATTCTGAATATTTTTCTGTGTAAGGTGGTGTTACATTTTTCAAAACGTGCACACGCCGTAACCCCCTCCGCCGCGTCTCCGTCGTTACGGCGTGCGCTCGTTTTGAAAAATGTAACACCGCCTAAATAACATACCAGTGATATATAATTTTAAAACTATTTTAGCGTGATATACTCTCTGGCGGTATGGGTGTCCTTCTTGAAGACAATAGGAAAGAACGATTTCGGATGATTTGTGGTGCTCTGTCTGGTGAAATCACTGCCACTTTCTACGATTCCGAATTACTCCAATTCTCTACCATGTATGACATCAACTCGAACTGCACACTCTCATCGTACGTTGCATTTATCTTTGCAAAGCTTTTGATTTGAAACAAAAATTGGCAAATTTGTGCAAAATACCCGAAAATGAGCCCGATTTTTCGAATGAAACAAAACTTGATAGCTCGGAAGAAGTGAAGAACTATAAAAGGGATTTTTCTGAACCACTTCAGAATCATTCCCGACCCTCATTCGGCTCTACCTCTATCATGGCTTCATCATACATTGGAAACAGGCGACAATTACTACTTCCAAATGTCCAAGAACACTACGAGATCTATCGTTGACAAGATGAATTTTCTCATACTTACGGTCTACTCCTATGAACAGGTTTGACTATATTTTTTTAAATATTGATTTTGGTTTTTCAAGAGTTGGAAATGGATTTAAGGGTACGTTTTCAATAGCCTCTACAGTCCCGCACGATCGCCCTCCCTAAAGGCGGGCCGCCGCGACATGATTCATGTCGCCTCATGTCGCATCCTTCTAAAATACTTTTAAAATATTTCATTAGCTGTGATCGTTGCATCATCAGATAAGATTAAGACCACCGTTGAAACGAATACAATAGGTTAACTCTGGACAGAGTTATTGAAGGATCATGGCTGACCCTTCGAAATCGATTTTCTAGCAAATGTGTTTTAGAACGGTTTTTTCTCGTATTGGAAGTATTGTAATTATTTCGCAAAATACACGAGAAAATACAAAAGAAAATCCGCAGAAAGCGTCCAAAAACTTGTTCGTGAGAAAATCGATTTCGCAGGGTCAATGAAAAGTGCGGGAAATTCAAATTTGCAGGGATTACAGTAGCAAACCGTCAGCCATGATCCTTTTTACTCTGTCAAGAGTTAACCAATTTTATTCGTTTCAACGGTGATCTTAATCTTATCTGATGATGCAATGATCATAGCTAATGAAATGTTTTAAAAGTCTTTTAGAAGGATGCGACATGAGGCGACATGAATCATGTCGCGGCGGCCCGCCTTTAGGGAGGGCGATCGTGCGGGACTGTACATCGCACACACTATTTCTCTGTTATCTAACAACGAGAAAGCATTGCGCGTCGAAGAGACCATTGAGATAGAGGTTACACTCCCTTTAACAAAAAGAAAAAGGCAAGCAAAAAGGCGAAATTCGAATTCGGAGCGCTAAAAATTTAGGGTGATAACCGAAAGCTATCGCATGAGAACTGAGCGTACAAAAACCCACTGAACGAGAACCTACAGGATCAGAACCCTGACAAAATCTGATGAGCATTAAGCGTATACTAGCGAGAACATACTAGATGATAACCGACTGAATGAGAACCGACCGGATGGAAACCCACTGAATGAGATCGTGTCGGATGAGAACTCAGCGGCCATTTCATGCCAAATTTCGTTCTGATCATGAGTAGATTTCAAAATGTGTCGTATGAGAGCTTTTCGGCGGAGAATATAGCGGAGTTATTTTGTGTGGAAATTCGGGATTGTACATTGTTGTGATCAAAATTTTGTACTACATTTTATATTGAAGATATACATGGCCAACTTCTTCCATGTGTCTTCACAACTGACAATGAGGAAAAAAACAATAGACATTTCAACAATAAAATAAAAAATACAATGAAAAAATAGAACACAACAATAGATCAACGGCCGAAAAGATCTCATCCGACATGTTCTCACTCACTTTTTAATGGGTTATCATCCTGTGGGTTCTCATTCACTCGGTTCTTATGAGCTCAGTTCTCACTGACTGAGTGAGTAGGTTCTCATAAGCTCCATTCTCATCCGGTAGCTTCCGGTTAACATCCAGTCGGTTCTTATTCAACGGTTCTCATTCGACATAGTTTGTTTTCTAATTCCAGCAAGATCGTCTAATCCAACGGAAATTCGTACCTCGATTAGCTCTGGCCAAACTGATTATTTACGGTCAAACGACTCGACAATTTGATGATAAACCGTTTTCTTTCATTCAACTTCGACTTCTGCTCATTTTCTGGTCCGTGGGCCTTATTATATCATTGGCTGTATACATGTTTGAGAGAGTCTACTTCAAATATCGATTGAATAGATGGATATCGATCTTGGTACCAAATATAGTTTTCATTATTTCTTCTGTTTTGTTGTGAACTATGAATTGAGGCAGTAAAAACTATTCACTATCAGATCGTACACTATGTCTCAACAGATGGTCAATTCTTTTGTTGTAAGTGAGGGCGAAAAGGAAATGAATAGATGATCATTTCTTGTAAGATACCTATGGCACCTACTAATGCAATTTTTGATTATATCTGGAGTAGCGAAA
Organism: Parapristionchus giblindavisi; assembly: GCA_943737045.1. Taxonomy (NCBI): domain Eukaryota; kingdom Metazoa; phylum Nematoda; class Chromadorea; order Rhabditida; family Diplogasteridae; genus Parapristionchus; species Parapristionchus giblindavisi. The sequence continues at coordinate 142,897 of CALSFV010000035.1, forward strand.
GGTTCCATATTTTTAAATTATCGTAGTCATCTCTGGATCCTCTGCAATTATCCGAGAAAATCTTTCGCCTTTTACTAAAGATTTCCGTGCAGAGGATCAAACTATGAGTAATACTCATTTTTTGGAATCCCCTCTAAAGAGCGGTATAATAAATTATAAGAAAAAAACATTTCTAAAAGGTTAAAAATCGTGAAATTATTTGACTGACATTCATCGATTATTCATCGATGCGGCAAAATGCGGCACGCAGCGGGCCGCATTTAGGGAGCGCGAACGTGCGGGACTGTATATGCTTGAGGATGTTCACAAAAGTTTTTACTCTATTGCTGAAGTTTTATCTTCGTTTGTTGATCTTTGATCTTTGTCCACAATTTTTCAAACAATAGGCGAAACCTACTTTATGATGACGATGAAAAACTACGAAAGTAGTTTCACGCATGCACAATTCAATGATAGGTTAGGAAAATTTTCCTCTATGATTTAATTATAGACATTACAGTTTCTTTCCTAGAACTGCAAGGCTTTTGGTACAGGCCGTCAGCGTCTGAGGCCGGCAATCAAATAAAGTTCCCATAATTAATTAATTATTATGAGTACATCTCTATAATGCCAAAGAATTGTCCTTTCGTCCCTGAATAATTCATTATCGTTTGCGTTATCATATTCATTATCACTTCACCTTACTTTTCATCATCACTCGTTTCATCATGAATACGTATAAATAATATTATTATTATTTCAAGTGGTGGTGGATAAGTCAGTGACGTATTAGAAAGTAGAATTTAAGTTTGGAAATACATGAGAGACAGTGTAATTTTTGGATATTTCTCACACCAATCTTCATTCATTAAGATAATAAACTACATGATGTGTTCACCGTAATTTTTTTCTTTTCTTCGCCCAATTTGTTTGACAGACAGACAATGAGACAATTTGTACATTATCAAAATTGGTCAATAGAATAAGGCTCAAAGATCAAAGAACAAAGTTCATTTATCGATTTCTTCATCTATACGTTTAATTGTGGTGAGCGCTGAATAGTCCCCAACCTCACACACAATCAATCTCGCTTACGACCATACCTCGTTGAAAACACGGCATCCCGTCCGATCTGCCAAGTTAAGCAACGGTGGGCCCAGTTAGTACTTGGATCGGAGACGGCTTGGGAATCCTGGGTGTTGTAAGCACTTTTGCGATTTTTTCAAAATGTTTTTGAGATTTTTGTCGAAGTTTTGCGTCAGAATATATTAATATATCGGCACTTTCGATGTTCCTTTTGAAGTTGAACTAGAGGTATTCAAATCAATATGAATGAATAACAGAGTTATACTACTTTTCATGAAGTTATTTGCAATCTAACTCAAATACTACCATGTGTGTTTGCCACTGTAATTAGTGCTTTGATCTACAGATACTTGTACACTTCATCATCTGATTATTGATTGGATAGGATGAAATGAGTGACAAGAACCTAGAGATAGCATAGCAAGATGAATTAATGATTGAGAGTGAGGAAAGATGGATACTGTATGAAGGAGTAGGCGGATGAGTGACAACTGTATGGGTGGTACTACTGTTTATATACGAAAATAGTAAGGAATGAAGGAGGAATCATGACTAAAGAAGGAGGAGCTCACAACAGATGATCAATTCTTTTGTTGTAAGTGAGGGCGAAAAGGAAAATGAATAGATGATAATTTCTTGTAAGATACCTATGACACCTACTAATGCAATTTTTGATTATATCTGGAGTAGCGAAAGGCAACCAAACCCGCGTGAGGTTGGCCGCAAATACCAAATATTCTATATTTTTTAAATTATCGTAGCTATCTCTGGATCCTCTGCAATTATCCGAGAAAATCTTTCGCTTTTTACTAAAGATTTCCGTGCAGAGGATCAAACTATGAGTAATACTCATTTTTTTGGAATCCCCTCGAAAGAGCGGGATAATAAATTTTAAAAAAGCATTTCAAAAAGGTTTAGAAATCATGACATTGTTTGACAGACAGACAATGAGACAATTTGTACATTATCAAAATTGGTCAATAGAATAAGGCTCAAAGATCAAAGAACAAAGTTCATTTATCGATTTCTTCATCTATACGTTTAATTGTGGTGAGCGCTGAATAGTCCCCAACCTCACACACAATCAATCTCGCTTACGACCATACCTCGTTGAAAACACGGCATCCCGTCCGATCTGCCAAGTTAAGCAACGGTGGGCCCAGTTAGTACTTGGATCGGAGACGGCTTGGGAATCCTGGGTGTTGTAAGCACTTTTGCGATTTTTTCAAAATGTTTTTTGAGATTTTTGTCGAAGTTTTGCGTCAGAATATATTAATATATCGGCACTTTCGATGTTCCTTTTGAAGTTGAACTAGAGGTATTCAAATCAATATGAATGAATAACAGAGTTATACTACTTTTCATGAAGTTATTTGCAATCTAACTCGAATACTACCATGTGTGTTTGCCACTGTAATTAGTGCTTTGATCTACAGATACTTGTACACTTCATCATCTGATTATTGATTGGATAGGATGAAATGAGTGACAAGAACCTAGAGATAGCATAGCAAGATGAATTAATGATTGAGAGTGAGGAAAGATGGATACTGTATGAAGGAGTAGGCGGATGAGTGACAACTGTATGGGTGGTACTACTGTTTATATACGAAAATAGTAAGGAATGAAGGAGGAATCATGACTAAAGAAGGAGGAGCTCACAACAGATGGTCCATTCTTTTGTTGTAAGTGAGGGCGAAAAGGAAAATGAATAGATGATCATTTCTTGTAAGATACCTATGACACCTACTAATGCAATTTTTGATTATATCTGGAGTAGCGAAAGGCAACCAAACCCGCGTGAGGTTGGCCGCAAATACCAAATATTCTGTATTTTTTAAATTATCGTAGCTATCTCTGGATCCTCTGCAATTATCCGAGAAAATCTTTCGCCTTTTACTAAAGATTTCCGTGCAGAGGATCAAACTATGAGTAATACTCATTTTTTGGAATCCCCTCGAAAGAGCGGGATAATAAATTAAAAGAAAAAAAGCATTTCAAAAAGGTTTAGAAATCATGAAATTGTTTGACAGACAGACAATGAGACAATTTGTACATTATCAAAATTGGTCAATAGAATAAGGCTCAAAGATCAAAGAACAAAGTTCATTTATCGATTTCTTCATCTATACGTTTAATTGTGGTGAGCGCTGAATAGTCCCCAACCTCACACACAATCAATCTCGCTTACGACCATACCTCGTTGAAAACACGGCATCCCGTCCGATCTGCCAAGTTAAGCAACGGTGGGCCCAGTTAGTACTTGGATCGGAGACGGCTTGGGAATCCTGGGTGTTGTAAGCACTTTTGCGATTTTTTCAAAATGTTTTTGAGATTTTTGTCGAAGTTTTGCGTCAGAATATATTAATATATCGGCACTTTCGATGTTCCTTTTGAAGTTGAACTAGAGGTATTCATATCAATATGAATGAATAACAGAGTTATACTACTTTTCATGAAGTTATTTGCAATCTAACTCGAATACTACCATGTGTGTTTGCCACTGTAATTAGTGCTTTGATCTACAGATACTTGTACACTTCATCATCTGATTATTGATTGGACAGGATGAAATGAGTGAGAAGAACCTAGAGATAGCATAGCAAGATGAATTAATGATGGAGAGTGGGGAAAGATGGGTACTGAATGAAGGAGTAGGCGGAAGAGTGACAACTGTATGGGTGGTACTACTGTTTATATACGAAAATAGTAAGGAATGAAGGAGGAATCATGACTAAAGAAGGAGGAGCTCACAACAGATGGTCCATTCTTTTGTTGTAAGTGAGGGCGAAAAGGAAAATGAATAGATGATCATTTCTTGTAAGATACCTATGACACCTACTAATGCAATTTTTGATTATATCTGGAGTAGCGAAAGGCAACCAAACCCGCGTGAGGTTGGCCGCAAATACCAAATATTCTATATTTTTTAAATTATCGTAGCTATCTCTGGATCCTCTGCAATTATCCGAGAAAATCTTTCGCCTTTTACTAAAGATTTCCGTGCAGAGGATCAAACTATGAGTAATACTCATTTTTTGGAATCCCCTCAAAAGAGCGGGATAATAAATTAAAAGAAAAAAAGCATTTCAAAAAGGTTTAGAAATCATGAAATTGTTAGACAGACAGACAATGAGACAATTTGTACATTATCAAAATTGGTCAATAGAATAAGGCTCAAAGATCAAAGAACAAAGTTCATTTATCGATTTCTTCATCTATACGTTTAATTGTGGTGAGCGCTGAATAGTCCCCAACCTCACACACAATCAATCTCGCTTACGACCATACCTCGTTGAAAACACGGCATCCCGTCCGATCTGCCAAGTTAAGCAACGGTGGGCCCAGTTAGTACTTGGATCGGAGACGGCTTGGGAATCCTGGGTGTTGTAAGCACTTTTGCGATTTTTTCAAAATGTTTTTGAGATTTTTGTCGAAGTTTTGCGTCAGAATATATTAATATATCGGCACTTTCGATGTTCCTTTTGAAGTTGAACTAGAGGTATTCATATCAATATGAATGAATAACAGAGTTATACTACTTTTCATGAAGTTATTTGCAATCTAACTCGAATACTACCATGTGTGTTTGCCACTGTAATTAGTGCTTTGATCTACAGATACTTGTACACTTCATCATCTGATTATTGATTGGACAGGATGAAATGAGTGAGAAGAACCTAGAGATAGCATAGCAAGATGAATTAATGATGGAGAGTGGGGAAAGATGGGTACTGAATGAAGGAGTAGGCGGAAGAGTGACAACTGTATGGGTGGTACTACTGTTTATATACGAAAATAGTAAGGAATGAAGGAGGAATCATGACTAAAGAAGGAGGAGCTCACAACAGATGGTCCATTCTTTTGTTGTAAGTGAGGGCGAAAAGGAAAATGAATAGATGATCATTTCTTGTAAGATACCTATGACACCTACTAATGCAATTTTTGATTATATCTGGAGTAGCGAAAGGCAACCAAACCCGCGTGAGGTTGGCCGCAAATACCAAATATTCTATATTTTTTAAATTATCGTAGCTATCTCTGGATCCTCTGCAATTATCCGAGAAAATCTTTCGCCTTTTACTAAAGATTTCCGTGCAGAGGATCAAACTATGAGTAATACTCATTTTTTGGAATCCCCTCGAAAGAGCGGGATAATAAATTAAAAGAAAAAAAGCATTTCAAAAAGGTTTAGAAATCATGAAATTGTTAGACAGACAGACAATGAGACAATTTGTACATTATCAAAATTGGTCAATAGAATAAGGCTCAAAGATCAAAGAACAAAGTTCATTTATCGATTTCTTCATCTATACGTTTAATTGTGGTGAGCGCTGAATAGTCCCCAACCTCACACACAATCAATCTCGCTTACGACCATACCTCGTTGAAAACACGGCATCCCGTCCGATCTGCCAAGTTAAGCAACGGTGGGCCCAGTTAGTACTTGGATCGGAGACGGCTTGGGAATCCTGGGTGTTGTAAGCACTTTTGCGATTTTTTCAAAATGTTTTTTGAGATTTTTGTCGAAGTTTTGCGTCAGAATATATTAATATATCGGCACTTTCGATGTTCCTTTTGAAGTTGAACTAGAGGTATTCAAATCAATATGAATGAATAACAGAGTTATACTACTTTTCATGAAGTTATTTGCAATCTAACTCGAATACTACCATGTGTGTTTGCCACTGTAATTAGTGCTTTGATCTACAGATACTTGTACACTTCATCATCTGATTATTGATTGGACAGGATGAAATGAGTGAGAAGAACCTAGAGATAGCATAGCAAGATGAATTAATGATGGAGAGTGGGGAAAGATGGGCACTGTATGAAGGAGTAGGCGGAAGAGTGACAACTGTATGGGTGCTACTACTGTTTATATACGAAAATAGTAAGGAATGAAGGAGGAATCATGACTAAAGAAGGAGGAGCTCACAACAGATGGTCCATTCTTTTGTTGTAAGTGAGGGCGAAAAGGAAAATGAATAGATGATCATTTCTTGTAAGATACCTATGACACCTACTAATGCAATTTTTGATTATATCTGGAGTAGCGAAAGGCAACCAAACCCGCGTGAGGTTGGCCGCAAATACCAAATATTCTGTATTTTTTAAATTATCGTAGCTATCTCTGGATCCTCTGCAATTATCCGAGAAAATCTTTCGCCTTTTACTAAAGATTTCCGTGCAGAGGATCAAACTATGAGTAATACTCATTTTTTGGAATCCCCTCGAAAGAGCGGGATAATAAATTAAAAGAAAAAAAGCATTTCAAAAAGGTTTAGAAATCATGAAATTGTTTGACAGACAGACAATGAGACAATTTGTACATTATCAAAATTGGTCAATAGAATAAGGCTCAAAGATCAAAGAACAAAGTTCATTTATCGATTTCTTCATCTATACGTTTAATTGTGGTGAGCGCTGAATAGTCCCCAACCTCACACACAATCAATCTCGCTTACGACCATACCTCGTTGAAAACACGGCATCCCGTCCGATCTGCCAAGTTAAGCAACGGTGGGCCCAGTTAGTACTTGGATCGGAGACGGCTTGGGAATCCTGGGTGTTGTAAGCACTTTTGCGATTTTTTCAAAATGTTTTTGAGATTTTTGTCGAAGTTTTGCGTCAGAATATATTAATATATCGGCACTTTCGATGTTCCTTTTGAAGTTGAACTAGAGGTATTCAAATCAATATGAATGAATAACAGAGTTATACTACTTTTCATGAAGTTATTTGCAATCTAACTCGAATACTACCATGTGTGTTTGCCACTGTAATTAGTGCTTTGATCTACAGATACTTGTACACTTCATCATCTGATTATTGATTGGACAGGATGAAATGAGTGACAAGAACCTAGAGATAGCATAGCAAGATGAATTAATGATGAAGAGTTGGGAAAGATGGGTACTGTATGAAGGAGTAGACGGAAGAGTGACAACTGTATGGGTGGTACTACTGTTTATATACGAAAATAGTAAGGAATGAAGGAGGAATCATGACTAAAGAAGGAGGAGCTCACAACAGATGGTCCATTCTTTTGTTGTAAGTGAGGGCGAAAAGGAAAATGAATAGATGATCATTTCTTGTAAGATACCTATGACACCTACTAATGCAATTTTTGATTATATCTGGAGTAGCGAAAGGCAACCAAACCCGCGTGAGGTTGGCCGCAAATACCAAATATTCTGTATTTTTTAAATTATCGTAGCTATCTCTGGATCCTCTGCAATTATCCGAGAAAATCTTTCGCTTTTTACTAAAGATTTCCGTGCAGAGGATCAAACAATGAGTAATACTCATTTTTTTGGAATCCCCTCGAAAGAGCGGGATAATAAATTTAAAAAAAGCATCTCAAAAAGGTTTAGAAATCATGAAATTGTTAGACAGACAGACAATGAGACAATTTGTACATTATCAAAATTGGTCAATAGAATAAGGCTCAAAGATCAAAGAACAAAGTTCATTTATCGATTTCTTCATCTATACGTTTAATTGTGGTGAGCGCTGAATAGTCCCCAACCTCACACACAATCAATCTCGCTTACGACCATACCTCGTTGAAAACACGGCATCCCGTCCGATCTGCCAAGTTAAGCAACGGTGGGCCCAGTTAGTACTTGGATCGGAGACGGCTTGGGAATCCTGGGTGTTGTAAGCACTTTTGCGATTTTTTCAAAATGTTTTTGAGATTTTTGTCGAAGTTTTGCGTCAGAATATATTAATATATCGGCACTTTCGATGTTCCTTTTGAAGTTGAACAAGAGGTATTCAAATCAATATGAATGAATAACAGAGTTATACTACTTTTCATGAAGTTATTTGCAATCTAACTCGAATACTACCATGTGTGTTTGCCACTGTAATGAGTGCTTTGATCTACAGATACTTGTACACTTCATCATCTGATTATTGATTGGACAGGATGAAATGAGTGACAAGAACCTAGAGATAGCATAGCAAGATGAATTAATGATGAAGAGTTGGGAAAGATGGGTACTGTATGAAGGAGTAGGCCGAAGAGTGACAACTGTATGGGTGGTACTACTGTTTATATACGAAAATAGTAAGGAATGAAGGAGGAATCATGACTAAAGAAGGAGGAGCTCACAACAGATGGTCCATTCTTTTGTTGTAAGTGAGGGCGAAAAGGAAAATGAATAGATGATCATTTCTTGTAAGATACCTATGACACCTACTAATGCAATTTTCGATTATATCTGGAGTAGCGAAAGGCAACCAAACCCGCGTGAGGTTGGCCGCAAATACCAAATATTCTATATTTTTTAAATTATCGTAGCTATCTCTGGATCCTCTGCAATTATCCGAGAAAATCTTTCGCTTTTTACTAAAGATTTCCGTGCAGAGGATCAAACAATGAGTAATACTCATTTTTTTGGAATCCCCTCGAAAGAGCGGGATAATAAATTTTAAAAAAGCATCTCAAAAAGGTTTAGAAATCATGACATTGTTTGACAGACAGACAATGAGACAATTTGAACATTATCAAAATTGGTCAATAGAATAAGGCTCAAAGATCAAAGAACAAAGTTCATTTATCGATTTCTTCATCTATACGTTTAATTGTGGTGAGCGCTGAATAGTCCCCAACCTCACACACAATCAATCTCGCTTACGACCATACCTCGTTGAAAACACGGCATCCCGTCCGATCTGCCAAGTTAAGCAACGGTGGGCCCAGTTAGTACTTGGATCGGAGACGGCTTGGGAATCCTGGGTGTTGTAAGCACTTTTGCGATTTTTTCAAAATGTTTTTGAGATTTTTGTCGAAGTTTTGCGTCAGAATATATTAATATATCGGCACTTTCGATGTTCCTTTTGAAGTTGAACTAGAGGTATTCAAATCAATATGAATGAATAACAGAGTTATACTACTTTTCATGAAGTTATTTGCAATCTAAATCGAATACTACCATGTGTGTTTGCCACTGTAATTAGTGCTTTGATCTACAGATACTTGTACACTTCATCATCTGATTATTGATTGGATAGGATGAAATGAGCGACAAGAACCTAGAGATAGCATAGCAAGATGAATTAATGATTGAGAGTGAGGAAAGATGGATACTGTATGAAGGAGTAGGCGGATGAGTGACAACTGTATGGGTGGTACTACTGTTTATATACGAAAATAGTAAGGAATGAAGGAGGAATCATGACTAAAGAAGGAGCAGCTCACAACAGATGGTCCATTCTTTTGTTGTAAGTGAGGACGAAAAGGAAAATGAATAGATGATCATTTCTTGTAAGATACCTATGACACCTACTAATGCAATTTTTGATTATATCTGGAGTAGCGAAAGGCAACCAAACCCGCGTGAGGTTGGCCGCAAATACCAAATATTCTATATTTTTTTAAATTATCGTAGCCATCTCTGGATCCTCTGCAATTATCCGAAAAATCTTTCGCCTTTTACTAAAGATTTCCGTGCAGAGGATCAAACTATGAGTAATACTCATTTTTTGGAATCCCCTCGAAAGAGCGGGATAATAAATTAAAAAGAAAAAAAAGCATTTCAAAAAGGTTTAGAAATCATGACATTGTTTGACAGACAGACAATGAGACAATTTGTACATTATCAAAATTGGTCAATAGAATAAGGCTCAAAGATCAAAGAACAAAGTTCATTTATCGATTTCTTCATCTATACGTTTAATTGTGGTGAGCGCTGAATAGTCCCCAACCTCACACACAATCAATCTCGCTTACGACCATACCTCGTTGAAAACACGGCATCCCGTCCGATCTGCCAAGTTAAGCAACGGTGGGCCCAGTTAGTACTTGGATCGGAGACGGCTTGGGAATCCTGGGTGTTGTAAGCACTTTTGCGATTTTTTCAAAATGTTTTTGAGATTTTTGTCGAAGTTTTGCGTCAGAATATATTAATATATCGGCACTTTCGATGTTCCTTTTGAAGTTGAACTAGAGGTATTCAAATCAATATGAATGAATAACAGAGTTATACTACTTTTCATGAAGTTATTTGCAATCTAACTCGAATACTACCATGTGTGTTTGCCACTGTAATTAGTGCTTTGATCTACAGACACTTCATCATCTGATTATTGATTGGATAGGATGAAATGAGTGACAAGAACCTAGAGATAGCATAGCAAGATGAATTAATGATTGAGAGTGAGGAAAGATGGATACTGTATGAAGGAGTAGGCGGATGAGTGACAACTGTATGGGTGGTACTACTGTTTATATACGAAAATAGTAAGGAATGAAGGAGGAATCATGACTAAAGAAGGAGGAGCTCACAACAGATGGTCCATTCTTTTGTTGTAAGTGAGGGCGAAAAGGAAAATGAATAGATGATCATTTCTTGTAAGATACCTATGACACCTACTAATGCAATTTTTGATTATATCTGGAGTAGCGAAAGGCAACCAAACCCGCGTGAGGTTGGCCGCAAATACCAAATATTCTATATTTTTTTAAAATTATCGTAGCCATCTCTGGATCCTCTGCAATTATCCGAGAAAATCTTTCGCTTTTTACTAAAGATTTCCGTGCAGAGGATCAAACTATGAGTAATACTCATTTTTTGGAATCCCCTCGAAAGAGCGGGATAATAAATTTTAAAAAAGCATTTCAAAAAGGTTTAGAAATCATGACATTGTTTGACAGACAGACAATGAGACAATTTGTACATTATCAAAATTGGTCAATAGAATAAGGCTCAAAGATCAAAGAACAAAGTTCATTTATCGATTTCTTCATCTATACGTTTAATTGTGGTGAGCGCTGAATAGTCCCCAACCTCACACACAATCAATCTCGCTTACGACCATACCTCGTTGAAAACACGGCATCCCGTCCGATCTGCCAAGTTAAGCAACGGTGGGCCCAGTTAGTACTTGGATCGGAGACGGCTTGGGAATCCTGGGTGTTGTAAGCACTTTTGCGATTTTTTCAAAATGTTTTTGAGATTTTTGTCGAAGTTTTGCGTCAGAATATATTAATATATCGGCACTTTCGATGTTCCTTTTGAAGTTGAACTAGAGGTATTCAAATCAATATGAATGAATAACAGAGTTATACTACTTTTCATGAAGTTATTTGCAATCTAACTCGAATACTACCATGTCTGTTTGCCACTGTAATTAGTGCTTTGATCTACAGATACTTGTACACTTCATCATCTGATTATTGATTGGATAGGATGAAATGAGTGACAAGAACCTAGAGATAGCATAGCAAGATGAATTAATGATTGAGAGTGAGGAAAGATGGATACTGTATGAAGGAGTAGGCGGATGAGTGACAACTGTATGGGTGGTACTACTGTTTATATACGAAAATAGTAAGGAATGAAGGAGGAATCATGACTAAAGAAGGAGGAGCTCACAACAGATGGTCCATTCTTTTGTTGTAAGTGAGGGCGAAAAGGAAAATGAATAGATGATCATTTCTTGTAAGATACCTATGACACCTACTAATGCAATTTTTGATTATATCTGGAGTAGCGAAAGGCAACCAAACCCGCGTGAGGTTGGCCGCAAATACCAAATATTCTATATTTTTTTAAATTATCGTAGCCATCTCTGGATCCTCTGCAATTATCCGAGAAAATCTTTCGCTTTTTACTAAAGATTTCCGTGCAGAGGATCAAACTATGAGTAATACTCATTTTTTTGGAATCCCCTCGAAAGAGCGGGATAATAAATTTTAAAAAAGCATTTCAAAAAGGTTTAGAAATCATGACATTGTTTGACAGACAGACAATGAGACAATTTGTACATTATCAAAATTGGTCAATAGAATAAGGCTCAAAGATCAAAGAACAAAGTTCATTTATCGATTTCTTCATCTATGCGTTTAATTGTGGTGAGCGCTGAATAGTCCCCAACCTCACACACAATCAATCTCGCTTACGACCATACCTCGTTGAAAACACGGCATCCCGTCCGATCTGCCAAGTTAAGCAACGGTGGGCCCAGTTAGTACTTGGATCGGAGACGGCTTGGGAATCCTGGGTGTTGTTCCTTTTGAAGTTGAACTAGAGGTATTCAAATCAATATGAATGAATAACAGAGTTATACTACTTTTCATGAAGTTATTTGCAATCTAACTCGAATACTACCATGTGTGTTTGCCACTGTAATTAGTGCTTTGATCTACAGATACTTGTACACTTCATCATCTGATTATTGATTGGATAGGATGAAATGAGTGACAAGAACCTAGAGATAGCATAGCAAGATGAATTAATGATTGAGAGTGAGGAAAGATGGATACTGTATGAAGGAGTAGGCGGATGAGTGACAACTGTATGGGTGGTACTACTGTTTATATACGAAAATAGTAAGGAATGAAGGAGGAATCATGACTAAAGAAGGAGGAGCTCACAACAGATGGTCCATTCTTTTGTTGTAAGTGAGGGCGAAAAGGAAAATGAATAGATGATCATTTCTTGTAAGATACCTATGACACCTACTAATGCAATTTTTGATTATATCTGGAGTAGCGAAAGGCAACCAAACCCGCGTGAGGTTGGCCGCAAATACCAAATATTCTATATTTTTTTAAATTATCGTAGCCATCTCTGGATCCTCTGCAATTATCCGAGAAAATCTTTCGCTTTTTACTAAAGATTTCCGTGCAGAGGATCAAACTATGAGTAATACTCATTTTTTTGGAATCCCCTCGAAAGAGCGGGATAATAAATTTTAAAAAAGCATTTCAAAAAGGTTTAGAAATCATGACATTGTTTGACAGACAGACAATGAGACAATTTGTACATTATCAAAATTGGTCAATAGAATAAGGCTCAAAGATCAAAGAACAAAGTTCATTTATCGATTTCTTCATCTATGCGTTTAATTGTGGTGAGCGCTGAATAGTCCCCAACCTCACACACAATCAATCTCGCTTACGACCATACCTCGTTGAAAACACGGCATCCCGTCCGATCTGCCAAGTTAAGCAACGGTGGGCCCAGTTAGTACTTGGATCGGAGACGGCTTGGGAATCCTGGGTGTTGTTCCTTTTGAAGTTGAACTAGAGGTATTCAAATCAATATGAATGAATAACAGAGTTATACTACTTTTCATGAAGTTATTTGCAATCTAACTCGAATACTACCATGTGTGTTTGCCACTGTAATTAGTGCTTTGATCTACAGATACTTGTACACTTCATCATCTGATTATTGATTGGATAGGATGAAATGAGTGACAAGAACCTAGAGATAGCATAGCAAGATGAATTAATGATTGAGAGTGAGGAAAGATGGATACTGTATGAAGGAGTAGGCGGATGAGTGACAACTGTATGGGTGGTACTACTGTTTATATACGAAAATAGTAAGGAATGAAGGAGGAATCATGACTAAAGAAGGAGGAGCTCACAACAGATGGTCCATTCTTTTGTTGTAAGTGAGGGCGAAAAGGAAAATGAATAGATGATCATTTCTTGTAAGATACCTATGACACCTACTAATGCAATTTTTGATTATATCTGGAGTAGCGAAAGGCAACCAAACCCGCGTGAGGTTGGCCGCAAATACCAAATATTCTATATTTTTTTAAATTATCGTAGCCATCTCTGGATCCTCTGCAATTATCCGAGAAAATCTTTCGCTTTTTACTAAAGATTTCCGTGCAGAGGATCAAACTATGAGTAATACTCATTTTTTTGGAATCCCCTCGAAAGAGCGGGATAATAAATTTTAAAAAAGCATTTCAAAAAGGTTTAGAAATCATGACATTGTTTGACAGACAGACAATGAGACAATTTGTACATTATCAAAATTGGTCAATAGAATAAGGCTCAAAGATCAAAGAACAAAGTTCATTTATCGATTTCTTCATCTATGCGTTTAATTGTGGTGAGCGCTGAATAGTCCCCAACCTCACACACAATCAATCTCGCTTACGACCATACCTCGTTGAAAACACGGCATCCCGTCCGATCTGCCAAGTTAAGCAACGGTGGGCCCAGTTAGTACTTGGATCGGAGACGGCTTGGGAATCCTGGGTGTTGTTCCTTTTGAAGTTGAACTAGAGGTATTCAAATCAATATGAATGAATAACAGAGTTATACTACTTTTCATGAAGTTATTTGCAATCTAACTCGAATACTACCATGTGTGTTTGCCACTGTAATTAGTGCTTTGATCTACAGATACTTGTACACTTCATCATCTGATTATTGATTGGATAGGATGAAATGAGTGACAAGAACCTAGAGATAGCATAGCAAGATGAATTAATGATTGAGAGTGAGGAAAGATGGATACTGTATGAAGGAGTAGGCGGATGAGTGACAACTGTATGGGTGGTACTACTGTTTATATACGAAAATAGTAAGGAATGAAGGAGGAATCATGACTAAAGAAGGAGGAGCTCACAACAGATGGTCCATTCTTTTGTTGTAAGTGAGGGCGAAAAGGAAAATGAATAGATGATCATTTCTTGTAAGATACCTATGACACCTACTAATGCAATTTTTGATTATATCTGGAGTAGCGAAAGGCAACCAAACCCGCGTGAGGTTGGCCGCAAATACCAAATATTCTATATTTTTTTAAATTATCGTAGCCATCTCTGGATCCTCTGCAATTATCCGAGAAAATCTTTCGCTTTTTACTAAAGATTTCCGTGCAGAGGATCAAACTATGAGTAATACTCATTTTTTTGGAATCCCCTCGAAAGAGCGGGATAATAAATTTTAAAAAAGCATTTCAAAAAGGTTTAGAAATCATGACATTGTTTGACAGACAGACAATGAGACAATTTGTACATTATCAAAATTGGTCAATAGAATAAGGCTCAAAGATCAAAGAACAAAGTTCATTTATCGATTTCTTCATCTATGCGTTTAATTGTGGTGAGCGCTGAATAGTCCCCAACCTCACACACAATCAATCTCGCTTACGACCATACCTCGTTGAAAACACGGCATCCCGTCCGATCTGCCAAGTTAAGCAACGGTGGGCCCAGTTAGTACTTGGATCGGAGACGGCTTGGGAATCCTGGGTGTTGTTCCTTTTGAAGTTGAACTAGAGGTATTCAAATCAATATGAATGAATAACAGAGTTATACTACTTTTCATGAAGTTATTTGCAATCTAACTCGAATACTACCATGTGTGTTTGCCACTGTAATTAGTGCTTTGATCTACAGATACTTGTACACTTCATCATCTGATTATTGATTGGATAGGATGAAATGAGTGACAAGAACCTAGAGATAGCATAGCAAGATGAATTAATGATTGAGAGTGAGGAAAGATGGATACTGTATGAAGGAGTAGGCGGATGAGTGACAACTGTATGGGTGGTACTACTGTTTATATACGAAAATAGTAAGGAATGAAGGAGGAATCATGACTAAAGAAGGAGGAGCTCACAACAGATGGTCCATTCTTTTGTTGTAAGTGAGGGCGAAAAGGAAAATGAATAGATGATCATTTCTTGTAAGATACCTATGACACCTACTAATGCAATTTTTGATTATATCTGGAGTAGCGAAAGGCAACCAAACCCGCGTGAGGTTGGCCGCAAATACCAAATATTCTATATTTTTTAAAATTATCGTAGCCATCTCTGGATCCTCTGCAATTATCCGAGAAAATCTTTCGCTTTTTACTAAAGATTTCCGTGCAGAGGATCAAACTATGAGTAATACTCATTTTTTTGGAATCCCCTCGAAAGAGCGGGATAATAAATTTAAAAAAAAGCATTTCAAAAAGGTTTAGAAATCATGACATTGTTTGACAGACAGACAATGAGACAATTTGTACATTATCAAAATTGGTCAATAGAATAAGGCTCAAAGATCAAAGAACAAAGTTCATTTATCGATTTCTTCATCTATACGTTTAATTGTGGTGAGCGCTGAATAGTCCCCAACCTCACACACAATCAATCTCGCTTACGACCATACCTCGTTGAAAACACGGCATCCCGTCCGATCTGCCAAGTTAAGCAACGGTGGGCCCAGTTAGTACTTGGATCGGAGACGGCTTGGGAATCCTGGGTGTTGTTCCTTTTGAAGTTGAACTAGAGGTATTCAAATCAATATGAATGAATAACAGAGTTATACTACTTTTCATGAAGTTATTTGCAATCTAACTCGAATACTACCATGTGTGTTTGCCACTGTAATTAGTGCTTTGATCTACAGATACTTGTACACTTCATCATCTGATTATTGATTGGATAGGATGAAATGAGTGACAAGAACCTAGAGATAGCATAGCAAGATGAATTAATGATTGAGAGTGAGGAAAGATGGATACTGTATGAAGGAGTAGGCGGATGAGTGACAACTGTATGGGTGGTACTACTGTTTATATACGAAAATAGTAAGGAATGAAGGAGGAATCATGACTAAAGAAGGAGGAGCTCACAACAGATGGTCCATTCTTTTGTTGTAAGTGAGGGCGAAAAGGAAAATGAATAGATGATCATTTCTTGTAAGATACCTATGACACCTACTAATGCAATTTTTGATTATATCTGGAGTAGCGAAAGGCAACCAAACCCGCGTGAGGTTGGCCGCAAATACCAAATATTCTATATTTTTTTAAATTATCGTAGCCATCTCTGGATCCTCTGCAATTATCCGAGAAAATCTTTCGCTTTTTACTAAAGATTTCCGTGCAGAGGATCAAACTATGAGTAATACTCATTTTTTTGGAATCCCCTCGAAAGAGCGGGATAATAAATTTTAAAAAAGCATTTCAAAAAGGTTTAGAAATCATGACATTGTTTGACAGACAGACAATGAGACAATTTGTACATTATCAAAATTGGTCAATAGAATAAGGCTCAAAGATCAAAGAACAAAGTTCATTTATCGATTTCTTCATCTATGCGTTTAATTGTGGTGAGCGCTGAATAGTCCCCAACCTCACACACAATCAATCTCGCTTACGACCATACTTCGTTGAAAACACGGCATCCCGTCCGATCTGCCAAGTTAAGCAACGGTGGGCCCAGTTAGTACTTGGATCGGAGACGGCTTGGGAATCCTGGGTGTTGTAAGCACTTTTGCGATTTTTTCAAAATGTTTTTGAGATTTTTGTCGAAGTTTTGCGTCAGAATATATTAATATATCGGCACTTTCGATGTTCCTTTTGAAGTTGAACTAGAGGTATTCAAATCAATATGAATGAATAACAGAGTTATACTACTTTTCATGAAGTTATTTGCAATCTAACTCGAATACTACCATGTGTGTTTGCCACTGTAATTAGTGCTTTGATCTACAGATACTTGTACACTTCATCATCTGATTATTGATTGGATAGGATGAAATGAGTGACAAGAACCTAGAGATAGCATAGCAAGATGAATTAATGATTGAGAGTGAGGAAAGATGGATACTGTATGAAGGAGTAGGCGGATGAGTGACAACTGTATGGGTGGTACTACTGTTTATATACGAAAATAGTAAGGAATGAAGGAGGAATCATGACTAAAGAAGGAGGAGCTCACAACAGATGGTCCATTCTTTTGTTGTAAGTGAGGGCGAAAAGGAAAATGAATAGATGATCATTTCTTGTAAGATACCTATGACACCTACTAATGCAATTTTTGATTATATCTGGAGTAGCGAAAGGCAACCAAACCCGCGTGAGGTTGGCCGCAAATACCAAATATTCTATATTTTTTTAAATTATCGTAGCCATCTCTGGATCCTCTGCAATTATCCGAGAAAATCTTTCGCTTTTTACTAAAGATTTCCGTGCAGAGGATCAAACTATGAGTAATACTCATTTTTTTGGAATCCCCTCGAAAGAGCGGGATAATAAATTTTAAAAAAGCATTTCAAAAAGGTTTAGAAATCATGACATTGTTTGACAGACAGACAATGAGACAATTTGTACATTATCAAAATTGGTCAATAGAATAAGGCTCAAAGATCAAAGAACAAAGTTCATTTATCGATTTCTTCATCTATGCGTTTAATTGTGGTGAGCGCTGAATAGTCCCCAACCTCACACACAATCAATCTCGCTTACGACCATACTTCGTTGAAAACACGGCATCCCGTCCGATCTGCCAAGTTAAGCAACGGTGGGCCCAGTTAGTACTTGGATCGGAGACGGCTTGGGAATCCTGGGTGTTGTAAGCACTTTTGCGATTTTTTCAAAATGTTTTTGAGATTTTTGTCGAAGTTTTGCGTCAGAATATATTAATATATCGGCACTTTCGATGTTCCTTTTGAAGTTGAACTAGAGGTATTCAAATCAATATGAATGAATAACAGAGTTATACTACTTTTCATGAAGTTATTTGCAATCTAACTCGAATACTACCATGTGTGTTTGCCACTGTAATTAGTGCTTTGATCTACAGATACTTGTACACTTCATCATCTGATTATTGATTGGATAGGATGAAATGAGTGACAAGAACCTAGAGATAGCATAGCAAGATGAATTAATGATTGAGAGTGAGGAAAGATGGATACTGTATGAAGGAGTAGGCGGATGAGTGACAACTGTATGGGTGGTACTACTGTTTATATACGAAAATAGTAAGGAATGAAGGAGGAATCATGACTAAAGAAGGAGGAGCTCACAACAGATGGTCCATTCTTTTGTTGTAAGTGAGGGCGAAAAGGAAAATGAATAGATGATCATTTCTTGTAAGATACCTATGACACCTACTAATGCAATTTTTGATTATATCTGGAGTAGCGAAAGGCAACCAAACCCGCGTGAGGTTGGCCGCAAATACCAAATATTCTATATTTTTTTAAAATTATCGTAGCCATCTCTGGATCCTCTGCAATTATCCGAGAAAATCTTTCGCTTTTTAATAAAGATTTCCGTGCAGAGGATCAAACTATGAGTAATACTCATTTTTTTGGAATCCCCTCGAAAGAGCGGGATAATAAATTTTAAAAAAGCATTTCAAAAAGGTTTAGAAATCATGACATTGTTTGACAGACAGACAATGAGACAATTTGTACATTATCAAAATTGGTCAATAGAATAAGGCTCAAAGATCAAAGAACAAAGTTCATTTATCGATTTCTTCATCTATACGTTTAATTGTGGTGAGCGCTGAATAGTCCCCAACCTCACACACAATCAATCTCGCTTACGACCATACCTCGTTGAAAACACGGCATCCCGTCCGATCTGCCAAGTTAAGCAACGGTGGGCCCAGTTAGTACTTGGATCGGAGACGGCTTGGGAATCCTGGGTGTTGTAAGCACTTTTGCGATTTTTTCAAAATGTTTTTGAGATTTTTGTCGAAGTTTTGCGTCAGAATATATTAATATATCGGCACTTTCGATGTTCCTTTTGAAGTTGAACTAGAGGTATTCAAATCAATATGAATGAATAACAGAGTTATACTACTTTTCATGAAGTTATTTGCAATCTAACTCGAATACTACCATGTGTGTTTGCCACTGTAATTAGTGCTTTGATCTACAGATACTTGTACACTTCATCATCTGATTATTGATTGGATAGGATGAAATGAGTGACAAGAACCTAGAGATAGCATAGCAAGATGAATTAATGATTGAGAGTGAGGAAAGATGGATACTGTATGAAGGAGTAGGCGGATGAGTGACAACTGTATGGGTGGTACTACTGTTTATATACGAAAATAGTAAGGAATGAAGGAGGAATCATGACTAAAGAAGGAGGAGCTCACAACAGATGGTCCATTCTTTTGTTGTAAGTGAGGGCGAAAAGGAAAATGAATAGATGATCATTTCTTGTAAGATACCTATGACACCTACTAATGCAATTTTTGATTATATCTGGAGTAGCGAAAGGCAACCAAACCCGCGTGAGGTTGGCCGCAAATACCAAATATTCTATATTTTTTTAAATTATCGTAGCCATCTCTGGATCCTCTGCAATTATCCGAGAAAATCTTTCGCTTTTTACTAAAGATTTCCGTGCAGAGGATCAAACTATGAGTAATACTCATTTTTTTGGAATCCCCTCGAAAGAGCGGGATAATAAATTTTAAAAAAGCATTTCAAAAAGGTTTAGAAATCATGACATTGTTTGACAGACAGACAATGAGACAATTTGTACATTATCAAAATTGGTCAATAGAATAAGGCTCAAAGATCAAAGAACAAAGTTCATTTATCGATTTCTTCATCTATACGTTTAATTGTGGTGAGCGCTGAATAGTCCCCAACCTCACACACAATCAATCTCGCTTACGACCATACCTCGTTGAAAACACGAGGGGGTATTAGAACGGCAACAATCAAAACGGCAACAATCAAAACGGCAACAATCAAAACGGCAACGGAGCAGAACTCGGTTGGGAGTTGGCATAGAAACTTGGGA
Source organism: Parapristionchus giblindavisi (assembly GCA_943737045.1). Lineage (NCBI taxonomy): Eukaryota > Metazoa > Nematoda > Chromadorea > Rhabditida > Diplogasteridae > Parapristionchus > Parapristionchus giblindavisi. The sequence continues at coordinate 163,280 of CALSFV010000035.1, forward strand.
TGGGTATCATTGTGATCACCATCAGTAACACTACCGTAACCTACCGTAACCCAGTTCGGTGGGTCAGATCAAGTTCGGTGGGTCAGATCGGGGCATAACTCGGTTCGTAGGGGTCATAGAAACACGAGATGGGTATCAATGTGATCATCATCAACAACACTACCGTAATCTACCGTAACCCAGTTCGGTGGGTCAGATCAAGTTCGGTGGGTCAGATTTAACTAAAAATTGTCGGAATGGCCACTACGTGTGCGTTATCATTATGAGCTATTGCAAAATACCGTAATCTACCGTAACCCAGTTCGGTGGGTCAGATCAAGTTCGGTGGGTCAGATTTCACTACAAACTTTCGGAATGGTCACAACGTGTGCGAAATCATTATGAGCTATTGCAAAATACCGTAATCTACCGTAACCCAGTTCGGTGGGTCAGATCAAGTTCGGTGGGTCAGATTTAACTAAAAATTGTCCAAATGATTACTATGCGCGTGGTATGATTATGAGTTATTGTAAACTACCATTTGGACACTTTTTAGTGAAATATGACACATCGCACTTGATCTGACCCACCGAACCTGGTTACGGTATTTTGCAATAGCTCATAATGATAACGCACACGTAGTGGCCATTCCGACAATTTTTAGTTAAATCTGACCCACCGAACTTGATCTGACCCACCGAACTGGGTTACGGTTGATTACGGTAGTGTTGTTGATGATGATCACATTGATACCCATCTCGTGTTTCTATGACCCCTACGAACCTAGTTATGCCCCGATCTGACCCACCGAACTTGATCTGACCCACCGAACTGGGTTACGGTAGGTTACGGTAGTGTTACTGATGGTGATCACAATGATACCCATCCCAAGTTTCTATGCCAACTCCCAACCGAGTTCTGCTCCGTTGCCGTTTTGATTGTTGCCGTTTTGATTGTTGCCGTTCTGATACCCCCCCCCCCCCCCCCCCCCCCCCCCCCCCCCGAAAACACGGCATCCCGTCCGATCTGCCAAGTTAAGCAACGGTGGGCCCAGTTAGTACTTGGATCGGAGACGGCTTGGGAATCCTGGGTGTTGTAAGCACTTTTGCGATTTTTTCAAAATGTTTTTGAGATTTTTGTCGAAGTTTTGCGTCAGAATATATTAATATATCGGCACTTTCGATGTTCCTTTTGAAGTTGAACTAGAGGTATTCAAATCAATATGAATGAATAACAGAGTTATACTACTTTTCATGAAGTTATTTGCAATCTAACTCGAATACTACCATGTGTGTTTGCCACTGTAATTAGTGCTTTGATCTACAGATACTTGTACACTTCATCATCTGATTATTGATTGGATAGGATGAAATGAGTGACAAGAACCTAGAGATAGCATAGCAAGATGAATTAATGATTGAGAGTGAGGAAAGATGGATACTGTATGAAGGAGTAGGCGGATGAGTGACAACTGTATGGGTGGTACTACTGTTTATATACGAAAATAGTAAGGAATGAAGGAGGAATCATGACTAAAGAAGGAGGAGCTCACAACAGATGGTCCATTCTTTTGTTGTAAGTGAGGGCGAAAAGGAAAATGAATAGATGATCATTTCTTGTAAGATACCTATGACACCTACTAATGCAATTTTTGATTATATCTGGAGTAGCGAAAGGCAACCAAACCCGCGTGAGGTTGGCCGCAAATACCAAATATTCTATATTTTTTTAAATTATCGTAGCCATCTCTGGATCCTCTGCAATTATCCGAGAAAATCTTTCGCTTTTTACTAAAGATTTCCGTGCAGAGGATCAAACTATGAGTAATACTCATTTTTTTGGAATCCCCTCGAAAGAGCGGGATAATAAATTTTAAAAAAGCATTTCAAAAAGGTTTAGAAATCATGACATTGTTTGACAGACAGACAATGAGACAATTTGTACATTATCAAAATTGGTCAATAGAATAAGGCTCAAAGATCAAAGAACAAAGTTCATTTATCGATTTCTTCATCTATACGTTTAATTGTGGTGAGCGCTGAATAGTCCCCAACCTCACACACAATCAATCTCGCTTACGACCATACCTCGTTGAAAACACGAGGGGGTATTAGAACGGCAACAATCAAAACGGCAACAATCAAAACGGCAACGGAGCAGAACTCGGTTGGGAGTTGGCATAGAAACTTGGGATGGGTATCATTGTGATCACCATCAGTAACACTACCGTAACCTACCGTAACCCAGTTCGGTGGGTCAGATCAAGTTCGGTGGGTCAGATCGGGGCATAACTCGGTTCGTAGGGGTCATAGAAACACGAGATGGGTATCAATGTGATCATCATCAACAACACTACCGTAATCTACCGTAACCCAGTTCGGTGGGTCAGATCAAGTTCGGTGGGTCAGATTTAACTAAAAATTGTCGGAATGGCCACTACGTGTGCGTTATCATTATGAGCTATTGCAAAATACCGTAATCTACCGTAACCCAGTTCGGTGGGTCAGATCAAGTTCGGTGGGTCAGATTTCACTACAAACTTTCGGAATGGTCACAACGTGTGCGAAATCATTATGAGCTATTGCAAAATACCGTAATCTACCGTAACCCAGTTCGGTGGGTCAGATCAAGTTCGGTGGGTCAGATTTAACTAAAAATTGTCCAAATGATTACTATGCGCGTGGTATGATTATGAGTTATTGTAAACTACCATTTGGACACTTTTTAGTGAAATATGACACATCGCACTTGATCTGACCCACCGAACCTGGTTACGGTATTTTGCAATAGCTCATAATGATAACGCACACGTAGTGGCCATTCCGACAATTTTTAGTTAAATCTGACCCACCGAACTTGATCTGACCCACCGAACTGGGTTACGGTTGATTACGGTAGTGTTGTTGATGATCATCACATTGATACCCATCTCGTGTTTCTATGACCCCTACGAACCTAGTTATGCCCCGATCTGACCCACCGAACTTGATCTGACCCACCGAACTGGGTTACGGTAGGTTACGGTAGTGTTACTGATGGTGATCACAATGATACCCATCCCAAGTTTCTATGCCAACTCCCAACCGAGTTCTGCTCCGTTGCCGTTTTGATTGTTGCCGTTTTGATTGTTGCCGTTCTGATACCCCCCCGAAAACACGGCATCCCGTCCGATCTGCCAAGTTAAGCAACGGTGGGCCCAGTTAGTACTTGGATCGGAGACGGCTTGGGAATCCTGGGTGTTGTAAGCACTTTTGCGATTTTTTCAAAATGTTTTTGAGATTTTTGTCGAAGTTTTGCGTCAGAATATATTAATATATCGGCACTTTCGATGTTCCTTTTGAAGTTGAACTAGAGGTATTCAAATCAATATGAATGAATAACAGAGTTATACTACTTTTCATGAAGTTATTTGCAATCTAACTCGAATACTACCATGTGTGTTTGCCACTGTAATTAGTGCTTTGATCTACAGATACTTGTACACTTCATCATCTGATTATTGATTGGATAGGATGAAATGAGTGACAAGAACCTAGAGATAGCATAGCAAGATGAATTAATGATTGAGAGTGAGGAAAGATGGATACTGTATGAAGGAGTAGGCGGATGAGTGACAACTGTATGGGTGGTACTACTGTTTATATACGAAAATAGTAAGGAATGAAGGAGGAATCATGACTAAAGAAGGAGGAGCTCACAACAGATGGTCCATTCTTTTGTTGTAAGTGAGGGCGAAAAGGAAAATGAATAGATGATCATTTCTTGTAAGATACCTATGACACCTACTAATGCAATTTTTGATTATATCTGGAGTAGCGAAAGGCAACCAAACCCGCGTGAGGTTGGCCGCAAATACCAAATATTCTATATTTTTTTAAATTATCGTAGCCATCTCTGGATCCTCTGCAATTATCCGAGAAAATCTTTCGCTTTTTACTAAAGATTTCCGTGCAGAGGATCAAACTATGAGTAATACTCATTTTTTTGGAATCCCCTCGAAAGAGCGGGATAATAAATTTTAAAAAAGCATTTCAAAAAGGTTTAGAAATCATGACATTGTTTGACAGACAGACAATGAGACAATTTGTACATTATCAAAATTGGCCAATAGAATAAGGCTCAAAGATCAAAGAACAAAGTTCATTTATCGATTTCTTCATCTATACGTTTAATTGTGGTGAGCGCTGAATAGTCCCCAACCTCACACACAATCAATCTCGCTTACGACCATACCTCGTTGAAAACACGGCATCCCGTCCGATCTGCCAAGTTAAGCAACGGTGGGCCCAGTTAGTACTTGGATCGGAGACGGCTTGGGAATCCTGGGTGTTGTAAGCACTTTTGCGATTTTTTCAAAATGTTTTTGAGATTTTTGTCGAAGTTTTGCGTCAGAATATATTAATATATCGGCACTTTCGATGTTCCTTTTGAAGTTGAACTAGAGGTATTCTAATCAATATGAATGAATAACAGAGTTATACTACTTTTCATGAAGTTATTTGCAATCTAACTCGAATACTACCATGTGTGTTTGCCACTGTAATTAGTGCTTTGATCTACAGATACTTGTACACTTCATCATCTGATTATTGATTGGATAGGATGAAATGAGTGACAAGAACCTAGAGATAGCATAGCAAGATGAATTAATGATTGAGAGTGAGGAAAGATGGATACTGTATGAAGGAGTAGGCGGATGAGTGACAACTGTATGGGTGGTACTACTGTTTATATACGAAAATAGTAAGGAATGAAGGAGGAATCATGACTAAAGAAGGAGGAGCTCACAACAGATGGTCCATTCTTTTGTTGTAAGTGAGGGCGAAAAGGAAAATGAATAGATGATCATTTCTTGTAAGATACCTATGACACCTACTAATGCAATTTTTGATTATATCTGGAGTAGCGAAAGGCAACCAAACCCGCGTGAGGTTGGCCGCAAATACCAAATATTCTATATTTTTTTAAATTATCGTAGCCATCTCTGGATCCTCTGCAATTATCCGAGAAAATCTTTCGCTTTTTACTAAAGATTTCCGTGCAGAGGATCAAACTATGAGTAATACTCATTTTTTTGGAATCCCCTCGAAAGAGCGGGATAATAAATTTAAAAAAAGCATTTCAAAAAGGTTTAGAAATCATGTCATTGTTTGACAGACAGACAATGAGACAATTTGTACATCATCAAAATTGGTCAATAGAATAAGGCTCAAAGATCAAAGAACAAAGTTCATTTATCGATTTCTTCATCTATACGTTTAATTGTGGTGAGCGCTGAATAGTCCCCAACCTCACACACAATCAATCTCGCTTACGACCATACCTCGTTGAAAACACGGCATCCCGTCCGATCTGCCAAGTTAAGCAACGGTGGGCCCAGTTAGTACTTGGATCGGAGACGGCTTGGGAATCCTGGGTGTTGTAAGCACTTTTGCGATTTTTTCAAAATGTTTTTGAGATTTTTGTCGAAGTTTTGCGTCAGAATATATTAATATATCGGCACTTTCGATGTTCCTTTTGAAGTTGAACTAGAGGTATTCAAATCAATATGAATGAATAACAGAGTTATACTACTTTTCATGAAGTTATTTGCAATCTAACTCGAATACTACCATGTGTGTTTGCCACTGTAATTAGTGCTTTGATCTACAGATACTTGTACACTTCATCATCTGATTATTGATTGGATAGGATGAAATGAGTGACAAGAACCTAGAGATAGCATAGCAAGATGAATTTATGATTGAGAGTGAGGAAAGATGGATACTGTATGAAGGAGTAGGCGGATGAGTGACAACTGTATGGGTGGTACTACTGTTTATATACGAAAATAGTAAGGAATGAAGGAGGAATCATGACTAAAGAAGGAGGAGCTCACAACAGATGGTCCATTCTTTTGTTGTAAGTGAGGGCGAAAAGGAAAATGAATAGATGATCATTTCTTGTAAGATACCTATGACACCTACTAATGCAATTTTTGATTATATCTGGAGTAGCGAAAGGCAACCAAACCCGCGTGAGGTTGGCCGCAAATACCAAATATTCTATATTTTTTTAAATTATCGTAGCCATCTCTGGATCCTCTGCAATTATCCGAGAAAATCTTTCGCTTTTTACTAAAGATTTCCGTGCAGAGGATCAAACTATGAGTAATACTCATTTTTTTGGAATCCCCTCGAAAGAGCGGGATAATAAATTTAAAAAAAGCATTTCAAAAAGGTTTAGAAATCATGTCATTGTTTGACAGACAGACAATGAGACAATTTGTACATCATCAAAATTGGTCAATAGAATAAGGCTCAAAGATCAAAGAACAAAGTTCATTTATCGATTTCTTCATCTATACGTTTAATTGTGGTGAGCGCTGAATAGTCCCCAACCTCACACACAATCAATCTCGCTTACGACCATACCTCGTTGAAAACACGGCATCCCGTCCGATCTGCCAAGTTAAGCAACGGTGGGCCCAGTTAGTACTTGGATCGGAGACGGCTTGGGAATCCTGGGTGTTGTAAGCACTTTTGCGATTTTTTCAAAATGTTTTTGAGATTTTTGTCGAAGTTTTGCGTCAGAATATATTAATATATCGGCACTTTCGATGTTCCTTTTGAAGTTGAACTAGAGGTATTCAAATCAATATGAATGAATAACAGAGTTATACTACTTTTCATGAAGTTATTTGCAATCTAACTCGAATACTACCATGTGTGTTTGCCACTGTAATTAGTGCTTTGATCTACAGATACTTGTACACTTCATCATCTGATTATTGATTGGATAGGATGAAATGAGTGACAAGTACCTAGAGATAGCATAGCAAGATGAATTAATGATTGAGAGTGAGGAAAGATGGATACTGTATGAAGGAGTAGGCGGATGAGTGACAACTGTATGGGTGGTACTACTGTTTATATACGAAAATAGTAAGGAATGAAGGAGGAATCATGACTAAAGAAGGAGGAGCTCACAACAGATGGTCCATTCTTTTGTTGTAAGTGAGGGCGAAAAGGAAAATGAATAGATGATCATTTCTTGTAAGATACCTATGACACCTACTAATGCAATTTTTGATTATATCTGGAGTAGCGAAAGGCAACCAAACCCGCGTGAGGTTGGCCGCAAATACCAAATATTCTATATTTTTTTAAATTATCGTAGCCATCTCTGGATCCTCTGCAATTATCCGCGAAAATCTTTCGCTTTTTACTAAAGATTTCCGTGCAGAGGATCAAACTATGAGTAATACTCATTTTTTTGGAATCCCCTCGAAAGAGCGGGATAATAAATTTTAAAAAAGCATTTCAAAAAGGTTTAGAAATCATGACATTGTTTGACAGACAGACAATGAGACAATTTGTACATTATCAAAATTGGTCAATAGAATAAGGCTCAAAGATCAAAGAACAAAGTTCATTTATCGATTTCTTCATCTATACGTTTAATTGTGGTGAGCGCTGAATAGTCCCCAACCTCACACACAATCAATCTCGCTTACGACCATACCTCGTTGAAAACACGGCATCCCGTCCGATCTGCCAAGTTAAGCAACGGTGGGCCCAGTTAGTACTTGGATCGGAGACGGCTTGGGAATCCTGGGTGTTGTAAGCACTTTTGCGATTTTTTCAAAATGTTTTTGAGATTTTTGTCGAAGTTTTGCGTCAGAATATATTAATATATCGGCACTTTCGATGTTCCTTTTGAAGTTGAACTAGAGGTATTCAAATCAATATGAATGAATAACAGAGTTATACTACTTTTCATGAAGTTATTTGCAATCTAACTCGAATACTACCATGTGTGTTTGCCACTGTAATTAGTGCTTTGATCTACAGATACTTGTACACTTCATCATCTGATTATTGATTGGATAGGATGAAATGAGTGACAAGTACCTAGAGATAGCATAGCAAGATGAATTAATGATTGAGAGTGAGGAAAGATGGATACTGTATGAAGGAGTAGGCGGATGAGTGACAACTGTATGGGTGGTACTACTGTTTATATACGAAAATAGTAAGGAATGAAGGAGGAATCATGACTAAAGAAGGAGGAGCTCACAACAGATGGTCCATTCTTTTGTTGTAAGTGAGGGCGAAAAGGAAAATGAATAGATGATCATTTCTTGTAAGATACCTATGACACCTACTAATGCAATTTTTGATTATATCTGGAGTAGCGAAAGGCAACCAAACCCGCGTGAGGTTGGCCGCAAATACCAAATATTCTATATTTTTTTAAATTATCGTAGCCATCTCTGGATCCTCTGCAATTATCCGCGAAAATCTTTCGCTTTTTACTAAAGATTTCCGTGCAGAGGATCAAACTATGAGTAATACTCATTTTTTTGGAATCCCCTCGAAAGAGCGGGATAATAAATTTTAAAAAAGCATTTCAAAAAGGTTTAGAAATCATGACATTGTTTGACAGACAGACAATGAGACAATTTGTACATTATCAAAATTGGTCAATAGAATAAGGCTCAAAGATCAAAGAACAAAGTTCATTTATCGATTTCTTCATCTATACGTTTAATTGTGGTGAGCGCTGAATAGTCCCCAACCTCACACACAATCAATCTCGCTTACGACCATACCTCGTTGAAAACACGGCATCCCGTCCGATCTGCCAAGTTAAGCAACGGTGGGCCCAGTTAGTACTTGGATCGGAGACGGCTTGGGAATCCTGGGTGTTGTAAGCACTTTTGCGATTTTTTCAAAATGTTTTTGAGATTTTTGTCGAAGTTTTGCGTCAGAATATATTAATATATCGGCACTTTCGATGTTCCTTTTGAAGTTGAACTAGAGGTATTCAAATCAATATGAATGAATAACAGAGTTATACTACTTTTCATGAAGTTATTTGCAATCTAACTCGAATACTACCATGTGTGTTTGCCACTGTAATTAGTGCTTTGATCTACAGATACTTGTACACTTCATCATCTGATTATTGATTGGATAGGATGAAATGAGTGACAAGTACCTAGAGATAGCATAGCAAGATGAATTAATGATTGAGAGTGAGGAAAGATGGATACTGTATGAAGGAGTAGGCGGATGAGTGACAACTGTATGGGTGGTACTACTGTTTATATACGAAAATAGTAAGGAATGAAGGAGGAATCATGACTAAAGAAGGAGGAGCTCACAACAGATGGTCCATTCTTTTGTTGTAAGTGAGGGCGAAAAGGAAAATGAATAGATGATCATTTCTTGTAAGATACCTATGACACCTACTAATGCAATTTTTGATTATATCTGGAGTAGCGAAAGGCAACCAAACCCGCGTGAGGTTGGCCGCAAATACCAAATATTCTATATTTTTTTAAATTATCGTAGCCATCTCTGGATCCTCTGCAATTATCCGCGAAAATCTTTCGCTTTTTACTAAAGATTTCCGTGCAGAGGATCAAACTATGAGTAATACTCATTTTTTTGGAATCCCCTCGAAAGAGCGGGATAATAAATTTAAAAAAAGCATTTCAAAAAGGTTTAGAAATCATGTCATTGTTTGACAGACAGACAATGAGACAATTTGTACATTATCAAAATTGGTCAATAGAATAAGGCTCAAAGATCAAAGAACAAAGTTCATTTATCGATTTCTTCATCTATACGTTTAATTGTGGTGAGCGCTGAATAGTCCCCAACCTCACACACAATCAATCTCGCTTACGACCATACCTCGTTGAAAACACGGCATCCCGTCCGATCTGCCAAGTTAAGCAACGGTGGGCCCAGTTAGTACTTGGATCGGAGACGGCTTGGGAATCCTGGGTGTTGTAAGCACTTTTGCGATTTTTTCAAAATGTTTTTGAGATTTTTGTCGAAGTTTTGCGTCAGAATATATTAATATATCGGCACTTTCGATGTTCCTTTTGAAGTTGAACTAGAGGTATTCAAATCAATATGAATGAATAACAGAGTTATACTACTTTTCATGAAGTTATTTGCAATCTAACTCGAATACTACCATGTGTGTTTGCCACTGTAATTAGTGCTTTGATCTACAGATACTTGTACACTTCATCATCTGATTATTGATTGGATAGGATGAAATGAGTGACAAGAACCTAGAGATAGCATAGCAAGATGAATTAATGATTGAGAGTGAGGAAAGATGGATACTGTATGAAGGAGTAGGCGGATGAGTGACAACTGTATGGGTGGTACTACTGTTTATATACGAAAATAGTAAGGAATGAAGGAGGAATCATGACTAAAGAAGGAGGAGCTCACAACAGATGGTCCATTCTTTTGTTGTAAGTGAGGGCGAAAAGGAAAATGAATAGATGATCATTTCTTGTAAGATACCTATGACACCTACTAATGCAATTTTTGATTATATCTGGAGTAGCGAAAGGCAACCAAACCCGCGTGAGGTTGGCCGCAAATACCAAATATTCTATATTTTTTTAAATTATCGTAGCCATCTCTGGATCCTCTGCAATTATCCGAGAAAATCTTTCGCCTTTTACTAAAGATTTCCGTGCAGAGGATCAAACTATGAGTAATACTCATTTTTTTGGAATCCCCTCGAAAGAGCGGGATAATAAATTTAAAAAAAGCATTTCAAAAAGGTTTAGAAATCATGTCATTGTTTGACAGACAGACAATGAGACAATTTGTACATTATCAAAATTGGTCAATAGAATAAGGCTCAAAGATCAAAGAACAAAGTTCATTTATCGATTTCTTCATCTATACGTTTAATTGTGCTGAGCGCTGAATAGTCCCCAACCTCACACACAATCAATCTCGCTTACGACCATACCTCGTTGAAAACACGGCATCCCGTCCGATCTGCCAAGTTAAGCAACGGTGGGCCCAGTTAGTACTTGGATCGGAGACGGCTTGGGAATCCTGGGTGTTGTAAGCACTTTTGCGATTTTTTCAAAATGTTTTTGAGATTTTTGTCGAAGTTTTGCGTCAGAATATATTAATATATCGGCACTTTCGATGTTCCTTTTGAAGTTGAACTAGAGGTATTCAATTCAATATGAATGAATAACAGAGTTATACTACTTTTCATGAAGTTATTTGCAATCTAACTCGAATACTACCATGTGTGTTTGTCACTGTAATTAGTGCTTTGATCTACAGATACTTGTACACTTCATCATCTGATTATTGATTGGATAGGATGAAATGAGTGACAAGAACCTAGAGATAGCATAGCAAGATGAATTAATGATTGAGAGTGAGGAAAGATGGATACTGTATGAAGGAGTAGGCGGATGAGTGACAACTGTATGGGTGGTACTACTGTTTATATACGAAAATAGTAAGGAATGAAGGAGGAATCATGACTAAAGAAGGAGGAGCTCACAACAGATGGTCCATTCTTTTGTTGTAAGTGAGGGCGAAAAGGAAAATGAATAGATGATCATTTCTTGTAAGATACCTATGACACCTACTAATGCAATTTTTGATTATATCTGGAGTAGCGAAAGGCAACCAAACCCGCGTGAGGTTGGCCGCAAATACCAAATATTCTATATTTTTTTAAATTATCGTAGCCATCTCTGGATCCTCTGCAATTATCCGAGAAAATCTTTCGCTTTTTACTAAAGATTTCCGTGCAGAGGATCAAACTATGAGTAATACTCATTTTTTTGGAATCCCCTCGAAAGAGCGGGATAATAAATTTAAAAAAAGCATTTCAAAAAGGTTTAGAAATCATGTCATTGTTTGACAGACAGACAATGAGACAATTTGTACATCATCAAAATTGGTCAATAGAATAAGGCTCAAAGATCAAAGAACAAAGTTCATTTATCGATTTCTTCATCTATACGTTTAATTGTGGTGAACGCTGAATAGTCCCCAACCTCACACACAATCAATCTCGCTTACGACCATACCTCGTTGATAACACGGCATCCCGTCCGATCTGCCAAGTTAAGCAACGGTGGGCCCAGTTAGTACTTGGATCGGAGACGGCTTGGGAATCCTGGGTGTTGTAAGCACTTTTGCGATTTTTTCAAAATGTTTTTGAGATTTTTGTCGAAGTTTTGCGTCAGAATATATTAATATATCGGCACTTTCGATGTTCCTTTTGAAGTTGAACTAGAGGTATTCAAATCAATATGAATGAATAACAGAGTTATACTACTTTTCATGAAGTTATTTGCAATCTAACTCGAATACTACCATGTGTGTTTGTCACTGTAATTAGTGCTTTGATCTACAGATACTTGTACACTTCATCATCTGATTATTGATTGGATAGGATGAAATGAGTGACAAGAACCTAGAGATAGCATAGCAAGATGAATTAATGATTGAGAGTGAGGAAAGATGGATACTGTATGAAGGAGTAGGCGGATGAGTGACAACTGTATGGGTGGTACTACTGTTTATATACGAAAATAGTAAGGAATGAAGGAGGAATCATGACTAAAGAAGGAGGAGCTCACAACAGATGGTCCATTCTTTTGTTGTAAGTGAGGGCGAAAAGGAAAATGAATAGATGATCATTTCTTGTAAGATACCTATGACACCTACTAATGCAATTTTTGATTATATCTGGAGTAGCGAAAGGCAACCAAACCCGCGTGAGGTTGGCCGCAAATACCAAATATTCTATATTTTTTTAAAATTATCGTAGCCATCTCTGGATCCTCTGCAATTATCCGAGAAAATCTTTCGCTTTTTACTAAAGATTTCCGTGCAGAGGATCAAACTATGAGTAATACTCATTTTTTTGGAATCCCCTCGAAAGAGCGGGATAATAAATTTAAAAAAAGCATTTCAAAAAGGTTTAGAAATCATGACATTGTTTGACAGACAGACAATGAGACAATTTGTACATCATCAAAATTGGTCAATAGAATAAGGCTCAAAGATCAAAGAACAAAGTTCATTTATCGATTTCTTCATCTATACGTTTAATTGTGGTGAGCGCTGAATAGTCCCCAACCTCACACACAATCAATCTCGCTTACGACCATACCTCGTTGAAAACACGGCATCCCGTCCGATCTGCCAAGTTAAGCAACGGTGGGCCCAGTTAGTACTTGGATCGGAGACGGCTTGGGAATCCTGGGTGTTGTAAGCACTTTTGCGATTTTTTCAAAATGTTTTTGAGATTTTTGTCGAAGTTTTGCGTCAGAATATATTAATATATCGGCACTTTCGATGTTCCTTTTGAAGTTGAACTAGAGGTATTCAAATCAATATGAATGAATAACAGAGTTATACTACTTTTCATGAAGTTATTTGCAATCTAACTCAAATACTACCATGTGTGTTTGCCACTGTAATTAGTGCTTTGATCTACAGATACTTGTACACTTCATCATCTGATTATTGATTGGATAGGATGAAATGAGTGACAAGAACCTAGAGATAGCATAGCAAGATGAATTAATGATTGAGAGTGAGGAAAGATGGATACTGTATGAAGGAGTAGGCGGATGAGTGACAACTGTATGGGTGGTACTACTGTTTATATACGAAAATAGTAAGGAATGAAGGAGGAATCATGACTAAAGAAGGAGGAGCTCACAACAGATGGTCCATTCTTTTGTTGTAAGTGAGGGCGAAAAGGAAAATGAATAGATTATCATTTCTTGTAAGATACCTATGACACCTACTAATGCAATTTTTGATTATATCTGGAGTAGCGAAAGGCAACCAAACCCGCGTGAGGTTGGCCGCAAATACCAAATATTCTATATTTTTTTAAATTATCGTAGCCATCTCTGGATCCTCTGCAATTATCCGAGAAAATCTTTCGCTTTTTACTAAAGATTTCCGTGCAGAGGATCAAACTATGAGTAATACTCATTTTTTTGGAATCCCCTCGAAAGAGCGGGATAATAAATTTTAAAAAAGCATTTCAAAAAGGTTTAGAAATCATGACATTGTTTGACAGACAGACAATGAGACAATTTGTACATTATCAAAATTGGTCAATAGAATAAGGCTCAAAGATCAAAGAACAAAGTTCATTTATCGATTTCTTCATCTATACGTTTAATTGTGGTGAGCGCTGAATAGTCCCCAACCTCACACACAATCAATCTCGCTTACGACCATACCTCGTTGAAAACACGGCATCCCGTCCGATCTGCCAAGTTAAGCAACGGTGGGCCCAGTTAGTACTTGGATCGGAGACGGCTTGGGAATCCTGGGTGTTGTAAGCACTTTTGCGATTTTTTCAAAATGTTTTTGAGATTTTTGTCGAAGTTTTGCGTCAGAATATATTAATATATCGGCACTTTCGATGTTCCTTTTGAAGTTGAACTAGAGGTATTCAAATCAATATGAATGAATAACAGAGTTATACTACTTTTCATGAAGTTATTTGCAATCTAACTCGAATACTACCATGTGTGTTTGCCACTGTAATTAGTGCTTTGATCTACAGATACTTGTACACTTCATCATCTGATTATTGATTGGATAGGATGAAATGAGTGACAAGTACCTAGAGATAGCATAGCAAGATGAATTAATGATTGAGAGTGAGGAAAGATGGATACTGTATGAAGGAGTAGGCGGATGAGTGACAACTGTATGGGTGGTACTACTGTTTATATACGAAAATAGTAAGGAATGAAGGAGGAATCATGACTAAAGAAGGAGGAGCTCACAACAGATGGTCCATTCTTTTGTTGTAAGTGAGGGCGAAAAGGAAAATGAATAGATGATCATTTCTTGTAAGATACCTATGACACCTACTAATGCAATTTTTGATTATATCTGGAGTAGCGAAAGGCAACCAAACCCGCGTGAGGTTGGCCGCAAATACCAAATATTCTATATTTTTTTTAAATTATCGTAGCCATCTCTGGATCCTCTGCAATTATCCGAGAAAATCTTTCGCTTTTTACTAAAGATTTCCGTGCAGAGGATCAAACTATGAGTAATACTCATTTTTTTGGAATCCCCTCGAAAGAGCGGGATAATAAATTTTAAAAAAGCATTTCAAAAAGGTTTAGAAATCATGACATTGTTTGACAGACAGACAATGAGACAATTTGTACATTATCAAAATTGGTCAATAGAATAAGGCTCAAAGATCAAAGAACAAAGTTCATTTATCGATTTCTTCATCTATACGTTTAATTGTGGTGAGCGCTGAATAGTCCCCAACCTCACACACAATCAATCTCGCTTACGACCATACCTCGTTGAAAACACGGCATCCCGTCCGATCTGCCAAGTTAAGCAACGGTGGGCCCAGTTAGTACTTGGATCGGAGACGGCTTGGGAATCCTGGGTTTTGTAAGCACTTTTGCGATTTTTTCAAAATGTTTTTGAGATTTTTGTCGAAGTTTTGCGTCAGAATATATTAATATATCGGCACTTTCGATGTTCCTTTTGAAGTTGAACTAGAGGTATTCAAATCAATATGAATGAATAACAGAGTTATACTACTTTTCATGAAGTTATTTGCAATCTAACTCGAATACTACCATGTGTGTTTGCCACTGTAATTAGTGCTTTGATCTACAGATACTTGTACACTTCATCATCTGATTATTGATTGGATAGGATGAAATGAGTGACAAGAACCTAGAGATAGCATAGCAAGATGAATTAATGATTGAGAGTGAGGAAAGATGGATACTGTATGAAGGAGTAGGCGGATGAGTGACAACTGTATGGGTGGTACTACTGTTTATATACGAAAATAGTAAGGAATGAAGGAGGAATCATGACTAAAGAAGGAGGAGCTCACAACAGATGGTCCATTCTTTTGTTGTAAGTGAGGGCGAAAAGGAAAATGAATAGATGATCATTTCTTGTAAGATACCTATGACACCTACTAATGCAATTTTTGATTATATCTGGAGTAGCGAAAGGCAACCAAACCCGCGTGAGGTTGGCCGCAAATACCAAATATTCCATATTTTTTTAAATTATCGTAGCCATCTCTGGATCCTCTGCAATTATCCGAGAAAATCTTTCGCTTTTTACTAAAGATTTCCGTGCAGAGGATCAAACTATGAGTAATACTCATTTTTTTTGGAATCCCCTCGAAAGAGCGGGATAATAAATTTTAAAAAAAGCATTTCAAAAAGGTTTAGAAATCATGTCATTGCTTGACAGACAGACAATGAGACAATTTGTACATTATCAAAATTGGTCAATAGAATAAGGCTCAAAGATCAAAAAACAAAGTTCATTTATCGATTTCTTCATCTATACGTTTAATTGTGGTGAGCGCTGAATAGTCCCCAACCTCACACACAATCAATCTCGCTTACGACCATACCTCGTTGAAAACACGGCATCCCGTCCGATCTGCCAAGTTAAGCAACGGTGGGCCCAGTTAGTACTTGGATCGGAGACGGCTTGGGAATCCTGGGTGTTGTAAGCACTTTTGCGATTTTTTCAAAATGTTTTTGAGATTTTTGTCGAAGTTTTGCGTCAGAATATATTAATATATCGGCACTTTCGATGTTCCTTTTGAAGTTGAACTAGAGGTATTCAAATCAATATGAATGAATAACAGAGTTATACTACTTTTCATGAAGTTATTTGCAATCTAACTCGAATACTACCATGTGTGTTTGTCACTGTAATTAGTGCTTTGATCTACAGATACTTGTGCACTTCATCATCTGATTATTGATTGGATAGGATGAAATGAGTGACAAGAACCTAGAGATAGCATAGCAAGATGAATTAATGATTGAGAGTGAGGAAAGATGGATACTGTATGAAGGAGTAGGCGGATGAGTGACAACTGTATGGGTGGTACTACTGTTTATATACGAAAATAGTAAGGAATGAAGGAGGAATCATGACTAAAGAAGGAGGAGCTCACAACAGATGGTCCATTCTTTTGTTGTAAGTGAGGGCGAAAAGGAAAATGAATAGATGATCATTTCTTGTAAGATACCTATGACACCTACTAAAGCAATTTTTGATTCTATCTGGAGTAGCGAAAGGCAACCAAACCCGCGTGAGGTTGGCCGCAAATACCAAATATTCTATATTTTTTAAAATTATCGTAGCCATCTCTGGATCCTCTGCAATTATCCGAGAAAATCTTTCGCTTTTTACTAAAGATTTCCGTGCAGAGGATCAAACTATGAGTAATACTCATTTTTTGGAATCCCCTCGAAAGAGCGGGATAATAAATTTTAAAAAAGCATTTCAAAAAGGTTTAGAAATCATGACTTTGTTTGACAGACAGACAATGAGACAATTTGTACATTATCAAAATTGGTCAATAGAATAAGGCTCAAAGATCAAAGAACAAAGTTCATTTATCGATTTCTTCATCTATACGTTTAATTGTGGTGAGCGCTGAATAGTCCCCAACCTCACACACAATCAATCTCGCTTACGACCATACCTCGTTGAAAACACGGCATCCCGTCCGATCTGCCAAGTTAAGCAACGGTGGGCCCAGTTAGTACTTGGATCGGAGACGGCTTGGGAATCCTGGGTGTTGTAAGCACTTTTGCGATTTTTTCAAAATGTTTTTGAGATTTTTGTCGAAGTTTTGCGTCAGAATATATTAATATATCGGCACTTTCGATGTTCCTTTTGAAGTTGAACTAGAGGTATTCAAATCAATATGAATGAATAACAGAGTTATACTACTTTTCATGAAGTTATTTGCAATCTAACTCGAATACTACCATGTGTGTTTGCCACTGTAATTAGTGCTTTGATGTACAGATACTTGTACACTTCATCATCTGATTATTGATTGGATAGGATGAAATGAGTGACAAGAACCTAGAGATAGCATAGCAAGATGAATTAATGATTGAGAGTGAGGAAAGATGGATACTGTATGAAGGAGTAGGCGGATGAGTGACAACTGTATGGGTGGTACTACTGTTTATATACGAAAATAGTAAGGAATGAAGGAGGAATCATGACTAAAGAAGGAGGAGCTCACAACAGATGGTCCATTCTTTTGTTGTAAGTGAGGGCGAAAAGGAAAATGAATAGATGATCATTTCTTGTAAGATACCTATGACACCTACTAATGCAATTTTTGATTATATCTGGAGTAGCGAAAGGCAACCAAACCCGCGTGAGGTTGGCCGCAAATACCAAATATTCCATATTTTTTAAAATTATCGTAGCCATCTCTGGATCCTCTGCAATTATCCGAGAAAATCTTTCGCTTTTTACTAAAGATTTCCGTGCAGAGGATCAAACTATGAGTAATACTCATTTTTTTTGGAATCCCCTCGAAAGAGCGGGATAATAAATTTTAAAAAAAGCATTTCAAAAAGGTTTAGAAATCATGTCATTGTTTGACAGACAGACAATGAGACAATTTGTACATTATCAAAATTGGTCAATAGAATAAGGCTCAAAGATCAAAAAACAAAGTTCATTTATCGATTTCTTCATCTATACGTTTAATTGTGGTGAGCGCTGAATAGTCCCCAACCTCACACACAATCAATCTCGCTTACGACCATACCTCGTTGAAAACACGGCATCCCGTCCGATCTGCCAAGTTAAGCAACGGTGGGCCCAGTTAGTACTTGGATCGGAGACGGCTTGGGAATCCTGGGTGTTGTAAGCACTTTTGCGATTTTTTCAAAATGTTTTTGAGATTTTTGTCGAAGTTTTGCGTCAGAATATATTAATATATCGGCACTTTCGATGTTCCTTTTGAAGTTGAACTAGAGGTATTCAAATCAATATGAATGAATAACAGAGTTATACTACTTTTCATGAAGTTATTTGCAATCTAACTCGAATACTACCATGTGTGTTTGCCACTGTAATTAGTGCTTTGATGTACAGATACTTGTACACTTCATCATCTGATTATTGATTGGATAGGATGAAATGAGTGACAAGAACCTAGAGATAGCATAGCAAGATGAATTAATGATTGAGAGTGAGGAAAGATGGATACTGTATGAAGGAGTAGGCGGATGAGTGACAACTGTATGGGTGGTACTACTGTTTATATACGAAAATAGTAAGGAATGAAGGAGGAATCATGACTAAAGAAGGAGGAGCTCACAACAGATGGTCCATTCTTTTGTTGTAAGTGAGGGCGAAAAGGAAAATGAATAGATGATCATTTCTTGTAAGATACCTATGACACCTACTAATGCAATTTTTGATTATATCTGGAGTAGCGAAAGGCAACCAAACCCGCGTGAGGTTGGCCGCAAATACCAAATATTCCATATTTTTTAAAATTATCGTAGCCATCTCTGGATCCTCTGCAATTATCCGAGAAAATCTTTCGCTTTTTACTAAAGATTTCCGTGCAGAGGATCAAACTATGAGTAATACTCATTTTTTTTGGAATCCCCTCGAAAGAGCGGGATAATAAATTTTAAAAAAAGCATTTCAAAAAGGTTTAGAAATCATGTCATTGTTTGACAGACAGACAATGAGACAATTTGTACATTATCAAAATTGGTCAATAGAATAAGGCTCAAAGATCAAAAAACAAAGTTCATTTATCGATTTCTTCATCTATACGTTTAATTGTGGTGAGCGCTGAATAGTCCCCAACCTCACACACAATCAATCTCGCTTACGACCATACCTCGTTGAAAACACGGCATCCCGTCCGATCTGCCAAGTTAAGCAACGGTGGGCCCAGTTAGTACTTGGATCGGAGACGGCTTGGGAATCCTGGGTGTTGTAAGCACTTTTGCGATTTTTTCAAAATGTTTTTGAGATTTTTGTCGAAGTTTTGCGTCAGAATATATTAATATATCGGCACTTTCGATGTTCCTTTTGAAGTTGAACTAGAGGTATTCAAATCAATATGAATGAATAACAGAGTTATACTACTTTTCATGAAGTTATTTGCAATCTAACTCGAATACTACCATGTGTGTTTGTCACTGTAATGAGTGCTTTGATCTACAGATACTTGTACACTTCATCATCTGATTATTGATTGGATAGGATGAAATGAGTGACAAGAACCTAGAGATAGCATAGCAAGATGAATTAATGATTGAGAGTGAGGAAAGATGGATACTGTATGAAGGAGTAGGCGGATTAGTGACAACTGTATGGGTGGTACTACTGTTTATATACGAAAATAGTAAGGAATGAAGGAGGAATCATGACTAAAGAAGGAGGAGCTCACAACAGATGGTCCATTCTTTTGTTGTAAGTGAGGGCGAAAAGGAAAATGAATAGATGATCATTTCTTGTAAGATACCTATGACACCTACTAATGCAATTTTTGATTATATCTGGAGGAGCGAAAGGCAACCAAACCCGCGTGAGGTTGGCCGCAAATACCAAATATTCTATATTTTTTTAAATTATCGTAGCCATCTCTGGATCCTCTGCTATTAACCGAGAAAATCTTTCGCTTTTTACTAAAGATTTCCGTGCAGAGGATCAAACTATGAGTAATACTCATTTTTTTGGAATCCCCTCGAAAGAGCGGGATAATAAATTTTAAAAAAGCATTTCAAAAAGGTTTAGAAATCATGACATTGTTTGACAGACAGACAATGAGACAATTTGTACATTATCAAAATTGGTCAATAGAATAAGGCTCAAAGATCAAAGAACAAAGTTCATTTATCGATTCCTTCATCTATACGTTTAATTGTGGTGAGCGCTGAATAGTCCCCAACCTCACACACAATCAATCTCGCTTACGACCATACCTCGTTGAAAACACGGCATCCCGTCCGATCTGCCAAGTTAAGCAACGGTGGGCCCAGTTAGTACTTGGATCGGAGACGGCTTGGGAATCCTGGGTGTTGTAAGCACTTTTGCGATTTTTTCAAAATGTTTTTGAGATTTTTGTCGAAGTTTTGCGTCAGAATATATTAATATATCGGCACTTTCGATGTTCCTTTTGAAGTTGAACTAGAGGTATTCAAATCAATATGAATGAATAACAGAGTTATACTACTTTTCATGAAGTTATTTGCAATCTAACTCGAATACTACCATGTGTGTTTGCCACTGTAATTAGTGCTTTGATCTACAGATACTTGTACACTTCATCATCTGATTATTGATTGGATAGGATGAAATGAGTGACAAGAACCTAGAGATAGCATAGCAAGATGAATTAATGATTGAGAGTGAGGAAAGATGGATACTGTATGAAGGAGTAGGCGGATGAGTGACAACTGTATGGGTGGTACTACTGTTTATATACGAAAATAGTAAGGAATGAAGGAGGAATCATGACTAAAGAAGGAGGAGCTCACAACAGATGGTCCATTCTTTTGTTGTAAGTGAGGGCGAAAAGGAAAATGAATAGATGATCATTTCTTGTAAGATACCTATGACACCTACTAATGCAATTTTTGATTATATCTGGAGTAGCGAAAGGCAACCAAACCCGCGTGAGGTTGGCCGCAAATACCAAATATTCTATATTTTTTTTAAAATTATCGTAGCCATCTCTGGATCCTCTGCAATTAACCGAGAAAATCTTTCGCTTTTTACTAAAGATTTCCGTGCAGAGGATCAAACTATGAGTAATACTCATTTTTTTGGAATCCCCTCGAAAGAGCGGGATAATAAATTTAAAAAAAGCATTTCAAAAAGGTTTAGAAATCATGACATTGTTTGACAGACAGACAATGAGACAATTTGTACATTATCAAAATTGGTCAATAGAATAAGGCTCAAAGATCAAAGAACAAAGTTCATTTATCGATTCCTTCATCTATACGTTTAATTGTGGTGAGCGCTGAATAGTCCCCAACCTCACACACAATCAATCTCGCTTACGACCATACCTCGTTGAAAACACGGCATCCCGTCCGATCTGCCAAGTTAAGCAACGGTGGGCCCAGTTAGTACTTGGATCGGAGACGGCTTGGGAATCCTGGGTGTTGTAAGCACTTTTGCGATTTTTTCAAAATGTTTTTGAGATTTTTGTCGAAGTTTTGCGTCAGAATATATTAATATATCGGCACTTTCGATGTTCCTTTTGAAGTTGAACTAGAGGTATTCAAATCAATATGAATGAATAACAGAGTTATACTACTTTTCATGAAGTTATTTGCAATCTAACTCGAATACTACCATGTGTGTTTGCCACTGTAATTAGTGCTTTGATCTACAGATACTTGTACACTTCATCATCTGATTATTGATTGGATAGGATGAAATGAGTGACAAGAACCTAGAGATAGCATAGCAAGATGAATTAATGATTGAGAGTGAGGAAAGATGGATACTGTATGAAGGAGTAGGCGGATGAGTGACAACTGTATGGGTGGTACTACTGTTTATATACGAAAATAGTAAGGAATGAAGGAGGAATCATGACTAAAGAAGGAGGAGCTCACAACAGATGGTCCATTCTTTTGTTGTAAGTGAGGGCGAAAAGGAAAATGAATAGATGATCATTTCTTGTAAGATACCTATGACACCTACTAATGCAATTTTTGATTATATCTGGAGTAGCGAAAGGCAACCAAACCCGCGTGAGGTTGGCCGCAAATACCAAATATTCTATATTTTTTTTAAAATTATCGTAGCCATCTCTGGATCCTCTGCAATTATCCGAGAAAATCTTTCGCTTTTTACTAAAGATTTCCGTGCAGAGGATCAAACTATGAGTAATACTCATTTTTTTGGAATCCCCTCGAAAGAGCGGGATAATAAATTTAAAAAAAGCATTTCAAAAAGGTTTAGAAATCATGACATTGTTTGACAGACAGACAATGAGACAATTTGTACATCATCAAAATTGGTCAATAGAATAAGGCTCAAAGATCAAAGAACAAAGTTCATTTATCGATTTCTTCATCTATACGTTTAATTGTGGTGAGCGCTGAATAGTCCCCAACCTCACACACAATCAATCTCGCTTACGACCATACCTCGTTGAAAACACGGCATCCCGTCCGATCTGCCAAGTTAAACAACGGTGTGCCCAGTTAGTACTTGGATCGGAGACGGCTTGGGAATCCTGGGTGTTGTAAGCACTTTTGCGATTTTTTCAAAATGTTTTTGAGATTTTTGTCGAAGTTTTGCGTCAGAATATATTAATATATCG
This sequence comes from Parapristionchus giblindavisi, assembly GCA_943737045.1. Classification (NCBI taxonomy): domain Eukaryota; kingdom Metazoa; phylum Nematoda; class Chromadorea; order Rhabditida; family Diplogasteridae; genus Parapristionchus; species Parapristionchus giblindavisi. The sequence goes on from CALSFV010000035.1 coordinate 186,209, forward strand.
GCACTTTCGATGTTCCTTTTGAAGTTGAACTAGAGGTATTCAAATCAATATGAATGAATAACAGAGTTATACTACTTTTCATGAAGTTATTTGCAATCTAACTCAAATACTACCATGTGTGTTTGCCACTGTAATTAGTGCTTTGATCTACAGATACTTGTACACTTCATCATCTGATTATTGATTGGATAGGATGAAATGAGTGACAAGAACCTAGAGATAGCATAGCAAGATGAATTAATGATTGAGAGTGAGGAAAGATGGATACTGTATGAAGGAGTAGGCGGATGAGTGACAACTGTATGGGTGGTACTACTGTTTATATACGAAAATAGTAAGGAATGAAGGAGGAATCATGACTAAAGAAGGAGGAGCTCACAACAGATGGTCCATTCTTTTGTTGTAAGTGAGGGCGAAAAGGAAAATGAATAGATGATCATTTCTTGTAAGATACCTATGACACCTACTAATGCAATTTTGTATAATATCTTGTTTAGCGAAAGGCAACCAAACCCGCGTGAGGTTGGCCGCAAATACCAAATATTCTATATTTTTTAAAATTATCGTAGCCATCTCTGGATCCTCTGCAATTATCCGAGAAAATCTTTCGCTTTTTACTAAAGATTTCCGTGCAGAGGATCAAACTATGAGTAATACTCATTTTTTTTGGAATCCCCTCGAAAGAGCGGGATAATAAATTTAAAAAAAGCATTTCAAAAAGGTTTAGAAATCATGACATTGTTTGACAGACAGACAATGAGACAATTTGTACATCATCAAAATTGGTCAATAGAATAAGGCTCAAAGATCAAAGAACAAAGTTCATTTATCGATTTCTTCATCTATACGTTTAATTGTGGTGAGCGCTGAATAGTCCCCAACCTCACACACAATCAATCTCGCTTACGACCATACCTCGTTGAAAACACGGCATCCCGTCCGATCTGCCAAGTTAAGCAACGGTGGGCCCAGTTAGTACTTGGATCGGAGACGGCTTGGGAATCCTGGGTGTTGTAAGCACTTTTGCGATTTTTTCAAAATGTTTTTGAGATTTTTGTCGAAGTTTTGCGTCAGAATATATTAATATATCGGCACTTTCGATGTTCCTTTTGAAGTTGAACTAGAGGTATTCAAATCAATATGAATGAATAACAGAGTTATACTACTTTTCATGAAGTTATTTGCAATCTAACTCAAATACTACCATGTGTGTTTGCCACTGTAATTAGTGCTTTGATCTACAGATACTTGTACACTTCATCATCTGATTATTGATTGGATAGGATGAAATGAGTGACAAGAACCTAGAGATAGCATAGCAAGATGAATTAATGATTGAGAGTGAGGAAAGATGGATACTGTATGAAGGAGTAGGCGGATGAGTGACAACTGTATGGGTGGTACTACTGTTTATATACGAAAATAGTAAGGAATGAAGGAGGAATCATGACTAAAGAAGGAGGAGCTCACAACAGATGGTCCATTCTTTTGTTGTAAGTGAGGGCGAAAAGGAAAATGAATAGATGATCATTTCTTGTAAGATACCTATGACACCTACTAATGCAATTTTGTATAATATCTTGTTTAGCGAAAGGCAACCAAACCCGCGTGAGGTTGGCCGCAAATACCAAATATTCTATATTTTTTTAAATTATCCTAGCCATCTCTGGATCCTCTGCAATTATCCGAGAAAATCTTTCGCTTTTTACTAAAGATTTCCGTGCAGAGGATCAAACTATGAGTAATACTCATTTTTTTGGAATCCCCTCGAAAGAGCGGGATAATAAATTTAAAAAAAGCATTTCAAAAAGGTTTAGAAATCATGACATTGTTTGACAGACAGACAATGAGACAATTTGTACATTATCAAAATTGGTCAATAGAATAAGGCTCAAAGATCAAAGAACAAAGTTCATTTATCGATTTCTTCATCTATACGTTTAATTGTGGTGAGCGCTGAATAGTCCCCAACCTCACACACAATCAATCTCGCTTACGACCATACCTCGTTGAAAACACGGCATCCCGTCCGATCTGCCAAGTTAAGCAACGGTGGGCCCAGTTAGTACTTGGATCGGAGACGGCTTGGGAATCCTGGGTGTTGTAAGCACTTTTGCGATTTTTTCAAAATGTTTTTGAGATTTTTGTCGAAGTTTTGCGTCAGAATATATTAATATATCGGCACTTTCGATGTTCCTTTTGAAGTTGAACTAGAGGTATTCAAATCAATATGAATGAATAACAGAGTTATACTACTTTTCATGAAGTTATTTGCAATCTAACTCAAATACTACCATGTGTGTTTGCCACTGTAATTAGTGCTTTGATCTACAGATACTTGTACACTTCATCATCTGATTATTGATTGGATAGGATGAAATGAGTGACAAGAACCTAGAGATAGCATAGCAAGATGAATTAATGATTGAGAGTGAGGAAAGATGGATACTGTATGAAGGAGTAGGCGGATGAGTGACAACTGTATGGGTGGTACTACTGTTTATATACGAAAATAGTAAGGAATGAAGGAGGAATCATGACTAAAGAAGGAGGAGCTCACAACAGATGGTCCATTCTTTTGTTGTAAGTGAGGGCGAAAAGGAAAATGAATAGATGATCATTTCTTGTAAGATACCTATGACACCTACTAATGCAATTTTGTATAATATCTTGTTTAGCGAAAGGCAACCAAACCCGCGTGAGGTTGGCCGCAAATACCAAATATTCTATATTTTTTTAAATTATCCTAGCCATCTCTGGATCCTCTGCAATTATCCGAGAAAATCTTTCGCTTTTTACTAAAGATTTCCGTGCAGAGGATCAAACTATGAGTAATACTCATTTTTTTGGAATCCCCTCGAAAGAGCGGGATAATAAATTTAAAAAAAAGCATTTCAAAAAGGTTTAGAAATCATGACATTGTTTGACAGACAGACAATGAGACAATTTGTACATTATCAAAATTGGTCAATAGAATAAGGCTCAAAGATCAAAGAACAAAGTTCATTTATCGATTTCTTCATCTATACGTTTAATTGTGGTGAGCGCTGAATAGTCCCCAACCTCACACACAATCAATCTCGCTTACGACCATACCTCGTTGAAAACACGGCATCCCGTCCGATCTGCCAAGTTAAGCAACGGTGGGCCCAGTTAGTACTTGGATCGGAGACGGCTTGGGAATCCTGGGTGTTGTAAGCACTTTTGCGATTTTTTCAAAATGTTTTTGAGATTTTTGTCAAAGTTTTGCGTCAGAATATATTAATATATCGGCACTTTCGATGTTCCTTTTGAAGTTGAACTAGAGGTATTCAAATCAATATGAATGAATAACAGAGTTATACTACTTTTCATGAAGTTATTTGCAATCTAACTCGAATACTACCATGTGTGTTTGCCACTGTAATTAGTGCTTTGATCTACAGATACTTGTACACTTCATCATCTGATTATTGATTGGATAGGATGAAATGAGTGACAAGAACCTAGAGATAGCATAGCAAGATGAATTAATGATTGAGAGTGAGGAAAGATGGATACTGTATGAAGGAGTAGGCGGATGAGTGACAACTGTATGGGTGGTACTACTGTTTATATACGAAAATAGTAAGGAATGAAGGAGGAATCATGACTAAAGAAGGAGGAGCTCACAACAGATGGTCCATTCTTTTGTTGTAAGTGAGGGCGAAAAGGAAAATGAATAGATGATCATTTCTTGTAAGATACCTATGACACCTACTAATGCAATTTTGTATAATATCTTGTTTAGCGAAAGGCAACCAAACCCGCGTGAGGTTGGCCGCAAATACCAAATATTCTATATTTTTTTAAATTATCCTAGCCATCTCTGGATCCTCTGCAATTATCCGAGAAAATCTTTCGCTTTTTACTAAAGATTTCCGTGCAGAGGATCAAACTATGAGTAATACTCATTTTTTTGGAATCCCCTCGAAAGAGCGGGATAATAAATTTAAAAAAAGCATTTCAAAAAGGTTTAGAAATCATGACATTGTTTGACAGACAGACAATGAGACAATTTGTACATTATCAAAATTGGTCAATAGAATAAGGCTCAAAGATCAAAGAACAAAGTTCATTTATCGATTTCTTCATCTATACGTTTAATTGTGGTGAGCGCTGAATAGTCCCCAACCTCACACACAATCAATCTCGCTTACGACCATACCTCGTTGAAAACACGGCATCCCGTCCGATCTGCCAAGTTAAGCAACGGTGGGCCCAGTTAGTACTTGGATCGGAGACGGCTTGGGAATCCTGGGTGTTGTAAGCACTTTTGCGATTTTTTCAAAATGTTTTTGAGATTTTTGTCAAAGTTTTGCGTCAGAATATATTAATATATCGGCACTTTCGATGTTCCTTTTGAAGTTGAACTAGAGTTATTCAAATCAATATGAATGAATAACAGAGTTATACTACTTTTCATGAAGTTATTTGCAATCTAACTCGAATACTACCATGTGTGTTTGCCACTGTAATTAGTGCTTTGATCTACAGATACTTGTACACTTCATCATCTGATTATTGATTGGATAGGATGAAATGAGTGACAAGAACCTAGAGATAGCATAGCAAGATGAATTAATGATTGAGAGTGAGGAAAGATGGATACTGTATGAAGGAGTAGGCGGATGAGTGACAACTGTATGGGTGGTACTACTGTTTATATACGAAAATAGTAAGGAATGAAGGAGGAATCATGACTAAAGAAGGAGGAGCTCACAACAGATGGTCCATTCTTTTGTTGTAAGTGAGGGCGAAAAGGAAAATGAATAGATGATCATTTCTTGTAAGATACCTATGACACCTACTAATGCAATTTTTGATTATATCTGGAGTAGCGAAAGGCAACCAAACCCGCGTGAGGTTGGCCGCAAATACCAAATATTCTATATTTTTTTAAATTATCCTAGCCATCTCTGGATCCTCTGCAATTATCCGAGAAAATCTTTCGCTTTTTACTAAAGATTTCCGTGCAGAGGATCAAACTATGAGTAATACTCATTTTTTTGGAATCCCCTCGAAAGAGCGGGATAATAAATTTAAAAAAAAGCATTTCAAAAAGGTTTAGAAATCATGACATTGTTTGACAGACAGACAATGAGACAATTTGTACATTATCAAAATTGGTCAATAGAATAAGGCTCAAAGATCAAAGAACAAAGTTCATTTATCGATTTCTTCATCTATACGTTTAATTGTGGTGAGCGCTGAATAGTCCCCAACCTCACACACAATCAATCTCGCTTACGACCATACCTCGTTGAAAACACGGCATCCCGTCCGATCTGCCAAGTTAAGCAACGGTGGGCCCAGTTAGTACTTGGATCGGAGACGGCTTGGGAATCCTGGGTGTTGTAAGCACTTTTGCGATTTTTTCAAAATGTTTTTGAGATTTTTGTCAAAGTTTTGCGTCAGAATATATTAATATATCGGCACTTTCGATGTTCCTTTTGAAGTTGAACTAGAGGTATTCAAATCAATATGAATGAATAACAGAGTTATACTACTTTTCATGAAGTTATTTGCAATCTAACTCGAATACTACCATGTGTGTTTGCCACTGTAATTAGTGCTTTGATCTACAGATACTTGTACACTTCATCATCTGATTATTGATTGGATAGGATGAAATGAGTGACAAGAACCTAGAGATAGCATAGCAAGATGAATTAATGATTGAGAGTGAGGAAAGATGGATACTGTATGAAGGAGTAGGCGGATGAGTGACAACTGTATGGGTGGTACTACTGTTTATATACGAAAATAGTAAGGAATGAAGGAGGAATCATGACTAAAGAAGGAGGAGCTCACAACAGATGGTCCATTCTTTTGTTGTAAGTGAGGGCGAAAAGGAAAATGAATAGATGATCATTTCTTGTAAGATACCTATGACACCTACTAATGCAATTTTGTATAATATCTTGTTTAGCGAAAGGCAACCAAACCCGCGTGAGGTTGGCCGCAAATACCAAATATTCTATATTTTTTTAAATTATCCTAGCCATCTCTGGATCCTCTGCAATTATCCGAGAAAATCTTTCGCTTTTTACTAAAGATTTCCGTGCAGAGGATCAAACTATGAGTAATACTCATTTTTTTGGAATCCCCTCGAAAGAGCGGGATAATAAATTTAAAAAAAGCATTTCAAAAAGGTTTAGAAATCATGACATTGTTTGACAGACAGACAATGAGACAATTTGTACATTATCAAAATTGGTCAATAGAATAAGGCTCAAAGATCAAAGAACAAAGTTCATTTATCGATTTCTTCATCTATACGTTTAATTGTGGTGAGCGCTGAATAGTCCCCAACCTCACACACAATCAATCTCGCTTACGACCATACCTCGTTGAAAACACGGCATCCCGTCCGATCTGCCAAGTTAAGCAACGGTGGGCCCAGTTAGTACTTGGATCGGAGACGGCTTGGGAATCCTGGGTGTTGTAAGCACTTTTGCGATTTTTTCAAAATGTTTTTGAGATTTTTGTCAAAGTTTTGCGTCAGAATATATTAATATATCGGCACTTTCGATGTTCCTTTTGAAGTTGAACTAGAGGTATTCAAATCAATATGAATGAATAACAGAGTTATACTACTTTTCATGAAGTTATTTGCAATCTAACTCGAATACTACCATGTGTGTTTGCCACTGTAATTAGTGCTTTGATCTACAGATACTTGTACACTTCATCATCTGATTATTGATTGGATAGGATGAAATGAGTGACAAGAACCTAGAGATAGCATAGCAAGATGAATTAATGATTGAGAGTGAGGAAAGATGGATACTGTATGAAGGAGTAGGCGGATGAGTGACAACTGTATGGGTGGTACTACTGTTTATATACGAAAATAGTAAGGAATGAAGGAGGAATCATGACTAAAGAAGGAGGAGCTCACAACAGATGGTCCATTCTTTTGTTGTAAGTGAGGGCGAAAAGGAAAATGAATAGATGATCATTTCTTGTAAGATACCTATGACACCTACTAATGCAATTTTGTATAATATCTTGTTTAGCGAAAGGCAACCAAACCCGCGTGAGGTTGGCCGCAAATACCAAATATTCTATATTTTTTTAAATTATCCTAGCCATCTCTGGATCCTCTGCAATTATCCGAGAAAATCTTTCGCTTTTTACTAAAGATTTCCGTGCAGAGGATCAAACTATGAGTAATACTCATTTTTTTGGAATCCCCTCGAAAGAGCGGGATAATAAATTTAAAAAAAGCATTTCAAAAAGGTTTAGAAATCATGACATTGTTTGACAGACAGACAATGAGACAATTTGTACATTATCAAAATTGGTCAATAGAATAAGGCTCAAAGATCAAAGAACAAAGTTCATTTATCGATTTCTTCATCTATACGTTTAATTGTGGTGAGCGCTGAATAGTCCCCAACCTCACACACAATCAATCTCGCTTACGACCATACCTCGTTGAAAACACGGCATCCCGTCCGATCTGCCAAGTTAAGCAACGGTGGGCCCAGTTAGTACTTGGATCGGAGACGGCTTGGGAATCCTGGGTGTTGTAAGCACTTTTGCGATTTTTTCAAAATGTTTTTGAGATTTTTGTCAAAGTTTTGCGTCAGAATATATTAATATATCGGCACTTTCGATGTTCCTTTTGAAGTTGAACTAGAGGTATTCAAATCAATATGAATGAATAACAGAGTTATACTACTTTTCATGAAGTTATTTGCAATCTAACTCGAATACTACCATGTGTGTTTGCCACTGTAATTAGTGCTTTGATCTACAGATACTTGTACACTTCATCATCTGATTATTGATTGGATAGGATGAAATGAGTGACAAGAACCTAGAGATAGCATAGCAAGATGAATTAATGATTGAGAGTGAGGAAAGATGGATACTGTATGAAGGAGTAGGCGGATGAGTGACAACTGTATGGGTGGTACTACTGTTTATATACGAAAATAGTAAGGAATGAAGGAGGAATCATGACTAAAGAAGGAGGAGCTCACAACAGATGGTCCATTCTTTTGTTGTAAGTGAGGGCGAAAAGGAAAATGAATAGATGATCATTTCTTGTAAGATACCTATGACACCTACTAATGCAATTTTTGATTATATCTGGAGTAGCGAAAGGCAACCAAACCCGCGTGAGGTTGGCCGCAAATACCAAATATTCTATATTTTTTTAAATTATCGTAGCCATCTCTGGATCCTCTGCAATTAACCGAGAAAATCTTTCGCTTTTTACTAAAGATTTCCGTGCAGAGGATCAAACTATGAGTAATACTCATTTTTTTGGAATCCCCTCGAAAGAGCGGGATAATAAATTTAAAAAAAGCATTTCAAAAAGGTTTAGAAATCATGACATTGTTTGACAGACAGACAATGAGACAATTTGTACATTATCAAAATTGGTCAATAGAATAAGGCTCAAAGATCAAAGAACAAAGTTCATTTATCGATTTCTTCATCTATACGTTTAATTGTGGTGAGCGCTGAATAGTCCCCAACCTCACACACAATCAATCTCGCTTACGACCATACCTCGTTGAAAACACGGCATCCCGTCCGATCTGCCAAGTTAAGCAACGGTGGGCCCAGTTAGTACTTGGATCGGAGACGGCTTGGGAATCCTGGGTGTTGTAAGCACTTTTGCGATTTTTTCAAAATGTTTTTGAGATTTTTGTCAAAGTTTTGCGTCAGAATATATTAATATATCGGCACTTTCGATGTTCCTTTTGAAGTTGAACTAGAGGTATTCAAATCAATATGAATGAATAACAGAGTTATACTACTTTTCATGAAGTTATTTGCAATCTAACTCGAATACTACCATGTGTGTTTGCCACTGTAATTAGTGCTTTGATCTACAGATACTTGTACACTTCATCATCTGATTATTGATTGGATAGGATGAAATGAGTGACAAGAACCTAGAGATAGCATAGCAAGATGAATTAATGATTGAGAGTGAGGAAAGATGGATACTGTATGAAGGAGTAGGCGGATGAGTGACAACTGTATGGGTGGTACTACTGTTTATATACGAAAATAGTAAGGAATGAAGGAGGAATCATGACTAAAGAAGGAGGAGCTCACAACAGATGGTCCATTCTTTTGTTGTAAGTGAGGGCGAAAAGGAAAATGAATAGATGATCATTTCTTGTAAGATACCTATGACACCTACTAATGCAATTTTTGATTATATCTGGAGTAGCGAAAGGCAACCAAACCCGCGTGAGGTTGGCCGCAAATACCAAATATTCTATATTTTTTTAAATTATCGTAGCCATCTCTGGATCCTCTGCAATTAACCGAGAAAATCTTTCGCTTTTTACTAAAGATTTCCGTGCAGAGGATCAAACTATGAGTAATACTCATTTTTTTGGAATCCCCTCGAAAGAGCGGGATAATAAATTTAAAAAAAGCATTTCAAAAAGGTTTAGAAATCATGACATTGTTTGACAGACAGACAATGAGACAATTTGTACATTATCAAAATTGGTCAATAGAATAAGGCTCAAAGATCAAAGAACAAAGTTCATTTATCGATTTCTTCATCTATACGTTTAATTGTGGTGAGCGCTGAATAGTCCCCAACCTCACACACAATCAATCTCGCTTACGACCATACCTCGTTGAAAACACGGCATCCCGTCCGATCTGCCAAGTTAAGCAACGGTGGGCCCAGTTAGTACTTGGATCGGAGACGGCTTGGGAATCCTGGGTGTTGTAAGCACTTTTGCGATTTTTTCAAAATGTTTTTGAGATTTTTGTCGAAGTTTTGCGTCAGAATATATTAATATATCGGCACTTTCGATGTTCCTTTTGAAGTTGAACTAGAGGTATTCAAATCAATATGAATGAATAACAGAGTTATACTACTTTTCATGAAGTTATTTGCAATCTAACTCGAATACTACCATGTGTGTTTGTCACTGTAATTAGTGCTTTGATCTACAGATACTTGTGCACTTCATCATCTGATTATTGATTGGATAGGATGAAATGAGTGACAAGAACCTAGAGATAGCATAGCAAGATGAATTAATGATTGAGAGTGAGGAAAGATGGATACTGTATGAAGGAGTAGGCGGATGAGTGACAACTGTATGGGTGGTACTACTGTTTATATACGAAAATAGTAAGGAATGAAGGAGGAATCATGACTAAAGAAGGAGGAGCTCACAACAGATGGTCCATTCTTTTGTTGTAAGTGAGGGCGAAAAGGAAAATGAATAGATGATCATTTCTTGTAAGATACCTATGACACCTACTAATGCAATTTTTGATTCTATCTGGAGTAGCGAAAGGCAACCAAACCCGCGTGAGGTTGGCCGCAAATACCAAATATTCTATATTTTTTAAATTATCGTAGCCATCTCTGGATCCTCTGCAATTATCCGAGAAAATCTTTCGCTTTTTACTAAAGATTTCCGTGCAGAGGATCAAACTATGAGTAATACTCATTTTTTTGGAATCCCCTCGAAAGAGCGGGATAATAAATTTAAAAAAAGCATTTCAAAAAGGTTTAGAAATCATGACATTGTTTGACAGACAGACAATGAGACAATTTGTACATCATCAAAATTGGTCAATAGAATAAGGCTCAAAGATCAAAGAACAAAGTTCATTTATCGATTTCTTCATCTATACGTTTAATTGTGGTGAGCGCTGAATAGTCCCCAACCTCACACACAATCAATCTCGCTTACGACCATACCTCGTTGAAAACACGGCATCCCGTCCGATCTGCCAAGTTAAGCAACGGTGGGCCCAGTTAGTACTTGGATCGGAGACGGCTTGGGAATCCTGGGTGTTGTAAGCACTTTTGCGATTTTTTCAAAATGTTTTTGAGATTTTTGTCGAAGTTTTGCGTCAGAATATATTAATATATCGGCACTTTCGATGTTCCTTTTGAAGTTGAACTAGAGGTATTCAAATCAATATGAATGAATAACAGAGTTATACTACTTTTCATGAAGTTATTTGCAATCTAACTCAAATACTACCATGTGTGTTTGCCACTGTAATTAGTGCTTTGATCTACAGATACTTGTACACTTCATCATCTGATTATTGATTGGATAGGATGAAATGAGTGACAAGAACCTAGAGATAGCATAGCAAGATGAATTAATGATTGAGAGTGAGGAAAGATGGATACTGTATGAAGGAGTAGGCGGATGAGTGACAACTGTATGGGTGGTACTACTGTTTATATACGAAAATAGTAAGGAATGAAGGAGGAATCATGACTAAAGAAGGAGGAGCTCACAACAGATGGTCCATTCTTTTGTTGTAAGTGAGGGCGAAAAGGAAAATGAATAGATGATCATTTCTTGTAAGATACCTATGACACCTACTAATGCAATTTTGTATAATATCTTGTTTAGCGAAAGGCAACCAAACCCGCGTGAGGTTGGCCGCAAATACCAAATATTCTATATTTTTTTAAATTATCCTAGCCATCTCTGGATCCTCTGCAATTATCCGAGAAAATCTTTCGCTTTTTACTAAAGATTTCCGTGCAGAGGATCAAACTATGAGTAATACTCATTTTTTTGGAATCCCCTCGAAAGAGCGGGATAATAAATTTAAAAAAAGCATTTCAAAAAGGTTTAGAAATCATGACATTGTTTGACAGACAGACAATGAGACAATTTGTACATTATCAAAATTGGTCAATAGAATAAGGCTCAAAGATCAAAGAACAAAGTTCATTTATCGATTTCTTCATCTATACGTTTAATTGTGGTGAGCGCTGAATAGTCCCCAACCTCACACACAATCAATCTCGCTTACGACCATACCTCGTTGAAAACACGGCATCCCGTCCGATCTGCCAAGTTAAGCAACGGTGGGCCCAGTTAGTACTTGGATCGGAGACGGCTTGGGAATCCTGGGTGTTGTAAGCACTTTTGCGATTTTTTCAAAATGTTTTTGAGATTTTTGTCGAAGTTTTGCGTCAGAATATATTAATATATCGGCACTTTCGATGTTCCTTTTGAAGTTGAACTAGAGGTATTCAAATCAATATGAATGAATAACAGAGTTATACTACTTTTCATGAAGTTATTTGCAATCTAACTCAAATACTACCATGTGTGTTTGCCACTGTAATTAGTGCTTTGATCTACAGATACTTGTACACTTCATCATCTGATTATTGATTGGATAGGATGAAATGAGTGACAAGAACCTAGAGATAGCATAGCAAGATGAATTAATGATTGAGAGTGAGGAAAGATGGATACTGTATGAAGGAGTAGGCGGATTAGTGACAACTGTATGGGTGGTACTACTGTTTATATACGAAAATAGTAAGGAATGAAGGAGGAATCATGACTAAAGAAGGAGGAGCTCACAACAGATGGTCCATTCTTTTGTTGTAAGTGAGGGCGAAAAGGAAAATGAATAGATGATCATTTCTTGTAAGATACCTATGACACCTACTAATGCAATTTTTGATTATATCTGGAGTAGCGAAAGGCAACCAAACCCGCGTGAGGTTGGCCGCAAATACCAAATATTCTATATTTTTTAAAATTATCGTAGCCATCTCTGGATCCTCTGCAATTATCCGAGAAAATATTTCGCTTTTTACTAAAGATTTCCGTGCAGAGGATCAAACTATGAGTAATACTCATTTTTTGGAATCCCCTCGAAAGAGCGGGATAATAAATTTTAAAAAAGCATTTCAAAAAGGTTTAGAAATCATGACTTTGTTTGACAGACAGACAATGAGACAATTTGTACATTATCAAAATTGGTCAATAGAATAAGGCTCAAAGATCAAAGAACAAAGTTCATTTATCGATTTCTTCATCTATACGTTTAATTGTGGTGAGCGCTGAATAGTCCCCAACCTCACACACAATCAATCTCGCTTACGACCATACCTCGTTGAAAACACGGCATCCCGTCCGATCTGCCAAGTTAAGCAACGGTGGGCCCAGTTAGTACTTGGATCGGAGACGGCTTGGGAATCCTGGGTGTTGTAAGCACTTTTGCGATTTTTTCAAAATGTTTTTGAGATTTTTGTCGAAGTTTTGCGTCAGAATATATTAATATATCGGCACTTTCGATGTTCCTTTTGAAGTTGAACTAGAGGTATTCAAATCAATATGAATGAATAACAGAGTTATACTACTTTTCATGAAGTTATTTGCAATCTAACTCGAATACTACCATGTGTGTTTGCCACTGTAATTAGTGCTTTGATCTACAGATACTTGTACACTTCATCATCTGATTATTGATTGGATAGGATGAAATGAGTGACAAGAACCTAGAGATAGCATAGCAAGATGAATTAATGATTGAGAGTGAGGAAAGATGGATACTGTATGAAGGAGTAGGCGGATGAGTGACAACTGTATGGGTGGTACTACTGTTTATATACGAAAATAGTAAGGAATGAAGGAGGAATCATGACTAAAGAAGGAGGAGCTCACAACAGATGGTCCATTTTTTTGTTGTAAGTGAGGGCGAAAAGGAAAATGAATAGATGATCATTTCTTGTAAGATACCTATGACACCTACTAATGCAATTTTTGATTATATCTGGAGTAGCGAAAGGCAACCAAACCCGCGTGAGGTTGGCCGCAAATACCAAATATTCCATATTTTTTAAAATTATCGTAGCCATCTCTGGATCCTCTGCAATTATCCGAGAAAATCTTTCGCTTTTTACTAAAGATTTCCGTGCAGAGGATCAAACTATGAGTAATACTCATTTTTTTTGGAATCCCCTCGAAAGAGCGGGATAATAAATTTTAAAAAAAGCATTTCAAAAAGGTTTAGAAATCATGTCATTGTTTGACAGACAGACAATGAGACAATTTGTACATTATCAAAATTGGTCAATAGAATAAGGCTCAAAGATCAAAAAACAAAGTTCATTTATCGATTTCTTCATCTATACGTTTAATTGTGGTGAGCGCTGAATAGTCCCCAACCTCACACACAATCAATCTCGCTTACGACCATACCTCGTTGAAAACACGGCATCCCGTCCGATCTGCCAAGTTAAGCAACGGTGGGCCCAGTTAGTACTTGGATCGGAGACGGCTTGGGAATCCTGGGTGTTGTAAGCACTTTTGCGATTTTTTCAAAATGTTTTTGAGATTTTTGTCGAAGTTTTGCGTCAGAATATATTAATATATCGGCACTTTCGATGTTCCTTTTGAAGTTGAACTAGAGGTATTCAAATCAATATGAATGAATAACAGAGTTATACTACTTTTCATGAAGTTATTTGCAATCTAACTCGAATACTACCATGTGTGTTTGCCACTGTAATTAGTGCTTTGATGTACAGATACTTGTACACTTCATCATCTGATTATTGATTGGATAGGATGAAATGAGTGACAAGAACCTAGAGATAGCATAGCAAGATGAATTAATGATTGAGAGTGAGGAAAGATGGATACTGTATGAAGGAGTAGGCGGATGAGTGACAACTGTATGGGTGGTACTACTGTTTATATACGAAAATAGTAAGGAATGAAGGAGGAATCATGACTAAAGAAGGAGGAGCTCACAACAGATGGTCCATTCTTTTGTTGTAAGTGAGGGCGAAAAGGAAAATGAATAGATGATCATTTCTTGTAAGATACCTATGACACCTACTAATGCAATTTTTGATTATATCTGGAGTAGCGAAAGGCAACCAAACCCGCGTGAGGTTGGCCGCAAATACCAAATATTCTATATTTTTTTAAAATTATCGTAGCCATCTCTGGATCCTCTGCAATTATCCGAGAAAATCTTTCGCTTTTTACTAAAGATTTCCGTGCAGAGGATCAAACTATGAGTAATACTCATTTTTTTGGAATCCCCTCGAAAGAGCGGGATAATAAATTTAAAAAAAGCATTTCAAAAAGGTTTAGAAATCATGACATTGTTTGACAGACAGACAATGAGACAATTTGTACATCATCAAAATTGGTCAATAGAATAAGGCTCAAAGATCAAAGAACAAAGTTCATTTATCGATTTCTTCATCTATACGTTTAATTGTGGTGAGCGCTGAATAGTCCCCAACCTCACACACAATCAATCTCGCTTACGACCATACCTCGTTGAAAACACGGCATCCCGTCCGATCTGCCAAGTTAAGCAACGGTGGGCCCAGTTAGTACTTGGATCGGAGACGGCTTGGGAATCCTGGGTGTTGAAAGCACTTTTGCGATTTTTTCAAAATGTTTTTGAGATTTTTGTCGAAGTTTTGCGTCAGAATATATTAATATATCGGCACTTTCGATGTTCCTTTTGAAGTTGAACTAGAGGTATTCAAATCAATATGAATGAATAACAGAGTTATACTACTTTTCATGAATTTATTTGCAATCTAACTCAAATACTACCATGTGTGTTTGCCACTGTAATTAGTGCTTTGATCTACAGATACTTGTACACTTCATCATCTGATTATTGATTGGATAGGATGAAATGAGTGACAAGAACCTAGAGATAGCATAGCAAGATGAATTAATGATTGAGAGTGAGGAAAGATGGATACTGTATGAAGGAGTAGGCGGATGAGTGACAACTGTATGGGTGGTACTACTGTTTATATACGAAAATAGTAAGGAATGAAGGAGGAATCATGACTAAAGAAGGAGGAGCTCACAACAGATGGTCCATTCTTTTGTTGTAAGTGAGGGCGAAAAGGAAAATGAATAGATGATCATTTCTTGTAAGATACCTATGACACCTACTAATGCAATTTTTGATTATATCTGGAGTAGCGAAAGGCAACCAAACCCGCGTGAGGTTGGCCGCAAATACCAAATATTCTATATTTTTTAAAATTATCCTAGCCATCTCTGGATCCTCTGCAATTATCCGAGAAAATCTTTCGCTTTTTACTAAAGATTTCCGTGCAGAGGATCAAACTATGAGTAATACTCATTTTTTTGGAATCCCCTCGAAAGAGCGGGATAATAAATTTAAAAAAAGCATTTCAAAAAGGTTTAGAAATCATGACATTGTTTGACAGACAGACAATGAGACAATTTGTACATTATCAAAATTGGTCAATAGAATAAGGCTCAAAGATCAAAGAACAAAGTTCATTTATCGATTTCTTCATCTATACGTTTAATTGTGGTGAGCGCTGAATAGTCCCCAACCTCACACACAATCAATCTCGCTTACGACCATACCTCGTTGAAAACACGGCATCCCGTCCGATCTGCCAAGTTAAGCAACGATGGGCCCAGTTAGTACTTGGATCGGAGACGGCTTGGGAATCCTGGGTGTTGTAAGCACTTTTGCGATTTTTTCAAAATGTTTTTGAGATTTTTGTCGAAGTTTTGCGTCAGAATATATTAATATATCGGCACTTTCGATGTTCCTTTTGAAGTTGAACTAGAGGTATTCAAATCAATATGAATGAATAACAGAGTTATACTACTTTTCATGAAGTTATTTGCAATCTAACTCAAATACTACCATGTGTGTTTGCCACTGTAATTAGTGCTTTGATCTACAGATACTTGTACACTTCATCATCTGATTATTGATTGGATAGGATGAAATGAGTGACAAGAACCTAGAGATAGCATAGCAAGATGAATTAATGATTGAGAGTGAGGAAAGATGGATACTGTATGAAGGAGTAGGCGGATTAGTGACAACTGTATGGGTGGTACTACTGTTTATATACGAAAATAGTAAGGAATGAAGGAGGAATCATGACTAAAGAAGGAGGAGCTCACAACAGATGGTCCATTCTTTTGTTGTAAGTGAGGGCGAAAAGGAAAATGAATAGATGATCATTTCTTGTAAGATACCTATGACACCTACTAATGCAATTTTTGATTATATCTGGAGTAGCGAAAGGCAACCAAACCCGCGTGAGGTTGGCCGCAAATACCAAATATTCTATATTTTTTAAAATTATCGTAGCCATCTCTGGATCCTCTGCAATTATCCGAGAAAATCTTTCGCTTTTTACTAAAGATTTCCGTGCAGAGGATCAAACTATGAGTAATACTCATTTTTTGGAATCCCCTCGAAAGAGCGGGATAATAAATTTTAAAAAAGCATTTCAAAAAGGTTTAGAAATCATGACTTTGTTTGACAGACAGACAATGAGACAATTTGTACATTATCAAAATTGGTCAATAGAATAAGGCTCAAAGATCAAAGAACAAAGTTCATTTATCGATTTCTTCATCTATACGTTTAATTGTGGTGAGCGCTGAATAGTCCCCAACCTCACACACAATCAATCTCGCTTACGACCATACCTCGTTGAAAACACGGCATCCCGTCCGATCTGCCAAGTTAAGCAACGGTGGGCCCAGTTAGTACTTGGATCGGAGACGGCTTGGGAATCCTGGGTGTTGTAAGCACTTTTGCGATTTTTTCAAAATGTTTTTGAGATTTTTGTCGAAGTTTTGCGTCAGAATATATTAATATATCGGCACTTTCGATGTTCCTTTTGAAGTTGAACTAGAGGTATTCAAATCAATATGAATGAATAACAGAGTTATACTACTTTTCATGAAGTTATTTGCAATCTAACTCGAATACTACCATGTGTGTTTGCCACTGTAATTAGTGCTTTGATGTACAGATACTTGTACACTTCATCATCTGATTATTGATTGGATAGGATGAAATGAGTGACAAGAACCTAGAGATAGCATAGCAAGATGAATTAATGATTGAGAGTGAGGAAAGATGGATACTGTATGAAGGAGTAGGCGGATGAGTGACAACTGTATGGGTGGTACTACTGTTTATATACGAAAATAGTAAGGAATGAAGGAGGAATCATGACTAAAGAAGGAGGAGCTCACAACAGATGGTCCATTCTTTTGTTGTAAGTGAGGGCGAAAAGGAAAATGAATAGATGATCATTTCTTGTAAGATACCTATGACACCTACTAATGCAATTTTTGATTATATCTGGAGGAGCGAAAGGCAACCAAACCCGCGTGAGGTTGGCCGCAAATACCAAATATTCTATATTTTTTTAAATTATCGTAGCCATCTCTGGATCCTCTGCAATTAACCGAGAAAATCTTTCGCTTTTTACTAAAGATTTCCGTGCAGAGGATCAAACTATGAGTAATACTCATTTTTTTGGAATCCCCTCGAAAGAGCGGGATAATAAATTTAAAAAAAGCATTTCAAAAAGGTTTAGAAATCATGACATTGTTTGACAGACAGACAATGAGACAATTTGTACATTATCAAAATTGGTCAATAGAATAAGGCTCAAAGATCAAAGAACAAAGTTCATTTATCGATTCCTTCATCTATACGTTTAATTGTGGTGAGCGCTGAATAGTCCCCAACCTCACACACAATCAATCTCGCTTACGACCATACCTCGTTGAAAACACGGCATCCCGTCCGATCTGCCAAGTTAAGCAACGGTGGGCCCAGTTAGTACTTGGATCGGAGACGGCTTGGGAATCCTGGGTGTTGTAAGCACTTTTGCGATCTTTTCAAAATGTTTTTGAGATTTTTGTCGAAGTTTTGCGTCAGAATATATTAATATATCGGCACTTTCGATGTTCCTTTTGAAGTTGAACTAGAGGTATTCAAATCAATATGAATGAATAACAGAGTTATACTACTTTTCATGAAGTTATTTGCAATCTAACTCAAATACTACCATGTGTGTTTGCCACTGTAATTAGTGCTTTGATCTACAGATACTTGTACACTTCATCATCTGATTATTGATTGGATAGGATGAAATGAGTGACAAGAACCTAGAGATAGCATAGCAAGATGAATTAATGATTGAGAGTGAGGAAAGATGGATACTGTATGAAGGAGTAGGCGGATGAGTGACAACTGTATGGGTGGTACTACTGTTTATATACGAAAATAGTAAGGAATGAAGGAGGAATCATGACTAAAGAAGGAGGAGCTCACAACAGATGGTCCATTCTTTTGTTGTAAGTGAGGGCGAAAAGGAAAATGAATAGATGATCATTTCTTGTAAGATACCTATGACACCTACTAATGCAATTTTTGATTATATCTGGAGTAGCGAAAGGCAACCAAACCCGCGTGAGGTTGGCCGCAAATACCAAATATTCTATATTTTTTAAAATTATCGTAGCCATCTCTGGATCCTCTGCAATTATCCGAGAAAATCTTTCGCTTTTTACTAAAGATTTCCGTGCAGAGGATCAAACTATGAGTAATACTCATTTTTTGGAATCCCCTCGAAAGAGCGGGATAATAAATTTTAAAAAAGCATTTCAAAAAGGTTTAGAAATCATGACTTTGTTTGACAGACAGACAATGAGACAATTTGTACATTATCAAAATTGGTCAATAGAATAAGGCTCAAAGATCAAAGAACAAAGTTCATTTATCGATTTCTTCATCTATACGTTTAATTGTGGTGAGCGCTGAATAGTCCCCAACCTCACACACAATCAATCTCGCTTACGACCATACCTCGTTGAAAACACGGCATCCCGTCCGATCTGCCAAGTTAAGCAACGGTGGGCCCAGTTAGTACTTGGATCGGAGACGGCTTGGGAATCCTGGGTGTTGTAAGCACTTTTGCGATTTTTTCAAAATGTTTTTGAGATTTTTGTCGAAGTTTTGCGTCAGAATATATTAATATATCGGCACTTTCGATGTTCCTTTTGAAGTTGAACTAGAGGTATTCAAATCAATATGAATGAATAACAGAGTTATACTACTTTTCATGAAGTTATTTGCAATCTAACTCAAATACTACCATGTGTGTTTGCCACTGTAATTAGTGCTTTGATCTACAGATACTTGTACACTTCATCATCTGATTATTGATTGGATAGGATGAAATGAGTGACAAGAACCTAGAGATAGCATAGCAAGATGAATTAATGATTGAGAGTGAGGAAAGATGGATACTGTATGAAGGAGTAGGCGGATTAGTGACAACTGTATGGGTGGTACTACTGTTTATATACGAAAATAGTAAGGAATGAAGGAGGAATCATGACTAAAGAAGGAGGAGCTCACAACAGATGGTCCATTCTTTTGTTGTAAGTGAGGGCGAAAAGGAAAATGAATAGATGATCATTTCTTGTAAGATACCTATGACACCTACTAATGCAATTTTTGATTATATCTGGAGTAGCGAAAGGCAACCAAACCCGCGTGAGGTTGGCCGCAAATACCAAATATTCTATATTTTTTAAAATTATCGTAGCCATCTCTGGATCCTCTGCAATTATCCGAGAAAATCTTTCGCTTTTTACTAAAGATTTCCGTGCAGAGGATCAAACTATGAGTAATACTCATTTTTTGGAATCCCCTCGAAAGAGCGGGATAATAAATTTTAAAAAAGCATTTCAAAAAGGTTTAGAAATCATGACTTTGTTTGACAGACAGACAATGAGACAATTTGTACATTATCAAAATTGGTCAATAGAATAAGGCTCAAAGATCAAAGAACAAAGTTCATTTATCGATTTCTTCATCTATACGTTTAATTGTGGTGAGCGCTGAATAGTCCCCAACCTCACACACAATCAATCTCGCTTACGACCATACCTCGTTGAAAACACGGCATCCCGTCCGATCTGCCAAGTTAAGCAACGGTGGGCCCAGTTAGTACTTGGATCGGAGACGGCTTGGGAATCCTGGGTGTTGTAAGCACTTTTGCGATTTTTTCAAAATGTTTTTGAGATTTTTGTCGAAGTTTTGCGTCAGAATATATTAATATATCGGCACTTTCGATGTTCCTTTTGAAGTTGAACTAGAGGTATTCAAATCAATATGAATGAATAACAGAGTTATACTACTTTTCATGAAGTTATTTGCAATCTAACTCGAATACTACCATGTGTGTTTGCCACTGTAATTAGTGCTTTGATGTACAGATACTTGTACACTTCATCATCTGATTATTGATTGGATAGGATGAAATGAGTGACAAGAACCTAGAGATAGCATAGCAAGATGAATTAATGATTGAGAGTGAGGAAAGATGGATACTGTATGAAGGAGTAGGCGGATGAGTGACAACTGTATGGGTGGTACTACTGTTTATATACGAAAATAGTAAGGAATGAAGGAGGAATCATGACTAAAGAAGGAGGAGCTCACAACAGATGGTCCATTCTTTTGTTGTAAGTGAGGGCGAAAAGGAAAATGAATAGATGATCATTTCTTGTAAGATACCTATGACACCTACTAATGCAATTTTTGATTATATCTGGAGGAGCGAAAGGCAACCAAACCCGCGTGAGGTTGGCCGCAAATACCAAATATTCTATATTTTTTTAAATTATCGTAGCCATCTCTGGATCCTCTGCAATTAACCGAGAAAATCTTTCGCTTTTTACTAAAGATTTCCGTGCAGAGGATCAAACTATGAGTAATACTCATTTTTTTGGAATCCCCTCGAAAGAGCGGGATAATAAATTTAAAAAAAGCATTTCAAAAAGGTTTAGAAATCATGACATTGTTTGACAGACAGACAATGAGACAATTTGTACATTATCAAAATTGGTCAATAGAATAAGGCTCAAAGATCAAAGAACAAAGTTCATTTATCGATTCCTTCATCTATACGTTTAATTGTGGTGAGCGCTGAATAGTCCCCAACCTCACACACAATCAATCTCGCTTACGACCATACCTCGTTGAAAACACGGCATCCCGTCCGATCTGCCAAGTTAAGCAACGGTGGGCCCAGTTAGTACTTGGATCGGAGACGGCTTGGGAATCCTGGGTGTTGTAAGCACTTTTGCGATCTTTTCAAAATGTTTTTGAGATTTTTGTCGAAGTTTTGCGTCAGAATATATTAATATATCGGCACTTTCGATGTTCCTTTTGAAGTTGAACTAGAGGTATTCAAATCAATATGAATGAATAACAGAGTTATACTACTTTTCATGAAGTTATTTGCAATCTAACTCAAATACTACCATGTGTGTTTGCCACTGTAATTAGTGCTTTGATCTACAGATACTTGTACACTTCATCATCTGATTATTGATTGGATAGGATGAAATGAGTGACAAGAACCTAGAGATAGCATAGCAAGATGAATTAATGATTGAGAGTGAGGAAAGATGGATACTGTATGAAGGAGTAGGCGGATGAGTGACAACTGTATGGGTGGTACTACTGTTTATATACGAAAATAGTAAGGAATGAAGGAGGAATCATGACTAAAGAAGGAGGAGCTCACAACAGATGGTCCATTCTTTTGTTGTAAGTGAGGGCGAAAAGGAAAATGAATAGATGATCATTTCTTGTAAGATACCTATGACACCTACTAATGCAATTTTTGATTATATCTGGAGTAGCGAAAGGCAACCAAACCCGCGTGAGGTTGGCCGCAAATACCAAATATTCTATATTTTTTAAAATTATCGTAGCCATCTCTGGATCCTCTGCAATTATCCGAGAAAATCTTTCGCTTTTTACTAAAGATTTCCGTGCAGAGGATCAAACTATGAGTAATACTCATTTTTTGGAATCCCCTCGAAAGAGCGGGATAATAAATTTTAAAAAAGCATTTCAAAAAGGTTTAGAAATCATGACTTTGTTTGACAGACAGACAATGAGACAATTTGTACATTATCAAAATTGGTCAATAGAATAAGGCTCAAAGATCAAAGAACAAAGTTCATTTATCGATTTCTTCATCTATACGTTTAATTGTGGTGAGCGCTGAATAGTCCCCAACCTCACACACAATCAATCTCGCTTACGACCATACCTCGTTGAAAACACGGCATCCCGTCCGATCTGCCAAGTTAAGCAACGGTGGGCCCAGTTAGTACTTGGATCGGAGACGGCTTGGGAATCCTGGGTGTTGTAAGCACTTTTGCGATTTTTTCAAAATGTTTTTGAGATTTTTGTCGAAGTTTTGCGTCAGAATATATTAATATATCGGCACTTTCGATGTTCCTTTTGAAGTTGAACTAGAGGTATTCAAATCAATATGAATGAATAACAGAGTTATACTACTTTTCATGAAGTTATTTGCAATCTAACTCGAATACTACCATGTGTGTTTGCCACTGTAATTAGTGCTTTGATGTACAGATACTTGTACACTTCATCATCTGATTATTGATTGGATAGGATGAAATGAGTGACAAGAACCTAGAGATAGCATAGCAAGATGAATTAATGATTGAGAGTGAGGAAAGATGGATACTGTATGAAGGAGTAGGCGGATGAGTGACAACTGTATGGGTGGTACTACTGTTTATATACGAAAATAGTAAGGAATGAAGGAGGAATCATGACTAAAGAAGGAGGAGCTCACAACAGATGGTCCATTCTTTTGTTGTAAGTGAGGGCGAAAAGGAAAATGAATAGATGATCATTTCTTGTAAGATACCTATGACACCTACTAATGCAATTTTTGATTATATCTGGAGGAGCGAAAGGCAACCAAACCCGCGTGAGGTTGGCCGCAAATACCAAATATTCTATATTTTTTTAAATTATCGTAGCCATCTCTGGATCCTCTGCAATTAACCGAGAAAATCTTTCGCTTTTTACTAAAGATTTCCGTGCAGAGGATCAAACTATGAGTAATACTCATTTTTTTGGAATCCCCTCGAAAGAGCGGGATAATAAATTTAAAAAAAGCATTTCAAAAAGGTTTAGAAATCATGACATTGTTTGACAGACAGACAATGAGACAATTTGTACATTATCAAAATTGGTCAATAGAATAAGGCTCAAAGATCAAAGAACAAAGTTCATTTATCGATTCCTTCATCTATACGTTTAATTGTGGTGAGCGCTGAATAGTCCCCAACCTCACACACAATCAATCTCGCTTACGACCATACCTCGTTGAAAACACGGCATCCCGTCCGATCTGCCAAGTTAAGCAACGGTGGGCCCAGTTAGTACTTGGATCGGAGACGGCTTGGGAATCCTGGGTGTTGTAAGCACTTTTGCGATCTTTTCAAAATGTTTTTGAGATTTTTGTCGAAGTTTTGCGTCAGAATATATTAATATATCGGCACTTTCGATGTTCCTTTTGAAGTTGAACTAGAGGTATTCAAATCAATATGAATGAATAACAGAGTTATACTACTTTTCATGAAGTTATTTGCAATCTAACTCAAATACTACCATGTGTGTTTGCCACTGTAATTAGTGCTTTGATCTACAGATACTTGTACACTTCATCATCTGATTATTGATTGGATAGGATGAAATGAGTGACAAGAACCTAGAGATAGCATAGCAAGATGAATTAATGATTGAGAGTGAGGAAAGATGGATACTGTATGAAGGAGTAGGCGGATGAGTGACAACTGTATGGGTGGTACTACTGTTTATATACGAAAATAGTAAGGAATGAAGGAGGAATCATGACTAAAGAAGGAGGAGCTCACAACAGATGGTCCATTCTTTTGTTGTAAGTGAGGGCGAAAAGGAAAATGAATAGATGATCATTTCTTGTAAGATACCTATGACACCTACTAATGCAATTTTTGATTATATCTGGAGTAGCGAAAGGCAACCAAACCCGCGTGAGGTTGGCCGCAAATACCAAATATTCTATATTTTTTTAAATTATCGTAGCCATCTCTGGATCCTCTGCAATTATCCGAGAAAATCTTTCGCTTTTTACTAAAGATTTCCGTGCAGAGGATCAAACTATGAGTAATACTCATTTTTTTGGAATCCCCTCGAAAGAGCGGGATAATAAATTTTAAAAAAAGCATTTCAAAAAGGTTTAGAAATCATGACATTGTTTGACAGACAGACAATGAGACAATTTGTACATTATCAAAATTGGTCAATAGAATAAGGCTCAAAGAACAAAGAACAAAGTTCATTTATCGATTTCTTCATCTATACGTTTAATTGTGGTGAGCGCTGAATAGTCCCCAACCTCACACACAATCAATCTCGCTTACGACCATACCTCGTTGAAAACACGGCATCCCGTCCGATCTGCCAAGTTAAGCAACGGTGGGCCCAGTTAGTACTTGGATCGGAGACGGCTTGGGAATCCTGGGTGTTGTAAGCACTTTTGCGATTTTTTCAAAATGTTTTTGAGATTTTTGTCGAAGTTTTGCGTCAGAATATATTAATATATCGGCACTTTCGATGTTCCTTTTGAAGTTGAACTAGAGGTATTCAAATCAATATGAATGAATAACAGAGTTATACTACTTTTCATGAAGTTATTTGCAATCTAACTCAAATACTACCATGTGTGTTTGCCACTGTAATTAGTGCTTTGATCTACAGATACTTGTACACTTCATCATCTGATTATTGATTGGATACGATGAAATGAGTGACAAGAACCTAGAGATAGCATAGCAAGATGAATTAATGATTGAGAGTGAGGAAAGATGGATACTGTATGAAGGAGTAGGCGGATTAGTGACAACTGTATGGGTGGTACTACTGTTTATATACGAAAATAGTAAGGAATGAAGGAGGAATCATGACTAAAGAAGGAGGAGCTCACAACAGATGGTCCATTCTTTTGTTGTAAGTGAGGGCGAAAAGGAAAATGAATAGATGATCATTTCTTGTAAGATACCTATGACACCTACTAATGCAATTTTGTATAATATCTTGTTTAGCGAAAGGCAACCAAACCCGCGTGAGGTTGGCCGCAAATACCAAATATTCTATATTTTTTAAAATTATCGTAGCCATCTCTGGATCCTCTGCAATTATCCGAGAAAATCTTTCGCTTTTTACTAAAGATTTCCGTGCAGAGGATCAAACTATGAGTAATACTCATTTTTTGGAATCCCCTCGAAAGAGCGGGATAATAAATTTTAAAAAAGCATTTCAAAAAGGTTTAGAAATCATGACTTTGTTTGACAGACAGACAATGAGACAATTTGTACATTATCAAAATTGGTCAATAGAATAAGGCTCAAAGATCAAAGAACAAAGTTCATTTATCGATTTCTTCATCTATACGTTTAATTGTGGTGAGCGCTGAATAGTCCCCAACCTCACACACAATCAATCTCGCTTACGACCATACCTCGTTGAAAACACGGCATCCCGTCCTATCTGCCAAGTTAAGCAACGGTGGGCCCAGTTAGTACTTGGATCGGAGACGGCTTGGGAATCCTGGGTGTTGTAAGCACTTTTGCGATTTTTTCAAAATGTTTTTGAGATTTTTGTCGAAGTTTTGCGTCAGAATATATTAATATATCGGCACTTTCGATGTTCCTTTTGAAGTTGAACTAGAGGTATTCAAATCAATATGAATGAATAACAGAGTTATACTACTTTTCATGAAGTTATTTGCAATCTAACTCGAATACTACCATGTGTGTTTGCCACTGTAATTAGTGCTTTGATGTACAGATACTTGTACACTTCATCATCTGATTATTGATTGGATAGGATGAAATGAGTGACAAGAACCTAGAGATAGCATAGCAAGATGAATTAATGATTGAGAGTGAGGAAAGATGGATACTGTATGAAGGAGTAGGCGGATGAGTGACAACTGTATGGGTGGTACTACTGTTTATATACGAAAATAGTAAGGAATGAAGGAGGAATCATGACTAAAGAAGGAGGAGCTCACAACAGATGGTCCATTCTTTTGTTGTAAGTGAGGGCGAAAAGGAAAATGAATAGATGATCATTTCTTGTAAGATACCTATGACACCTACTAATGCAATTTTGTATAATATCTTGTTTAGCGAAAGGCAACCAAACCCGCGTGAGGTTGGCCGCAAATACCAAATATTCTATATTTTTTTAAATTATCCTAGCCATCTCTGGATCCTCTGCAATTATCCGAGAAAATCTTTCGCTTTTTACTAAAGATTTCCGTGCAGAGGATCAAACTATGAGTAATACTCATTTTTTTGGAATCCCCTCGAAAGAGCGGGATAATAAATTTAAAAAAAGGATTTCAAAAAGGTTTAGAATTCATGACATTGTTTGACAGACAGACAATGAGACAATTTGTACATTATCAAAATTGGTCAATAGAATAAGGCTCAAAGATCAAAGAACAAAGTTCATTTATCGATTTCTTCATCTATACGTTTAATTGTGGTGAGCGCTGAATAGTCCCCAACCTCACACACAATCAATCTCGCTTACGACCATACCTCGTTGAAAACACGGCATCCCGTCCGATCTGCCAAGTTAAGCAACGGTGGGCCCAGTTAGTACTTGGATCGGAGACGGCTTGGGAATCCTGGGTGTTGTAAGCACTTTTGCGATTTTTTCAAAATGTTTTTGAGATTTTTGTCGAAGTTTTGCGTCAGAATATATTAATATATCGGCACTTTCGATGTTCCTTTTGAAGTTGAACTAGAGGTATTCAAATCAATATGAATGAATAACAGAGTTATACTACTTTTCATGAAGTTATTTGCAATCTAACTCGAATACTACCATGTGTGTTTGCCACTGTAATTAGTGCTTTGATCTACAGATACTTGTACACTTCATCATCTGATTATTGATTGGATAGGATGAAATGAGTGACAAGAACCTAGAGATAGCATAGCAAGATGAATTAATGATTGAGAGTGAGGAAAGATGGATACTGTATGAAGGAGTAGGCGGATGAGTGACAACTGTATGGGTGGTACTACTGTTTATATACGAAAATAGTAAGGAATGAAGGAGGAATCATGACTAAAGAAGGAGGAGCTCACAACAGATGGTCCATTCTTTTGTTGTAAGTGAGGGCGAAAAGGAAAATGAATAGATGATCATTTCTTGTAAGATACCTATGACACCTACTAATGCAATTTTTGATTATATCTGGAGTAGCGAAAGGCAACCAAACCCGCGTGAGGTTGGCCGCAAATACCAAATATTCTATATTTTTTTTAAATTATCGTAGCCATCTCTGGATCCTCTGCAATTATCCGAGAAAATCTTTCGCTTTTTACTAAAGATTTCCGTGCAGAGGATCAAACTATGAGTAATACTCATTTTTTTGGAATCCCCTCGAAAGAGCGGGATAATAAATTTTAAAAAAGCATTTCAAAAAGGTTTAGAAATCATGACATTGTTTGACAGACAGACAATGAGACAATTTGTACATCATCAAAATTGGTCAATAGAATAAGGCTCAAAGATCAAAGAACAAAGTTCATTTATCGATTTCTTCATCTATACGTTTAATTGTGGTGAGCGCTGAATAGTCCCCAACCTCACACACAATCAATCTCGCTTACGACCATACCTCGTTGAAAACACGGCATCCCGTCCGATCTGCCAAGTTAAGCAACGGTGGGCCCAGTTAGTACTTGGATCGGAGACGGCTTGGGAATCCTGGGTGTTGTAAGCACTTTTGCGATTTTTTCAAAATGTTTTTGAGATTTTTGTCGAAGTTTTGCGTCAGAATATATTAATATATCGGCACTTTCGATGTTCCTTTTGAAGTTGAACTAGAGGTATTCAAATCAATATGAATGAATAACAGAGTTATACTACTTTTCATGAAGTTATTTGCAATCTAACTCAAATACTACCATGTGTGTTTGCCACTGTAATTAGTGCTTTGATCTACAGATACTTGTACACTTCATCATCTGATTATTGATTGGATAGGATGAAATGAGTGACAAGAACCTAGAGATAGCATAGCAAGATGAATTAATGATTGAGAGTGAGGAAAGATGGATACTGTATGAAGGAGTAGGCGGATGAGTGACAACTGTATGGGTGGTACTACTGTTTATATACGAAAATAGTAAGAAATGAAGGAGGAATCATGACTAAAGAAGGAGGAGCTCACAACAGATGGTCCATTCTTTTGTTGTAAGTGAGGGCGAAAAGGAAAATGAATAGATGATCATTTCTTGTAAGATACCTATGACACCTACTAATGCAATTTTTGATTATATCTGGAGGAGCGAAAGGCAACCAAACCCGCGTGAGGTTGGCCGCAAATACCAAATATTCTATATTTTTTTAAATTATCGTAGCCATCTCTGGATCCTCTGCAATTAACCGAGAAAATCTTTCGCTTTTTACTAAAGATTTCCGTGCAGAGGATCAAACTATGAGTAATACTCATTTTTTTGGAATCCCCTCGAAAGAGCGGGATAATAAATTTAAAAAAAGCATTTCAAAAAGGTTTAGAAATCATGACATTGTTTGACAGACAGACAATGAGACAATTTGTACATTATCAAAATTGGTCAATAGAATAAGGCTCAAAGATCAAAGAACAAAGTTCATTTATCGATTCCTTCATCTATACGTTTAATTGTGGTGAGCGCTGAATAGTCCCCAACCTCACACACAATCAATCTCGCTTACGACCATACCTCGTTGAAAACACGGCATCCCGTCCGATCTGCCAAGTTAAGCAACGGTGGGCCCAGTTAGTACTTGGATCGGAGACGGCTTGGGAATCCTGGGTGTTGTAAGCACTTTTGCGATTTTTTCAAAATGTTTTTGAGATTTTTGTCGAAGTTTTGCGTCAGAATATATTAATATATCGGCACTTTCGATGTTCCTTTTGAAGTTGAACTAGAGGTATTCAAATCAATATGAATGAATAACAGAGTTATACTACTTTTCATGAAGTTATTTGCAATCTAACTCGAATACTACCATGTGTGTTTGCCACTGTAATTAGTGCTTTGATCTACAGATACTTGTACACTTCATCATCTGATTATTGATTGGATAGGATGAAATGAGTGACAAGAACCTAGAGATAGCATAGCAAGATGAATTAATGATTGAGAGTGAGGAAAGATGGATACTGTATGAAGGAGTAGGCGGATGAGTGACAACTGTATGGGTGGTACTACTGTTTATATACGAAAATAGTAAGGAATGAAGGAGGAATCATGACTAAAGAAGGAGGAGCTCACAACAGATGGTCCATTCTTTTGTTGTAAGTGAGGGCGAAAAGGAAAATGAATAGATGATCATTTCTTGTAAGATACCTATGACACCTACTAATGCAATTTTTGATTATATCTGGAGTAGCGAAAGGCAACCAAACCCGCGTGAGGTTGGCCGCAAATACCAAATATTCTATATTTTTTTAAATTATCGTAGCCATCTCTGGATCCTCTGCAATTATCCGAGAAAATCTTTCGCTTTTTACTAAAGATTTCCGTGCAGAGGATCAAACTATGAGTAATACTCATTTTTTTGGAATCCCCTCGAAAGAGCGGGATAATAAATTTTAAAAAAGCATTTCAAAAAGGTTTAGAAATCATGACATTGTTTGACAGACAGACAATGAGACAATTTGTACATTATCAAAATTGGTCAATAGAATAAGGCTCAAAGATCAAAGAACAAAGTTCATTTATCGATTTCTTCATCTATACGTTTAATTGTGGTGAGCGCTGAATAGTCCCCAACCTCACACACAATCAATCTCGCTTACGACCATACCTCGTTGAAAACACGGCATCCCGTCCGATCTGCCAAGTTAAGCAACGGTGGGCCCAGTTAGTACTTGGATCGGAGACGGTTTGGGAATCCTGGGTGTTGTAAGCACTTTTGCGATTTTTTCAAAATGTTTTTGAGATTTTTGTCGAAGTTTTGCGTCAGAATATATTAATATATCGGCACTTTCGATGTTCCTTTTGAAGTTGAACTAGAGGTATTCAAATCAATATGAATGAATAACAGAGTTATACTACTTTTCATGAAGTTATTTGCAATCTAACTCAAATACTACCATGTGTGTTTGCCACTGTAATTAGTGCTTTGATCTACAGATACTTGTACACTTCATCATCTGATTATTGATTGGATAGGATGAAATGAGTGACAAGAACCTAGAGATAGCATAGCAAGATGAATTAATGATTGAGAGTGAGGAAAGATGGATACTGTATGAAGGAGTAGGCGGATGAGTGACAACTGTATGGGTGGTACTACTGTTTATATACGAAAATAGTAAGGAATGAAGGAGGAATCATGACTAAAGAAGGAGGAGCTCACAACAGATGGTCCATTCTTTTGTTGTAAGTGAGGGCGAAAAGGAAAATGAATAGATGATCATTTCTTGTAAGATACCTATGACACCTACTAATGCAATTTTGTATAATATCTTGTTTAGCGAAAGGCAACCAAACCCGCGTGAGGTTGGCCGCAAATACCAAATATTCTATATTTTTTTAAATTATCCTAGCCATCTCTGGATCCTCTGCAATTATCCGAGAAAATCTTTCGCTTTTTACTAAAGATTTCCGTGCAGAGGATCAAACTATGAGTAATACTCATTTTTTTGGAATCCCCTCGAAAGAGCGGGATAATAAATTTTAAAAAAGCATTTCAAAAAGGTTTAGAAATCATGACATTGTTTGACAGACAGACAATGAGACAATTTGTACATTATCAAAATTGGTCAATAGAATAAGGCTCAAAGATCAAAGAACAAAGTTCATTTATCGATTTCTTCATCTATACGTTTAATTGTGGTGAGCGCTGAATAGTCCCCAACCTCACACACAATCAATCTCGCTTACGACCATACCTCGTTGAAAACACGGCATCCCGTCCGATCTGCCAAGTTAAGCAACGGTGGGCCCAGTTAGTACTTGGATCGGAGACGGCTTGGGAATCCTGGGTGTTGTAAGCACTTTTGCGATTTTTTCAAAATGTTTTTGAGATTTTTGTCGAAGTTTTGCGTCAGAATATATTAATATATCGGCACTTTCGATGTTCCTTTTGAAGTTGAACTAGAGGTATTCAAATCAATATGAATGAATAACAGAGTTATACTACTTTTCATGAAGTTATTTGCAATCTAACTCGAATACTACCATGTGTGTTTGCCACTGTAATTAGTGCTTTGATCTACAGATACTTGTACACTTCATCATCTGATTATTGATTGGATAGGATGAAATGAGTGACAAGAACCTAGAGATAGCATAGCAAGATGAATTAATGATTGAGAGTGAGGAAAGATGGATACTGTATGAAGGAGTAGGCGGATGAGTGACAACTGTATGGGTGGTACTACTGTTTATATACGAAAATAGTAAGGAATGAAGGAGGAATCATGACTAAAGAAGGAGGAGCTCACAACAGATGGTCCATTCTTTTGTTGTAAGTGAGGGCGAAAAGGAAAATGAATAGATGATCATTTCTTGTAAGATACCTATGACACCTACTAATGCAATTTTTGATTATATCTGGAGTAGCGAAAGGCAACCAAACCCGCGTGAGGTTGGCCGCAAATACCAAATATTCTATATTTTTTTAAATTATCGTAGCCATCTCTGGATCCTCTGCAATTAACCGAGAAAATCTTTCGCTTTTTACTAAAGATTTCCGTGCAGAGGATCAAACTATGAGTAATACTCATTTTTTTGGAATCCCCTCGAAAGAGCGGGATAATAAATTTAAAAAAAGCATTTCAAAAAGGTTTAGAAATCATGACATTGTTTGACAGACAGACAATGAGACAATTTGTACATTATCAAAATTGGTCAATAGAATAAGGCTCAAAGATCAAAGAACAAAGTTCATTTATCGATTTCTTCATCTATACGTTTAATTGTGGTGAGCGCTGAATAGTCCCCAACCTCACACACAATCAATCTCGCTTACGACCATACCTCGTTGAAAACACGGCATCCCGTCCGATCTGCCAAGTTAAGCAACGGTGGGCCCAGTTAGTACTTGGATCGGAGACGGCTTGGGAATCCTGGGTGTTGTAAGCACTTTTGCGATTTTTTCAAAATGTTTTTGAGATTTTTGTCGAAGTTTTGCGTCAGAATATATTAATATATCGGCACTTTCGATGTTCCTTTTGAAGTTGAACTAGAGGTATTCAAATCAATATGAATGAATAACAGAGTTATACTACTTTTCATGAAGTTATTTGCAATCTAACTCAAATACTACCATGTGTGTTTGCCACTGTAATTAGTGCTTTGATCTACAGATACTTGTACACTTCATCATCTGATTATTGATTGGATAGGATGAAATGAGTGACAAGAACCTAGAGATAGCATAGCAAGATGAATTAATGATTGAGAGTGAGGAAAGATGGATACTGTATGAAGGAGTAGGCGGATGAGTGACAACTGTATGGGTGGTACTACTGTTTATATACGAAAATAGTAAGGAATGAAGGAGGAATCATGACTAAAGAAGGAGGAGCTCACAACAGATGGTCCATTCTTTTGTTGTAAGTGAGGGCGAAAAGGAAAATGAATAGATGATCATTTCTTGTAAGATACCTATGACACCTACTAATGCAATTTTGTATAATATCTTGTTTAGCGAAAGGCAACCAAACCCGCGTGAGGTTGGCCGCAAATACCAAATATTCTATATTTTTTTAAATTATCCTAGCCATCTCTGGATCCTCTGCAATTATCCGAGAAAATCTTTCGCTTTTTACTAAAGATTTCCGTGCAGAGGATCAAACTATGAGTAATACTCATTTTTTTGGAATCCCCTCGAAAGAGCGGGATAATAAATTTAAAAAAAGCATTTCAAAAAGGTTTAGAAATCATGACATTGTTTGACAGACAGACAATGAGACAATTTGTACATTATCAAAATTGGTCAATAGAATAAGGCTCAAAGATCAAAGAACAAAGTTCATTTATCGATTTCTTCATCTATACGTTTAATTGTGGTGAGCGCTGAATAGTCCCCAACCTCACACACAATCAATCTCGCTTACGACCATACCTCGTTGAAAACACGGCATCCCGTCCGATCTGCCAAGTTAAGCAACGGTGGGCCCAGTTAGTACTTGGATCGGAGACGGCTTGGGAATCCTGGGTGTTGTAAGCACTTTTGCGATTTTTTCAAAATGTTTTTGAGATTTTTGTCGAAGTTTTGCGTCAGAATATATTAATATATCGGCACTTTCGATGTTCCTTTTGAAGTTGAACTAGAGGTATTCAAATCAATATGAATGAATAACAGAGTTATACTACTTTTCATGAAGTTATTTGCAATCTAACTCAAATACTACCATGTGTGTTTGCCACTGTAATTAGTGCTTTGATCTACAGATACTTGTACACTTCATCATCTGATTATTGATTGGATAGGATGAAATGAGTGACAAGAACCTAGAGATAGCATAGCAAGATGAATTAATGATTGAGAGTGAGGAAAGATGGATACTGTATGAAGGAGTAGGCGGATGAGTGACAACTGTATGGGTGGTACTACTGTTTATATACGAAAATAGTAAGGAATGAAGGAGGAATCATGACTAAAGAAGGAGGAGCTCACAACAGATGGTCCATTCTTTTGTTGTAAGTGAGGGCGAAAAGGAAAATGAATAGATGATCATTTCTTGTAAGATACCTATGACACCTACTAATGCAATTTTGTATAATATCTTGTTTAGCGAAAGGCAACCAAACCCGCGTGAGGTTGGCCGCAAATACCAAATATTCTATATTTTTTTAAATTATCCTAGCCATCTCTGGATCCTCTGCAATTATCCGAGAAAATCTTTCGCTTTTTACTAAAGATTTCCGTGCAGAGGATCAAACTATGAGTAATACTCATTTTTTTGGAATCCCCTCGAAAGAGCGGGATAATAAATTTAAAAAAAACATTTCAAAAAGGTTTAGAAATCATGACATTGTTTGACAGACAGACAATGAGACAATTTGTACATTATCAAAATTGGTCAATAGAATAAGGCTCAAAGATCAAAGAACAAAGTTCATTTATCGATTTCTTCATCTATACGTTTAATTGTGGTGAGCGCTGAATAGTCCCCAACCTCACACACAATCAATCTCGCTTACGACCATACCTCGTTGAAAACACGGCATCCCGTCCGATCTGCCAAGTTAAGCAACGGTGGGCCCAGTTAGTACTTGGATCGGAGACGGCTTGGGAATCCTGGGTGTTGTAAGCACTTTTGCGATTTTTTCAAAATGTTTTTGAGATTTTTGTCGAAGTTTTGCGTCAGAATATATTAATATATCGGCACTTTCGATGTTCCTTTTGAAGTTGAACTAGAGGTATTCAAATCAATATGAATGAATAACAGAGTTATACTACTTTTCATGAAGTTATTTGCAATCTAACTCAAATACTACCATGTGTGTTTGCCACTGTAATTAGTGCTTTGATCTACAGATACTTGTACACTTCATCATCTGATTATTGATTGGATAGGATGAAATGAGTGACAAGAACCTAGAGATAGCATAGCAAGATGAATTAATGATTGAGAGTGAGGAAAGATGGATACTGTATGAAGGAGTAGGCGGATTAGTGACAACTGTATGGGTGGTACTACTGTTTATATACGAAAATAGTAAGGAATGAAGGAGGAATCATGACTAAAGAAGGAGGAGCTCACAACAGATGGTCCATTCTTTTGTTGTAAGTGAGGGCGAAAAGGAAAATGAATAGATGATCATTTCTTGTAAGATACCTATGACACCTACTAATGCAATTTTTGATTATATCTGGAGTAGCGAAAGGCAACCAAACCCGCGTGAGGTTGGCCGCAAATACCAAATATTCTATATTTTTTAAAATTATCGTAGCCATCTCTGGATCCTCTGCAATTATCCGAGAAAATCTTTCGCTTTTTACTAAAGATTTCCGTGCAGAGGATCAAACTATGAGTAATACTCATTTTTTTGGAATCCCCTCGAAAGAGCGGGATAATAAATTTAAAAAAAGCATTTCAAAAAGGTTTAGAAATCATGACATTGTTTGACAGACAGACAATGAGACAATTTGTACATTATCAAAATTGGTCAATAGAATAAGGCTCAAAGATCAAAGAACAAAGTTCATTTATCGATTTCTTCATCTATACGTTTAATTGTGGTGAGCGCTGAATAGTCCCCAACCTCACACACAATCAATCTCGCTTACGACCATACCTCGTTGAAAACACGGCATCCCGTCCGATATGCCAAGTTAAGCAACGGTGGGCCCAGTTAGTACTTGGATCGGAGACGGCTTGGGAATCCTGGGTGTTGTAAGCACTTTTGCGATTTTTTCAAAATGTTTTTGAGATTTTTGTCGAAGTTTTGCGTCAGAATATATTAATATATCGGCACTTTCGATGTTCCTTTTGAAGTTGAACTAGAGGTATTCAAATCAATATGAATGAATAACAGAGTTATACTACTTTTCATGAAGTTATTTGCAATCTAACTCAAATACTACCATGTGTGTTTGCCACTGTAATTAGTGCTTTGATCTACAGATACTTGTACACTTCATCATCTGATTATTGATTGGATAGGATGAAATGAGTGACAAGAACCTAGAGATAGCATAGCAAGATGAATTAATGATTGAGAGTGAGGAAAGATGGATACTGTATGAAGGAGTAGGCGGATTAGTGACAACTGTATGGGTGGTACTACTGTTTATATACGAAAATAGTAAGGAATGAAGGAGGAATCATGACTAAAGAAGGAGGAGCTCACAACAGATGGTCCATTCTTTTGTTGTAAGTGAGGGCGAAAAGGAAAATGAATAGATGATCATTTCTTGTAAGATACCTATGACACCTACTAATGCAATTTTTGATTATATCTGGAGTAGCGAAAGGCAACCAAACCCGCGTGAGGTTGGCCGCAAATACCAAATATTCTATATTTTTTAAAATTATCGTAGCCATCTCTGGATCCTCTGCAATTATCCGAGAAAATCTTTCGCTTTTTACTAAAGATTTCCGTGCAGAGGATCAAACTATGAGTAATACTCATTTTTTGGAATCCCCTCGAAAGAGCGGGATAATAAATTTTAAAAAAGCATTTCAAAAAGGTTTAGAAATCATGACTTTGTTTGACAGACAGACAATGAGACAATTTGTACATTATCAAAATTGGTCAATAGAATAAGGCTCAAAGATCAAAGAACAAAGTTCATTTATCGATTTCTTCATCTATACGTTTAATTGTGGTGAGCGCTGAATAGTCCCCAACCTCACACACAATCAATCTCGCTTACGACCATACCTCGTTGAAAACACGGCATCCCGTCCGATCTGCAAAGTTAAGCAACGGTGGGCCCAGTTAGTACTTGGATCGGAGACGGCTTGGGAATCCTGGGTGTTGTAAGCACTTTTGCGATTTTTTCAAAATGTTTTTGAGATTTTTGTCGAAGTTTTGCGTCAGAATATATTAATATATCGGCACTTTCGATGTTCCTTTTGAAGTTGAACTAGAGGTATTCAAATCAATATGAATGAATAACAGAGTTATACTACTTTTCATGAAGTTATTTGCAATCTAACTCGAATACTACCATGTGTGTTTGCCACTGTAATTAGTGCTTTGATGTACAGATACTTGTACACTTCATCATCTGATTATTGATTGGATAGGATGAAATGAGTGACAAGAACCTAGAGATAGCATAGCAAGATGAATTATTGATTGAGAGTGAGGAAAGATGGATACTGTATGAAGGAGTAGGCGGATGAGTGACAACTGTATGGGTGGTACTACTGTTTATATACGAAAATAGTAAGGAATGAAGGAGGAATCATGACTAAAGAAGGAGGAGCTCACAACAGATGGTCCATTCTTTTGTTGTAAGTGAGGGCGAAAAGGAAAATGAATAGATGATCATTTCTTGTAAGATACCTATGACACCTACTAATGCAATTTTTGATTATATCTGGAGTAGCGAAAGGCAACCAAACCCGCGTGAGGTTGGCCGCAAATACCAAATATTCTATATTTTTTTAAATTATCGTAGCCATCTCTGGATCCTCTGCAATTATCCGAGAAAATCTTTCGCTTTTTACTAAAGATTTCCGTGCAGAGGATCAAACTATGAGTAATACTCATTTTTTTGGAATCCCCTCGAAAGAGCGGGATAATAAATTTTAAAAAAGCATTTCAAAAAGGTTTAGAAATCATGACATTGTTTGACAGACAGACAATGAGACAATTTGTACATTATCAAAATTGGTCAATAGAATAAGGCTCAAAGATCAAAGAACAAAGTTCATTTATCGATTTCTTCATCTATACGTTTAATTGTGGTGAGCGCTGAATAGTCCCCAACCTCACACACAATCAATCTCGCTTACGACCATACCTCGTTGAAAACACGGCATCCCGTCCGATCTGCCAAGTTAAGCAACGGTGGGCCCAGTTAGTACTTGGATCGGAGACGGCTTGGGAATCCTGGGTGTTGTAAGCACTTTTGCGATTTTTTCAAAATGTTTTTGAGATTTTTGTCGAAGTTTTGCGTCAGAATATATTAATATATCGGCACTTTCGATGTTCCTTTTGAAGTTGAACTAGAGGTATTCAAATCAATATGAATGAATAACAGAGTTATACTACTTTTCATGAAGTTATTTGCAATCTAACTCGAATACTACCATGTGTGTTTGCCACTGTAATTAGTGCTTTGATCTACAGATACTTGTACACTTCATCATCTGATTATTGATTGGATAGGATGAAATGAGTGACAAGAACCTAGAGATAGCATAGCAAGATGAATTAATGATTGAGAGTGAGGAAAGATGGATACTGTATGAAGGAGTAGGCGGATGAGTGACAACTGTATGGGTGGTACTACTGTTTATATACGAAAATAGTAAGGAATGAAGGAGGAATCATGACTAAAGAAGGAGGAGCTCACAACAGATGGTCCATTCTTTTGTTGTAAGTGAGGGCGAAAAGGAAAATGAATAGATGATCATTTCTTGTAAGATACCTATGACACCTACTAATGCAATTTTTGATTATATCTGGAGTAGCGAAAGGCAACCAAACCCGCGTGAGGTTGGCCGCAAATACCAAATATTCCATATTTTTTAAAATTATCGTAGCCATCTCTGGATCCTCTGCAATTATCCGAGAAAATCTTTCGCTTTTTACTAAAGATTTCCGTGCAGAGGATCAAACTATGAGTAATACTCATTTTTTTTGGAATCCCCTCGAAAGAGCGGGATAATAAATTTTAAAAAAAGCATTTCAAAAAGGTTTAGAAATCATGTCATTGTTTGACAGACAGACAATGAGACAATTTGTACATTATCAAAATTGGTCAATAGAATAAGGCTCAAATATCAAAGAACAAAGTTCATTTATCGATTTCTTCATCTATACGTTTAATTGTGGTGAGCGCTGAATAGTCCCCAACCTCACACACAATCAATCTCGCTTACGACCATACCTCGTTGAAAACACGGCATCCCGTCCGATCTGCCAAGTTAAGCAACGGTGGGCCCAGTTAGTACTTGGATCGGAGACGGCTTGGGAATCCTGGGTGTTGTAAGCACTTTTGCGATTTTTTCAAAATGTTTTTGAGATTTTTGTCGAAGTTTTGCGTCAGAATATATTAATATATCGGCACTTTCGATGTTCCTTTTGAAGTTGAACTAGAGGTATTCAAATCAATATGAATGAATAACAGAGTTATACTACTTTTCATGAAGTTATTTGCAATCTAACTCGAATACTACCATGTGTGTTTGTCACTGTAATTAGTGCTTTGATCTACAGATACTTGTACACTTCATCATCTGATTATTGATTGGATAGGATGAAATGAGTGACAAGAACCTAGAGATAGCATAGCAAGATGAATTAATGATTGAGAGTGAGGAAAGATGGATACTGTATGAAGGAGTAGGCGGATGAGTGACAACTGTATGGGTGGTACTACTGTTTATATACTGTTTATATACTTTATATATTCGTCGTAAGTCCACATAACATGTCGCAGATCGTCTTCATCAACTCAACCTCAACACTGATTTACTTTCTAGTCAACCAGTCTATGTTCTCTTGCACTATCTAAAGATATCTTCGATGATCATCAACTTCATCTCCATCGTATTCGTCTAGTATTGCCGTCAATGTTGATATTTCGGCAATTACAGTATATAGCATGCACACAAATGAGCGAGTTACGCCATACGTGGGCACCACTGCCGCTAGCGGCAATACCATTCCTTACTATTTTCGTATATAAACAGTAGTACCACCCATACAGTTGTCACTCATCCGCCTACTCCTTCATACAGTATCCATCTTTCCTCACTCTCAATCATTAATTCATCTTGCTATGCTATCTCTAGGTTCTTGTCACTCATTTCATCCTATCCAATCAATAATCAGATGATGAAGTGTTCAAGTATCTGTAGATCAAAGCACTAATTACAGTGGCAAACACACATGGTAGTATTCGAGTTAGATTGCAAATAACTTCATGAAAAGTAGTATAACTCTGTTATTCATTCATATTGATTTGAATACCTCTAGTTCAACTTCAAAAGGAACATCGAAAGTGCCGATATATTAATATATTCTGACGCAAAACTTCGACAAAAATCTCAAAAACATTTTGAAAAAATCGCAAAAGTGCTTACAACACCCAGGATTCCCAAGCCGTCTCCGATCCAAGTACTAACTGGGTCCACCGTTGCTTAACTTGGCAGATCGGACGGGATGCCGTGTTTTCAACGAGGTATGGTCGTAAGCGAGATTGATTGTGTGTGAGGTTGGGGACTATTCAGCGCTCACCACAATTAAACGTATAGATGAAGAAATCGATAAATGAACTTTGTTCTTTGATCTTTGAGCCTTATTCTATTGACCAATTTTGATAATGTACAAATTGTCTCATTGTCTGTCTGTCAAACAATGTCATGATTTCTAAACCTTTTTGAAATGCTTTTTTTAAATTTATTATCCCGCTCTTTCGAGGGGATTCCAAAAAAATGAGTATTACTCATAGTTTGATCCTCTGCACGGAAATCTTTAGTAAAAAGCGAAAGATTTTCTCGGATAATTGCAGAGGATCCAGAGATAGCTACGATAATTTAAAAAATATAGAATATTTGGTATTTGCTGCCAACCTCACGCGGGTTTGGTTGCCTTTCGCTACTCCAGATATAATCAAAAATTGCATTAGTAGGTGTCATAGGTATCTTACAAGAAATTATCATCTGTTCATTTTCCTTTTCGCCCTCACTTACAACAAAAGAATTGATCATCTGTTGTGAGCTCCTCCTTCTTTAGTCATGATTCCTCCTTCATTCCTTACTATTTTCGTATATAAACAGTAGTACCACCCATACAGTTGTCACTCATCCGCCTACTCCTTCATACAGTATCCATCTTTCCTCACTCTCAATCATTAATTCATCTTGCTATGCTATCTCTAGGTTCTTGTCACTCATTTCATCCTATCCAATCAATAATCAGATGATGAAGTGTACAAGTATCTGTAGATCAAAGCACTAATTACAGTGGCAAACACACATGGTAGTATTTGAGTTAGATTGCAAATAACTTCATGAAAAGTAGTATAACTCTGTTATTCATTCATATTGATTTGAATACCTCTAGTTCAACTTCAAAAGGAACATCGAAAGTGCCGATATATTAATATATTCTGACGCAAAACTTCGACAAAAATCTCAAAAACATTTTGAAAAAATCGCAAAAGTGCTTACAACACCCAGGATTCCCAAGCCGTCTCCGATCCAAGTACTAACTGGGCCCACCGTTGCTTAACTTGGCAGATCGGACGGGATGCCGTGTTTTCAACGAGGTATGGTCGTAAGCGAGATTGATTGTGTGTGAGGTTGGGGACTATTCAGCGCTCACCACAATTAAACGTATAGATGAATAAATCGATAAATGAACTTTGTTCTTTGATCTTTGAGCCTTATTCTATTGACCAATTTTGATAATGTACAAATTGTCTCATTGTCTGTCTGTCAAACAATGTCAT
This sequence comes from Parapristionchus giblindavisi, assembly GCA_943737045.1. Classification (NCBI taxonomy): domain Eukaryota; kingdom Metazoa; phylum Nematoda; class Chromadorea; order Rhabditida; family Diplogasteridae; genus Parapristionchus; species Parapristionchus giblindavisi. The sequence goes on from CALSFV010000035.1 coordinate 227,843, forward strand.
GATTTCTAAACCTTTTTGAAATGCTTTTTTAAAATTTATTATCCCGCTCTTTCGAGGGGATTCCAAAAAAATGAGTATTACTCATAGTTTGATCCTCTGCACGGAAATCTTTAGTAAAAAGCGAAAGATTTTCTCGGTTAATTGCAGAGGATCCAGAGATGGCTACGATAATTTTAAAAAAATATAGAATATTTGGTATTTGCGGCCAACCTCACGCGGGTTTGGTTGCCTTTCGCTACTCCAGATATAATCAAAAATTGCATTAGTAGGTGTCATAGGTATCTTACAAGAAATGATCATCTATTCATTTTCCTTTTCGCCCTCACTTACAACAAAAGAATGGACCATCTGTTGTGAGCTCCTCCTTCTTTAGTCATGATTCCTCCTTCATTCCTTACTATTTTCGTATATAAACAGTAGTACCACCCATACAGTTGTCACTCATCCGCCTACTCCTTCATACAGTATCCATCTTTCCTCACTCTCAATCATTAATTCATCTTGCTATGCTATCTCTAGGTTCTTGTCACTCATTTCATCCTATCCAATCAATAATCAGATGATGAAGTGTACAAGTATCTGTAGATCAAAGCACTAATTACAGTGGCAAACACACATGGTAGTATTCGAGTTAGATTGCAAATAACTTCATGAAAAGTAGTATAACTCTGTTATTCATTCATATTGATTTGAATACCTCTAGTTCAACTTCAAAAGGAACATCGAAAGTGCCGATATATTAATATATTCTGACGCAAAACTTCGACAAAAATCTCAAAAACATTTTGAAAAAATCGCAAAAGTGCTTACAACACCCAGGATTCCCAAGCCGTCTCCGATCCAAGTACTAACTGGGCCCACCGTTGCTTAACTTGGCAGATCGGACGGGATGCCGTGTTTTCAACGAGGTATGGTCGTAAGCGAGATTGATTGTGTGTGAGGTTGGGGACTATTCAGCGCTCACCACAATTAAACGTATAGATGAAGAAATCGATAAATGAACTTTGTTCTTTGATCTTTGAGCCTTATTCTATTGACCAATTTTGATAATGTACAAATTGTCTCATTGTCTGTCTGTCAAACAATGTCATGATTTCTAAACCTTTTTGAAATGCTTTTTTTAAATTTATTATCCCGCTCTTTCGAGGGGATTCCAAAAAAATGAGTATTACTCATAGTTTGATCCTCTGCACGGAAATCTTTAGTAAAAAGCGAAAGATTTTCTCGGTTAATTGCAGAGGATCCAGAGATGGCTACGATAATTTAAAAAAATATAGAATATTTGGTATTTGCGGCCAACCTCACGCGGGTTTGGTTGCCTTTCGCTACTCCAGATATAATCAAAAATTGCATTAGTAGGTGTCATAGGTATCTTACAAGAAATGATCATCTATTCATTTTCCTTTTCGCCCTCACTTACAACAAAAGAATGGACCATCTGTTGTGAGCTCCTCCTTCTTTAGTCATGATTCCTCCTTCATTCCTTACTATTTTCGTATATAAACAGTAGTACCACCCATACAGTTGTCACTCATCCGCCTACTCCTTCATACAGTATCCATCTTTCCTCACTCTCAATCATTAATTCATCTTGCTATGCTATCTCTAGGTTCTTGTCACTCATTTCATCCTATCCAATCAATAATCAGATGATGAAGTGTACAAGTATCTGTAGATCAAAGCACTAATTACAGTGGCAAACACACATGGTAGTATTCGAGTTAGATTGCAAATAACTTCATGAAAAGTAGTATAACTCTGTTATTCATTCATATTGATTTGAATACCTCTAGTTCAACTTCAAAAGGAACATCGAAAGTGCCGATATATTAATATATTCTGACGCAAAACTTCGACAAAAATCTCAAAAACATTTTGAAAAAATCGCAAAAGTGCTTACAACACCCAGGATTCCCAAGCCGTCTCCGATCCAAGTACTAACTGGGCCCACCGTTGCTTAACTTGGCAGATCGGACGGGATGCCGTGTTTTCAACGAGGTATGGTCGTAAGCGAGATTGATTGTGTGTGAGGTTGGGGACTATTCAGCGCTCACCACAATTAAACGTATAGATGAAGAAATCGATAAATGAACTTTGTTCTTTGATCTTTGAGCCTTATTCTATTGACCAATTTTGATAATGTACAAATTGTCTCATTGTCTGTCTGTCAAACAATGTCATGATTTCTAAACCTTTTTGAAATGCTTTTTTTTAAATTTATTATCCCGCTCTTTCGAGGGGATTCCAAAAAAATGAGTATTACTCATAGTTTGAACCTCTGCACGGAAATCTTTAGTAAAAAGCGAAAGATTTTCTCGGTTAATTGCAGAGGATCCAGAGATGGCTACGATAATTTAAAAAAATATAGAATATTTGGTATTTGCGGCCAACCTCACGCGGGTTTGGTTGCCTTTCGCTACTCCAGATATAATCAAAAATTGCATTAGTAGGTGTCATAGGTATCTTACAAGAAATGATCATCTATTCATTTTCCTTTTCGCCCTCACTTACAACAAAAGAATGGACCATCTGTTGTGAGCTCCTCCTTCTTTGTCATGATTCCTCCTTCATTCCTTACTATTTTCGTATATAAACAGTAGTACCACCCATACAGTTGTCACTCATCCGCCTACTCCTTCATACAGTATCCATCTTTCCTCACTCTCAATCATTAATTCATCTTGCTATGCTATCTCTAGGTTCTTGTCACTCATTTCATCCTATCCAATCAATAATCAGATGATGAAGTGTACAAGTATCTGTAGATCAAAGCACTAATTACAGTGGCAAACACACATGGTAGTATTCGAGTTAGATTGCAAATAACTTCATGAAAAGTAGTATAACTCTGTTATTCATTCATATTGATTTGAATACCTCTAGTTCAACTTCAAAAGGAACATCGAAAGTGCCGATATATTAATATATTCTGACGCAAAACTTCGACAAAAATCTCAAAAACATTTTGAAAAAATCGCAAAAGTGCTTACAACACCCAGGATTCCCAAGCCGTCTCCGATCCAAGTACTAACTGGGCCCACCGTTGCTTAACTTGGCAGATCGGACGGGATGCCGTGTTTTCAACGAGGTATGGTCGTAAGCGAGATTGATTGTGTGTGAGGTTGGGGACTATTCAGCGCTCACCACAATTAAACGTATAGATGAAGAAATCGATAAATGAACTTTGTTCTTTGATCTTTGAGCCTTATTCTATTGACCAATTTTGATAATGTATAAATTGTCTCATTGTCTGTCTGTCAAACAATGTCATGATTTCTAAACCTTTTTGAAATGCTTTTTTAAAATTTATTATCCCGCTCTTTCGAGGGGATTCCAAAAAAATGAGTATTACTCATAGTTTGATCCTCTGCACGGAAATCTTTAGTAAAAAGCGAAAGATTTTCTCGGATAATTGCAGAGGATCCAGAGATGGCTAGGATAATTTAAAAAAATATAGAATATTTGGTATTTGCGGCCAACCTCACGCGGGTTTGGTTGCCTTTCGCTAAACAAGATATTATACAAAATTGCATTAGTAGGTGTCATAGGTATCTTACAAGAAATGATCATCTATTCATTTTCCTTTTCGCCCTCACTTACAACAAAAGAATGGACCATCTGTTGTGAGCTCCTCCTTCTTTAGTCATGATTCCTCCTTCATTCCTTACTATTTTCGTATATAAACAGTAGTACCACCCATACAGTTGTCACTCATCCGCCTACTCCTTCATACAGTATCCATCTTTCCTCACTCTCAATCATTAATTCATCTTGCTATGCTATCTCTAGGTTCTTGTCACTCATTTCATCCTATCCAATCAATAATCAGATGATGAAGTGTACAAGTATCTGTAGATCAAAGCACTAATTACAGTGGCAAACACACATGGTAGTATTCGAGTTAGATTGCAAATAACTTCATGAAAAGTAGTATAACTCTGTTATTCATTCATATTGATTTGAATACCTCTAGTTCAACTTCAAAAGGAACATCGAAAGTGCCGATATATTAATATATTCTGACGCAAAACTTCGACAAAAATCTCAAAAACATTTTGAAAAAATCGCAAAAGTGCTTACAACACCCAGGATTCCCAAGCCGTCTCCGATCCAAGTACTAACTGGGCCCACCGTTGCTTAACTTGGCAGATCGGACGGGATGCGTGTTTTCAACGAGGTATGGTCGTAAGCGAGATTGATTGTGTGTGAGGTTGGGGACTATTCAGCGCTCACCACAATTAAACGTATAGATGAAGAAATCGATAAATGAACTTTGTTCTTTGATCTTTGAGCCTTATTCTATTGACCAATTTTGATAATGTACAAATTGTCTCATTGTCTGTCTGTCAAACAATGTCATGATTTCTAAACCTTTTTGAAATGCTTTTTTTAAATTTATTATCCCGCTCTTTCGAGGGGATTCCAAAAAAATGAGTATTACTCATAGTTTGATCCTCTGCACGGAAATCTTTAGTAAAAAGCGAAAGATTTTCTCGGATAATTGCAGAGGATCCAGAGATGGCTAGGATAATTTAAAAAAATATAGAATATTTGGTATTTGCGGCCAACCTCACGCGGGTTTGGTTGCCTTTCGCTAAACAAGATATTATACAAAATTGCATTAGTAGGTGTCATAGGTATCTTACAAGAAATGATCATCTATTCATTTTCCTTTTCGCCCTCACTTACAACAAAAGAATGGACCATCTGTTGTGAGCTCCTCCTTCTTTGTCATGATTCCTCCTTCATTCCTTACTATTTTCGTATATAAACAGTAGTACCACCCATACAGTTGTCACTCATCCGCCTACTCCTTCATACAGTATCCATCTTTCCTCACTCTCAATCATTAATTCATCTTGCTATGCTATCTCTAGGTTCTTGTCACTCATTTCATCCTATCCAATCAATAATCAGATGATGAAGTGTACAAGTATCTGTAGATCAAAGCACTAATTACAGTGGCAAACACACATGGTAGTATTTGAGTTAGATTGCAAATAACTTCATGAAAAGTAGTATAACTCTGTTATTCATTCATATTGATTTGAATACCTCTAGTTCAACTTCAAAAGGAACATCGAAAGTGCCGATATATTAATATATTCTGACGCAAAACTTCGACAAAAATCTCAAAAACATTTTGAAAAAATCGCAAAAGTGCTTACAACACCCAGGATTCCCAAGCCGTCTCCGATCCAAGTACTAACTGGGCCCACCGTTGCTTAACTTGGCAGATCGGACGGGATGCCGTGTTTTCAACGAGGTATGGTCGTAAGCGAGATTGATTGTGTGTGAGGTTGGGGACTATTCAGCGCTCACCACAATTAAACGTATAGATGAAGAAATCGATAAATGAACTTTGTTCTTTGATCTTTGAGCCTTATTCTATTGACCAATTTTGATGATGTACAAATTGTCTCATTGTCTGTCTGTCAAACAATGTCATGATTTCTAAACCTTTTTGAAATGCTTTTTTTAAATTTATTATCCCGCTCTTTCGAGGGGATTCCAAAAAAATGAGTATTACTCATAGTTTGATCCTCTGCACGGAAATCTTTAGTAAAAAGCGAAAGATTTTCTCGGATAATTGCAGAGGATCCAGAGATGGCTACGATAATTTAAAAAAATATAGAATATTTGGTATTTGCGGCCAACCTCACGCGGGTTTGGTTGCCTTTCGCTACTCCAGATATAATCAAAAATTGCATTAGTAGGTGTCATAGGTATCTTACAAGAAATGATCATCTATTCATTTTCCTTTTCGCCCTCACTTACAACAAAAGAATGGACCATCTGTTGTGAGCTCCTCCTTCTTTAGTCATGATTCCTCCTTCATTCCTTACTATTTTCGTATATAAACAGTAGTACCACCCATACAGTTGTCACTCATCCGCCTACTCCTTCATACAGTATCCATCTTTCCTCACTCTCAATCATTAATTCATCTTGCTATGCTATCTCTAGGTTCTTGTCACTCATTTCATCCTATCCAATCAATAATCAGATGATGAAGTGTACAAGTATCTGTAGATCAAAGCACTAATTACAGTGGCAAACACACATGGTAGTATTCGAGTTAGATTGCAAATAACTTCATGAAAAGTAGTATAACTCTGTTATTCATTCATATTGATTTGAATACCTCTAGTTCAACTTCAAAAGGAACATCGAAAGTGCCGATATATTAATATATTCTGACGCAAAACTTCGACAAAAATCTCAAAAACATTTTGAAAAAATCGCAAAAGTGCTTACAACACCCAGGATTCCCAAGCCGTCTCCGATCCAAGTACTAACTGGGCCCACCGTTGCTTAACTTGGCAGATCGGACGGGATGCCGTGTTTTCAACGAGGTATGGTCGTAAGCGAGATTGATTGTGTGTGAGGTTGGGGACTATTCAGCGCTCACCACAATTAAACGTATAGATGAAGAAATCGATAAATGAACTTTGTTCTTTGATATTTGAGCCTTATTCTATTGACCAATTTTGATAATGTACAAATTGTCTCATTGTCTGTCTGTCAAACAATGTCATGATTTCTAAACCTTTTTGAAATGCTTTTTTTAAATTTATTATCCCGCTCTTTCGAGGGGATTCCAAAAAATGAGTATTACTCATAGTTTGATCCTCTGCACGGAAATCTTTAGTAAAAAGCGAAAGATTTTCTCGGAAAATTGCAGAGGATCCAGAGATGGCTAGGATAATTTAAAAAAATATAGAATATTTGGTATTTGCGGCCAACCTCACGCGGGTTTGGTTGCCTTTCGCTACTCCAGATATAATGAAAAATTGCATTAGTAGGTGTCATAGGTATCTTACAAGAAATGATCATCTATTCATTTTCCTTTTCGCCCTCACTTACAACAAAAGAATGGACCATCTGTTGTGAGCTCCTCCTTCTTTAGTCATTATTCCTCCTTCATTCCTTACTATTTTCGTATATAAACAGTAGTACCACCCATACAGTTGTCACTCATCCGCCTACTCCTTCATACAGTATCCATCTTTCCTCACTCTCAATCATTAATTCATCTTGCTATGCTATCTCTAGGTTCTTGTCACTCATTTCATCCTATCCAATCAATAATCAGATGATGAAGTGTACAAGTATCTGTAGATCAAAGCATTAATTACAGTGGCAAACACACATGGTAGTATTTGAGTTAGATTGCAAATAACTTCATGAAAAGTAGTATAACTCTGTTATTCATTCATATTGATTTGAATACCTCTAGTTCAACTTCAAAAGGAACATCGAAAGTGCCGATATATTAATATATTCTGACGCAAAACTTCGACAAAAATCTCAAAAACATTTTGAAAAAATCGCAAAAGTGCTTACAACACCCAGGATTCCCAAGCCGTCTCCGATCCAAGTACTAACTGGGCCCACCGTTGCTTAACTTGGCAGATCGGACGGGATGCCGTGTTTTCAACGAGGTATGGTCGTAATCGAGATTGATTGTGTGTGAGGTTGGGGACTATTCAGCGCTCACCACAATTAAACGTATAGATGAAGAAATCGATAAATGAACTTTGTTCTTTGATCTTTGAGCCTTATTCTATTGACCAATTTTGATGATGTACAAATTGTCTCATTGTCTGTCTGTCAAACAATGTCATGATTTCTAAACCTTTTTGAAATGCTTTTTTTAAATTTATTATCCCGCTCTTTCGAGGGGATTCCAAAAAAATGAGTATTACTCATAGTTTGATCCTCTGCACGGAAATCTTTAGTAAAAAGCGAAAGATTTTCTCGGATAATTGCAGAGGATCCAGAGATGGCTACGATAATTTAAAAAAATATAGAATATTTGGTATTTGCGGCCAACCTCACGCGGGTTTGGTTGCCTTTCGCTAAACAAGATATTATACAAAATTGCATTAGTAGGTGTCATAGGTATCTTACAAGAAATGATCATCTATTCATTTTCCTTTTCGCCCTCACTTACAACAAAAGAATGGACCATCTGTTGTGAGCTCCTCCTTCTTTAGTCATGATTCCTCCTTCATTCCTTACTATTTTCGTATATAAACAGTAGTACCACCCATACAGTTGTCACTCATCCGCCTACTCCTTCATACAGTATCCATCTTTCCTCACTCTCAATCATTAATTCATCTTGCTATGCTATCTCTAGGTTCTTGTCACTCATTTCATCCTATCCAATCAATAATCAGATGATGAAGTGTACAAGTATCTGTAGATCAAAGCACTAATTACAGTGGCAAACACACATGGTAGTATTTGAGTTAGATTGCAAATAACTTCATGAAAAGTAGTATAACTCTGTTATTCATTCATATTGATTTGAATACCTCTAGTTCAACTTCAAAAGGAACATCGAAAGTGCCGATATATTAATATATTCTGACGCAAAACTTCGACAAAAATCTCAAAAACATTTTGAAAAAATCGCAAAAGTGCTTACAACACCCAGGATTCCCAAGCCGTCTCCGATCCAAGTACTAACTGGGCCCACCGTTGCTTAACTTGGCAGATCGGACGGGATGCCGTGTTTTCAACGAGGTATGGTCGTAAGCGAGATTGATTGTGTGTGAGGTTGGGGACTATTCAGCGCTCACCACAATTAAACGTATAGATGAAGAAATCGATAAATGAACTTTGTTCTTTGATCTTTGAGCCTTATTCTATTGACCAATTTTGATGATGTACAAATTGTCTCATTGTCTGTCTGTCAAACAATGTCATGATTTCTAAACCTTTTTGAAATGCTTTTTTTAAATTTATTATCCCGCTCTTTCGAGGGGATTCCAAAAAAATGAGTATTACTCATAGTTTGATCCTCTGCACGGAAATCTTTAGTAAAAAGCGAAAGATTTTCTCGGATAATTGCAGAGGATCCAGAGATGGCTACGATAATTTAAAAAAATATAGAATATTTGGTATTTGCGGCCAACCTCACGCGGGTTTGGTTGCCTTTCGCTACTCCAGATATAATCAAAAATTGCATTAGTAGGTGTCATAGGTATCTTACAAGAAATGATCATCTATTCATTTTCCTTTTCGCCCTCACTTACAACAAAAGAATGGACCATCTGTTGTGAGCTCCTCCTTCTTTAGTCATGATTCCTCCTTCATTCCTTACTATTTTCGTATATAAACAGTAGTACCACCCATACAGTTGTCACTCATCCGCCTACTCCTTCATACAGTATCCATCTTTCCTCACTCTCAATCATTAATTCATCTTGCTATGCTATCTCTAGGTTCTTGTCACTCATTTCATCCTATCCAATCAATAATCAGATGATGAAGTGTACAAGTATCTGTAGATCAAAGCACTAATTACAGTGGCAAACACACATGGTAGTATTCGAGTTAGATTGCAAATAACTTCATGAAAAGTAGTATAACTCTGTTATTCATTCATATTGATTTGAATACCTCTAGTTCAACTTCAAAAGGAACATCGAAAGTGCCGATATATTAATATATTCTGACGCAAAACTTCGACAAAAATCTCAAAAACATTTTGAAAAAATCGCAAAAGTGCTTACAACACCCAGGATTCCCAAGCCGTCTCCGATCCAAGTACTAACTGGGCCCACCGTTGCTTAACTTGGCAGATCGGACGGGATGCCGTGTTTTCAACGAGGTATGGTCGTAAGCGAGATTGATTGTGTGTGAGGTTGGGGACTATTCAGCGCTCACCACAATTAAACGTATAGATGAAGAAATCGATAAATGAACTTTGTTCTTTGATCTTTGAGCCTTATTCTATTGACCAATTTTGATAATGTACAAATTGTCTCATTGTCTGTCTGTCAAACTATGTCATGATTTCTAAACCTTTTTGAAATGCTTTTTTTAAATTTATTATCCCGCTCTTTCGAGGGGATTCCAAAAAAATGAGTATTACTCATAGTTTGATCCTCTGCACGGAAATCTTTAGTAAAAAGCGAAAGATTTTCTCGGTTAATTGCAGAGGATCCAGAGATGGCTACGATAATTTAAAAAAATATAGAATATTTGGTATTTGCGGCCAACCTCACGCGGGTTTGGTTGCCTTTCGCTCCTCCAGATATAATCAAAAATTGCATTAGTAGGTGTCATAGGTATCTTACAAGAAATGATCATCTATTCATTTTCCTTTTCGCCCTCACTTACAACAAAAGAATGGACCATCTGTTGTGAGCTCCTCCTTCTTTAGTCATGATTCCTCCTTCATTCCTTACTATTTTCGTATATAAACAGTAGTACCACCCATACAGTTGTCACTCATCCGCCTACTCCTTCATACAGTATCCATCTTTCCTCACTCTCAATCATTAATTCATCTTGCTATGCTATCTCTAGGTTCTTGTCACTCATTTCATCCTATCCAATCAATAATCAGATGATGAAGTGTACAAGTATCTGTAGATCAAAGCACTAATTACAGTGGCAAACACACATGGTAGTATTCGAGTTAGATTGCAAATAACTTCATGAAAAGTAGTATAACTCTGTTATTCATTCATATTGATTTGAATACCTCTAGTTCAACTTCAAAAGGAACATCGAAAGTGCCGATATATTAATATATTCTGACGCAAAACTTCGACAAAAATCTCAAAAACATTTTGAAAAAATCGCAAAAGTGCTTACAACACCCAGGATTCCCAAGCCGTCTCCGATCCAAGTACTAACTGGGCCCACCGTTGCTTAACTTGGCAGATCGGACGGGATGCCGTGTTTTCAACGAGGTATGGTCGTAAGCGAGATTGATTGTGTGTGAGGTTGGGGACTATTCAGCGCTCACCACAATTAAACGTATAGATGAAGAAATCGATAAATGAACTTTGTTCTTTGATCTTTGAGCCTTATTCTATTGACCAATTTTGATAATGTACAAATTGTCTCATTGTCTGTCTGTCAAACAATGTCATGATTTCTAAACCTTTTTGAAATGCTTTTTTTTAAATTTATTATCCCGCTCTTTCGAGGGGATTCCAAAAAAATGAGTATTACTCATAGTTTGATCCTCTGCACGGAAATCTTTAGTAAAAAGCGAAAGATTTTCTCGGATAATTGCAGAGGATCCAGAGATGGCTAGGATAATTTAAAAAAATATAGAATATTTGGTATTTGCGGCCAACCTCACGCGGGTTTGGTTGCCTTTCGCTAAACAAGATATTATACAAAATTGCATTAGTAGGTGTCATAGGTATCTTACAAGAAATGATCATCTATTCATTTTCCTTTTCGCCCTCACTTACAACAAAAGAATGGACCATCTGTTGTGAGCTCCTCCTTCTTTAGTCATGATTCCTCCTTCATTCCTTACTATTTTCGTATATAAACAGTAGTACCACCCATACAGTTGTCACTCATCCGCCTACTCCTTCATACAGTATCCATCTTTCCTCACTCTCAATCATTAATTCATCTTGCTATGCTATCTCTAGGTTCTTGTCACTCATTTCATCCTATCCAATCAATAATCAGATGATGAAGTGTACAAGTATCTGTAGATCAAAGCACTAATTACAGTGGCAAACACACATGGTAGTATTCGAGTTAGATTGCAAATAACTTCATGAAAAGTAGTATAACTCTGTTATTCATTCATATTGATTTGAATACCTCTAGTTCAACTTCAAAAGGAACATCGAAAGTGCCGATATATTAATATATTCTGACGCAAAACTTCGACAAAAATCTCAAAAACATTTTGAAAAAATCGCAAAAGTGCTTACAACACCCAGGATTCCCAAGCCGTCTCCGATCCAAGTACTAACTGGGCCCACCGTTGCTTAACTTGGCAGATCGGACGGGATGCCGTGTTTTCAACGAGGTATGGTCGTAAGCGAGATTGATTGTGTGTGAGGTTGGGGACTATTCAGCGCTCACCACAATTAAACGTATAGATGAAGAAATCGATAAATGAACTTTGTTCTTTGATCTTTGAGCCTTATTCTATTGACCAATTTTGATAATGTACAAATTGTCTCATTGTCTGTCTGTCAAACAATGTCATGATTTCTAAACCTTTTTGAAATGCTTTTTTTTAAATTTATTATCCCGCTCTTTCGAGGGGATTCCAAAAAAATGAGTATTACTCATAGTTTGATCCTCTGCACGGAAATCTTTAGTAAAAAGCGAAAGATTTTCTCGGATAATTGCAGAGGATCCAGAGATGGCTAGGATAATTTAAAAAAATATAGAATATTTGGTATTTGCGGCCAACCTCACGCGGGTTTGGTTGCCTTTCGCTAAACAAGATATTATACAAAATTGCATTAGTAGGTGTCATAGGTATCTTACAAGAAATGATCATCTATTCATTTTCCTTTTCGCCCTCACTTACAACAAAAGAATGGACCATCTGTTGTGAGCTCCTCCTTCTTTAGTCATGATTCCTCCTTCATTCCTTACTATTTTCGTATATAAACAGTAGTACCACCCATACAGTTGTCACTCATCCGCCTACTCCTTCATACAGTATCCATCTTTCCTCACTCTCAATCATTAATTCATCTTGCTATGCTATCTCTAGGTTCTTGTCACTCATTTCATCCTATCCAATCAATAATCAGATGATGAAGTGTACAAGTATCTGTAGATCAAAGCACTAATTACAGTGGCAAACACACATGGTAGTATTTGAGTTAGATTGCAAATAACTTCATGAAAAGTAGTATAACTCTGTTATTCATTCATATTGATTTGAATACCTCTAGTTCAACTTCAAAAGGAACATCGAAAGTGCCGATATATTAATATATTCTGACGCAAAACTTCGACAAAAATCTCAAAAACATTTTGAAAAAATCGCAAAAGTGCTTACAACACCCAGGATTCCCAAGCCGTCTCCGATCCAAGTACTAACTGGGCCCACCGTTGCTTAACTTGGCAGATCGGACGGGATGCCGTGTTTTCAACGAGGTATGGTCGTAAGCGAGATTGATTGTGTGTGAGGTTGGGGACTATTCAGCGCTCACCACAATTAAACGTATAGATGAAGAAATCGATAAATGAACTTTGTTCTTTGATCTTTGAGCCTTATTCTATTGACCAATTTTGATAATGTACAAATTGTCTCATTGTCTGTCTGTCAAACAATGTCATGATTTCTAAACCTTTTTGAAATGCTTTTTTAAAATTTATTATCCCGCTCTTTCGAGGGGATTCCAAAAAAATGAGTATTACTCATAGTTTGATCCTCTGCACGGAAATCTTTAGTAAAAAGCGAAAGATTTTCTCGGATAATTGCAGAGGATCCAGAGATGGCTACGATAATTTAAAAAAATATAGAATATTTGGTATTTGCGGCCAACCTCACGCGGGTTTGGTTGCCTTTCGCTACTCCAGATATAATCAAAAATTGCATTAGTAGGTGTCATAGGTATCTTACAAGAAATGATCATCTATTCATTTTCCTTTTCGCCCTCACTTACAACAAAAGAATGGACCATCTGTTGTGAGCTCCTCCTTCTTTAGTCATGATTCCTCCTTCATTCCTTACTATTTTCGTATATAAACAGTAGTACCACCCATACAGTTGTCACTCATCCGCCTACTCCTTCATACAGTATCCATCTTTCCTCACTCTCAATCATTAATTCATCTTGCTATGCTATCTCTAGGTTCTTGTCACTCATTTCATCCTATCCAATCAATAATCAGATGATGAAGTGTACAAGTATCTGTAGATCAAAGCACTAATTACAGTGGCAAACACACATGGTAGTATTCGAGTTAGATTGCAAATAACTTCATGAAAAGTAGTATAACTCTGTTATTCATTCATATTGATTTGAATACCTCTAGTTCAACTTCAAAAGGAACATCGAAAGTGCCGATATATTAATATATTCTGACGCAAAACTTCGACAAAAATCTCAAAAACATTTTGAAAAAATCGCAAAAGTGCTTACAACACCCAGGATTCCCAAGCCGTCTCCGATCCAAGTACTAACTGGGCCCACCGTTGCTTAACTTGGCAGATCGGACGGGATGCCGTGTTTTCAACGAGGTATGGTCGTAAGCGAGATTGATTGTGTGTGAGGTTGGGGACTATTCAGCGCTCACCACAATTAAACGTATAGATGAAGAAATCGATAAATGAACTTTGTTCTTTGATCTTTGAGCCTTATTCTATTGACCAATTTTGATAATGTACAAATTGTCTCATTGTCTGTCTGTCAAACAATGTCATGATTTCTAAACCTTTTTGAAATGCTTTTTTTTAAATTTATTATCCCGCTCTTTCGAGGGGATTCCAAAAAAATGAGTATTACTCATAGTTTGATCCTCTGCACGGAAATCTTTAGTAAAAAGCGAAAGATTTTCTCGGATAATTGCAGAGGATCCAGAGATGGCTAGGATAATTTTAAAAAATATAGAATATTTGGTATTTGCGGCCAACCTCACGCGGGTTTGGTTGCCTTTCGCTAAACAAGATATTATACAAAATTGCATTAGTAGGTGTCATAGGTATCTTACAAGAAATGATCATCTATTCATTTTCCTTTTCGCCCTCACTTACAACAAAAGAATGGACCATCTGTTGTGAGCTCCTCCTTCTTTAGTCATGATTCCTCCTTCATTCCTTACTATTTTCGTATATAAACAGTAGTACCACCCATACAGTTGTCACTCATCCGCCTACTCCTTCATACAGTATCCATCTTTCCTCACTCTCAATCATTAATTCATCTTGCTATGCTATCTCTAGGTTCTTGTCACTCATTTCATCCTATCCAATCAATAATCAGATGATGAAGTGTACAAGTATCTGTAGATCAAAGCACTAATTACAGTGGCAAACACACATGGTAGTATTTGAGTTAGATTGCAAATAACTTCATGAAAAGTAGTATAACTCTGTTATTCATTCATATTGATTTGAATACCTCTAGTTCAACTTCAAAAGGAACATCGAAAGTGCCGATATATTAATATATTCTGACGCAAAACTTCGACAAAAATCTCAAAAACATTTTGAAAAAATCGCAAAAGTGCTTACAACACCCAGGATTCCCAAGCCGTCTCCGATCCAAGTACTAACTGGGCCCACCGTTGCTTAACTTGGCAGATCGGACGGGATGCCGTGTTTTCAACGAGGTATGGTCGTAAGCGAGATTGATTGTGTGTGAGGTTGGGGACTATTCAGCGCTCACCACAATTAAACGTATAGATGAAGAAATCGATAAATGAACTTTGTTCTTTGATCTTTGAGCCTTATTCTATTGACCAATTTTGATAATGTACAAATTGTCTCATTGTCTGTCTGTCAAACAATGTCATGATTTCTAAACCTTTTTGAAATGCTTTTTTAAAATTTATTATCCCGCTCTTTCGAGGGGATTCCAAAAAAATGAGTATTACTCATAGTTTGATCCTCTGCACGGAAATCTTTAGTAAAAAGCGAAAGATTTTCTCGGATAATTGCAGAGGATCCAGAGATGGCTACGATAATTTAAAAAAAATATAGAATATTTGGTATTTGCGGCCAACCTCACGCGGGTTTGGTTGCCTTTCGCTACTCCAGATATAATCAAAAATTGCATTAGTAGGTGTCATAGGTATCTTACAAGAAATGATCATCTATTCATTTTCCTTTTCGCCCTCACTTACAACAAAAGAATGGACCATCTGTTGTGAGCTCCTCCTTCTTTAGTCATGATTCCTCCTTCATTCCTTACTATTTTCGTATATAAACAGTAGTACCACCCATACAGTTGTCACTCATCCGCCTACTCCTTCATACAGTATCCATCTTTCCTCACTCTCAATCATTAATTCATCTTGCTATGCTATCTCTAGGTTCTTGTCACTCATTTCATCCTATCCAATCAATAATCAGATGATGAAGTGTACAAGTATCTGTAGATCAAAGCACTAATTACAGTGGCAAACACACATGGTAGTATTCGAGTTAGATTGCAAATAACTTCATGAAAAGTAGTATAACTCTGTTATTCATTCATATTGATTTGAATACCTCTAGTTCAACTTCAAAAGGAACATCGAAAGTGCCGATATATTAATATATTCTGACGCAAAACTTCGACAAAAATCTCAAAAACATTTTGAAAAAATCGCAAAAGTGCTTACAACACCCAGGATTCCCAAGCCGTCTCCGATCCAAGTACTAACTGGGCCCACCGTTGCTTAACTTGGCAGATCGGACGGGATGCCGTGTTTTCAACGAGGTATGGTCGTAAGCGAGATTGATTGTGTGTGAGGTTGGGGACTATTCAGCGCTCACCACAATTAAACGTATAGATGAAGAAATCGATAAATGAACTTTGTTCTTTGATCTTTGAGCCTTATTCTATTGACCAATTTTGATAATGTACAAATTGTCTCATTGTCTGTCTGTCAAACAATGTCATGATTTCTAAACCTTTTTGAAATGCTTTTTTTAAAATTTATTATCCCGCTCTTTCGAGGGGATTCCAAAAAAATGAGTATTACTCATAGTTTGATCCTCTGCACGGAAATCTTTAGTAAAAAGCGAAAGATTTTCTCGGATAATTGCAGAGGATCCAGAGATGGCTACGATAATTTAAAAAAATATAGAATATTTGGTATTTGCGGCCAACCTCACGCGGGTTTGGTTGCCTTTCGCTACTCCAGATATAATCAAAAATTGCATTAGTAGGTGTCATAGGTATCTTACAAGAAATGATCATCTATTCATTTTCCTTTTCGCCCTCACTTACAACAAAAGAATGGACCATCTGTTGTGAGCTCCTCCTTCTTTAGTCATGATTCCTCCTTCATTCCTTACTATTTTCGTATATAAACAGTAGTACCACCCATACAGTTGTCACTCATCCGCCTACTCCTTCATACAGTATCCATCTTTCCTCACTCTCAATCATTAATTCATCTTGCTATGCTATCTCTAGGTTCTTGTCACTCATTTCATCCTATCCAATCAATAATCAGATGATGAAGTGTACAAGTATCTGTAGATCAAAGCACTAATTACAGTGGCAAACACACATGGTAGTATTCGAGTTAGATTGCAAATAACTTCATGAAAAGTAGTATAACTCTGTTATTCATTCATATTGATTTGAATACCTCTAGTTCAACTTCAAAAGGAACATCGAAAGTGCCGATATATTAATATATTCTGACGCAAAACTTCGACAAAAATCTCAAAAACATTTTGAAAAAATCGCAAAAGTGCTTACAACACCCAGGATTCCCAAGCCGTCTCCGATCCAAGTACTAACTGGGCCCACCGTTGCTTAACTTGGCAGATCGGACGGGATGCCGTGTTTTCAACGAGGTATGGTCGTAAGCGAGATTGATTGTGTGTGAGGTTGGGGACTATTCAGCGCTCACCACAATTAAACGTATAGATGAAGAAATCGATAAATGAACTTTGTTCTTTGATCTTTGAGCCTTATTCTATTGACCAATTTTGATAATGTACAAATTGTCTCATTGTCTGTCTGTCAAACAATGTCATGATTTCTAAACCTTTTTGAAATGCTTTTTTAAAATTTATTATCCCGCTCTTTCGAGGGGATTCCAAAAAAATGAGTATTACTCATAGTTTGATCCTCTGCACGGAAATCTTTAGTAAAAAGCGAAAGATTTTCTCGGATAATTGCAGAGGATCCAGAGATGGCTACGATAATTTAAAAAAATATAGAATATTTGGTATTTGCGGCCAACCTCACGCGGGTTTGGTTGCCTTTCGCTACTCCAGATATAATCAAAAATTGCATTAGTAGGTGTCATAGGTATCTTACAAGAAATGATCATCTATTCATTTTCCTTTTCGCCCTCACTTACAACAAAAGAATGGACCATCTGTTGTGAGCTCCTCCTTCTTTAGTCATGATTCCTCCTTCATTCCTTACTATTTTCGTATATAAACAGTAGTACCACCCATACAGTTGTCACTCATCCGCCTACTCCTTCATACAGTATCCATCTTTCCTCACTCTCAATCATTAATTCATCTTGCTATGCTATCTCTAGGTTCTTGTCACTCATTTCATCCTATCCAATCAATAATCAGATGATGAAGTGTACAAGTATCTGTAGATCAAAGCACTAATTACAGTGGCAAACACACATGGTAGTATTCGAGTTAGATTGCAAATAACTTCATGAAAAGTAGTATAACTCTGTTATTCATTCATATTGATTTGAATACCTCTAGTTCAACTTCAAAAGGAACATCGAAAGTGCCGATATATTAATATATTCTGACGCAAAACTTCGACAAAAATCTCAAAAACATTTTGAAAAAATCGCAAAAGTGCTTACAACACCCAGGATTCCCAAGCCGTCTCCGATCCAAGTACTAACTGGGCCCACCGTTGCTTAACTTGGCAGATCGGACGGGATGCCGTGTTTTCAACGAGGTATGGTCGTAAGCGAGATTGATTGTGTGTGAGGTTGGGGACTATTCAGCGCTCACCACAATTAAACGTATAGATGAAGAAATCGATAAATGAACTTTGTTCTTTGATCTTTGAGCCTTATTCTATTGACCAATTTTGATAATGTACAAATTGTCTCATTGTCTGTCTGTCAAACAATGTCATGATTTCTAAACCTTTTTGAAATGCTTTTTTAAAATTTATTATCCCGCTCTTTCGAGGGGATTCCAAAAAATGAGTATTACTCATAGTTTGATCCTCTGCACGGAAATCTTTAGTAAAAAGCGAAAAATTTTCTCGGATAATTGCAGAGGATCCAGAGATGGCTACGATAATTTAAAAAAATATAGAATATTTGGTATTTGCGGCCAACCTCACGCGGGTTTGGTTGCCTTTCGCTACTCCAGATATAATCAAAAATTGCATTAGTAGGTGTCATAGGTATCTTACAAGAAATGATCATCTATTCATTTTCCTTTTCGCCCTCACTTACAACAAAAGAATGGACCATCTGTTGTGAGCTCCTCCTTCTTTAGTCATGATTCCTCCTTCATTCCTTACTATTTTCGTATATAAACAGTAGTACCACCCATACAGTTGTCACTCATCCGCCTACTCCTTCATACAGTATCCATCTTTCCTCACTCTCAATCATTAATTCATCTTGCTATGCTATCTCTAGGTACTTGTCACTCATTTCATCCTATCCAATCAATAATCAGATGATGAAGTGTACAAGTATCTGTAGATCAAAGCACTAATTACAGTGGCAAACACACATGGTAGTATTCGAGTTAGATTGCAAATAACTTCATGAAAAGTAGTATAACTCTGTTATTCATTCATATTGATTTGAATACCTCTAGTTCAACTTCAAAAGGAACATCGAAAGTGCCGATATATTAATATATTCTGACGCAAAACTTCGACAAAAATCTCAAAAACATTTTGAAAAAATCGCAAAAGTGCTTACAACACCCAGGATTCCCAAGCCGTCTCCGATCCAAGTACTAACTGGGCCCACCGTTGCTTAACTTGGCAGATCGGACGGGATGCCGTGTTTTCAACGAGGTATGGTCGTAAGCGAGATTGATTGTGTGTGAGGTTGGGGACTATTCAGCGCTCACCACAATTAAACGTATAGATGAAGAAATCGATAAATGAACTTTGTTCTTTGATCTTTGAGCCTTATTCTATTGACCAATTTTGATAATGTACAAATTGTCTCATTGTCTGTCTGTCAAACAATGTCATGATTTCTAAACCTTTTTGAAATGCTTTTTTAAAATTTATTATCCCGCTCTTTCGAGGGGATTCCAAAAAAATGAGTATTACTCATAGTTTGATCCTCTGCACGGAAATCTTTAGTAAAAAGCGAAAGATTTTCTCGGATAATTGCAGAGGATCCAGAGATGGCTACGATAATTTAAAAAAATATAGAATATTTGGTATTTGCGGCCAACCTCACGCGGGTTTGGTTGCCTTTCGCTACTCCAGATATAATCAAAAATTGCATTAGTAGGTGTCATAGGTATCTTACAAGAAATGATCATCTATTCATTTTCCTTTTCGCCCTCACTTACAACAAAAGAATGGACCATCTGTTGTGAGCTCCTCCTTCTTTAGTCATGATTCCTCCTTCATTCCTTACTATTTTCGTATATAAACAGTAGTACCACCCATACAGTTGTCACTCATCCGCCTACTCCTTCATACAGTATCCATCTTTCCTCACTCTCAATCATTAATTCATCTTGCTATGCTATCTCTAGGTTCTTGTCACTCATTTCATCCTATCCAATCAATAATCAGATGATGAAGTGTACAAGTATCTGTAGATCAAAGCACTAATTACAGTGGCAAACACACATGGTAGTATTCGAGTTAGATTGCAAATAACTTCATGAAAAGTAGTATAACTCTGTTATTCATTCATATTGATTTGAATACCTCTAGTTCAACTTCAAAAGGAACATCGAAAGTGCCGATATATTAATATATTCTGACGCAAAACTTCGACAAAAATCTCAAAAACATTTTGAAAAAATCGCAAAAGTGCTTACAACACCCAGGATTCCCAAGCCGTCTCCGATCCAAGTACTAACTGGGCCCACCGTTGCTTAACTTGGCAGATCGGACGGGATGCCGTGTTTTCAACGAGGTATGGTCGTAAGCGAGATTGATTGTGTGTGAGGTTGGGGACTATTCAGCGCTCACCACAATTAAACGTATAGATGAAGAAATCGATAAATGAACTTTGTTCTTTGATCTTTGAGCCTTATTCTATTGACCAATTTTGATAATGTACAAATTGTCTCATTGTCTGTCTTTCAAACAATGTCATGATTTCTAAACCTTTTTGAAATGCTTTTTTAAAATTTATTATCCCGCTCTTTCGAGGGGATTCCAAAAAATGAGTATTACTCATAGTTTGATCCTCTGCACGGAAATCTTTAGTAAAAAGCGAAAAATTTTCTCGGATAATTGCAGAGGATCCAGAGATGGCTACGATAATTTAAAAAAATATAGAATATTTGGTATTTGCGGCCAACCTCACGCGGGTTTGGTTGCCTTTCGCTACTCCAGATATAATCAAAAATTGCATTAGTAGGTGTCATAGGTATCTTACAAGAAATGATCATCTATTCATTTTCCTTTTCGCCCTCACTTACAACAAAAGAATGGACCATCTGTTGTGAGCTCCTCCTTCTTTAGTCATGATTCCTCCTTCATTCCTTACTATTTTCGTATATAAACAGTAGTACCACCCATACAGTTGTCACTCATCCGCCTACTCCTTCATACAGTATCCATCTTTCCTCACTCTCAATCATTAATTCATCTTGCTATGCTATCTCTAGGTACTTGTCACTCATTTCATCCTATCCAATCAATAATCAGATGATGAAGTGTACAAGTATCTGTAGATCAAAGCACTAATTACAGTGGCAAACACACATGGTAGTATTCGAGTTAGATTGCAAATAACTTCATGAAAAGTAGTATAACTCTGTTATTCATTCATATTGATTTGAATACCTCTAGTTCAACTTCAAAAGGAACATCGAAAGTGCCGATATATTAATATATTCTGACGCAAAACTTCGACAAAAATCTCAAAAACATTTTGAAAAAATCGCAAAAGTGCTTACAACACCCAGGATTCCCAAGCCGTCTCCGATCCAAGTACTAACTGGGCCCACCGTTGCTTAACTTGGCAGATCGGACGGGATGCCGTGTTTTCAACGAGGTATGGTCGTAAGCGAGATTGATTGTGTGTGAGGTTGGGGACTATTCAGCGCTCACCACAATTAAACGTATAGATGAAGAAATCGATAAATGAACTTTGTTCTTTGATCTTTGAGCCTTATTCTATTGACCAATTTTGATAATGTACAAATTGTCTCATTGTCTGTCTGTCAAACAATGTCATGATTTCTAAACCTTTTTGAAATGCTTTTTTAAAATTTATTATCCCGCTCTTTCGAGGGGATTCCAAAAAAATGAGTATTACTCATAGTTTGATCCTCTGCACGGAAATCTTTAGTAAAAAGCGAAAAATTTTCTCGGATAATTGCAGAGGATCCAGAGATGGCTACGATAATTTAAAAAAATATAGAATATTTGGTATTTGCGGCCAACCTCACGCGGGTTTGGTTGCCTTTCGCTACTCCAGATATAATCAAAAATTGCATTAGTAGGTGTCATAGGTATCTTACAAGAAATGATCATCTATTCATTTTCCTTTTCGCCCTCACTTACAACAAAAGAATGGACCATCTGTTGTGAGCTCCTCCTTCTTTAGTCATGATTCCTCCTTCATTCCTTACTATTTTCGTATATAAACAGTAGTACCACCCATACAGTTGTCACTCATCCGCCTACTCCTTCATACAGTATCCATCTTTCCTCACTCTCAATCATTAATTCATCTTGCTATGCTATCTCTAGGTACTTGTCACTCATTTCATCCTATCCAATCAATAATCAGATGATGAAGTGTACAAGTATCTGTAGATCAAAGCACTAATTACAGTGGCAAACACACATGGTAGTATTCGAGTTAGATTGCAAATAACTTCATGAAAAGTAGTATAACTCTGTTATTCATTCATATTGATTTGAATACCTCTAGTTCAACTTCAAAAGGAACATCGAAAGTGCCGATATATTAATATATTCTGACGCAAAACTTCGACAAAAATCTCAAAAACATTTTGAAAAAATCGCAAAAGTGCTTACAACACCCAGGATTCCCAAGCCGTCTCCGATCCAAGTACTAACTGGGCCCACCGTTGCTTAACTTGGCAGATCGGACGGGATGCCGTGTTTTCAACGAGGTATGGTCGTAAGCGAGATTGATTGTGTGTGAGGTTGGGGACTATTCAGCGCTCACCACAATTAAACGTATAGATGAAGAAATCGATAAATGAACTTTGTTCTTTGATCTTTGAGCCTTATTCTATTGACCAATTTTGATAATGTACAAATTGTCTCATTGTCTGTCTGTCAAACAATGTCATGATTTCTAAACCTTTTTGAAATGCTTTTTTAAAATTTATTATCCCGCTCTTTCGAGGGGATTCCAAAAAAATGAGTATTACTCATAGTTTGATCCTCTGCACGGAAATCTTTAGTAAAAAGCGAAAGATTTTCTCGGATAATTGCAGAGGATCCAGAGATGGCTACGATAATTTAAAAAAATATAGAATATTTGGTATTTGCGGCCAACCTCACGCGGGTTTGGTTGCCTTTCGCTACTCCAGATATAATCAAAAATTGCATTAGTAGGTGTCATAGGTATCTTACAAGAAATGATCATCTATTCATTTTCCTTTTCGCCCTCACTTACAACAAAAGAATGGACCATCTGTTGTGAGCTCCTCCTTCTTTAGTCATGATTCCTCCTTCATTCCTTACTATTTTCGTATATAAACAGTAGTACCACCCATACAGTTGTCACTCATCCGCCTACTCCTTCATACAGTATCCATCTTTCCTCACTCTCAATCATTAATTCATCTTGCTATGCTATCTCTAGGTACTTGTCACTCATTTCATCCTATCCAATCAATAATCAGATGATGAAGTGTACAAGTATCTGTAGATCAAAGCACTAATTACAGTGGCAAACACACATGGTAGTATTCGAGTTAGATTGCAAATAACTTCATGAAAAGTAGTATAACTCTGTTATTCATTCATATTGATTTGAATACCTCTAGTTCAACTTCAAAAGGAACATCGAAAGTGCCGATATATTAATATATTCTGACGCAAAACTTCGACAAAAATCTCAAAAACATTTTGAAAAAATCGCAAAAGTGCTTACAACACCCAGGATTCCCAAGCCGTCTCCGATCCAAGTACTAACTGGGCCCACCGTTGCTTAACTTGGCAGATCGGACGGGATGCCGTGTTTTCAACGAGGTATGGTCGTAAGCGAGATTGATTGTGTGTGAGGTTGGGGACTATTCAGCGCTCACCACAATTAAACGTATAGATGAAGAAATCGATAAATGAACTTTGTTCTTTGATCTTTAAGCCTTATTCTATTGACCAATTTTGATAATGTACAAATTGTCTCATTGTCTGTCTGTCAAACAATGTCATGATTTCTAAACCTTTTTGAAATGCTTTTTTAAAATTTATTATCCCGCTCTTTCGAGGGGATTCCAAAAAATGAGTATCACTCATAGTTTGATCCTCTGCACGGAAATCTTTAGTAAAAAGCGAAAGATTTTCTCGGATAATTGCAGAGGATCCAGAGATGGCTACGATAATTTAAAAAAATATAGAATATTTGGTATTTGCGGCCAACCTCACGCGGGTTTGGTTGCCTTTCGCTACTCCAGATATAATCAAAAATTGCATTAGTAGGTGTCATAGGTATCTTACAAGAAATGATCATCTATTCATTTTCCTTTTCGCCCTCACTTACAACAAAAGAATGGACCATCTGTTGTGAGCTCCTCCTTCTTTAGTCATGATTCCTCCTTCATTCCTTACTATTTTCGTATATAAACAGTAGTACCACCCATACAGTTGTCACTCATCCGCCTACTCCTTCATACAATATCCATCTTTCCTCACTCTCAATCATTAATTCATCTTGCTATGCTATCTCTAGGTTCTTGTCACTCATTTCATCCTATCCAATCAATAATCAGATGATGAAGTGTACAAGTATCTGTAGATCAAAGCACTAATTACAGTGGCAAACACACATGGTAGTATTCGAGTTAGATTGCAAATAACTTCATGAAAAGTAGTATAACTCTGTTATTCATTCATATTGATTTGAATACCTCTAGTTCAACTTCAAAAGGAACATCGAAAGTGCCGATATATTAATATATTCTGACGCAAAACTTCGACAAAAATCTCAAAAACATTTTGAAAAAATCGCAAAAGTGCTTACAACACCCAGGATTCCCAAGCCGTCTCCGATCCAAGTACTAACTGGGCCCACCGTTGCTTAACTTGGCAGATCGGACGGGATGCCGTGTTTTCAACGAGGTATGGTCGTAAGCGAGATTGATTGTGTGTGAGGTTGGGGACTATTCAGCGCTCACCACAATTAAACGTATAGATGAAGAAATCGATAAATGAACTTTGTTCTTTGATCTTTGAGCCTTATTCTATTGACCAATTTTGATAATGTACAAATTGTCTCATTGTCTGTCTGTCAAACAATGTCATGATTTCTAAACCTTTTTGAAATGCTTTTTTAAAATTTATTATCCCGCTCTTTCGAGGGGATTCCAAAAAAATGAGTATTACTCATAGTTTGATCCTCTGCACGGAAATCTTTAGTAAAAAGCGAAAGATTTTCTCGGATAATTGCAGAGGATCCAGAGATGGCTACGATAATTTAAAAAAATATAGAATATTTGGTATTTGCGGCCAACCTCACGCGGGTTTGGTTGCCTTTCGCTACTCCAGATATAATCAAAAATTGCATTAGTAGGTGTCATAGGTATCTTACAAGAAATGATCATCTATTCATTTTCCTTTTCGCCCTCACTTACAACAAAAGAATGGACCATCTGTTGTGAGCTCCTCCTTCTTTAGTCATGATTCCTCCTTCATTCCTTACTATTTTCGTATATAAACAGTAGTACCACCCATACAGTTGTCACTCATCCGCCTACTCCTTCATACAGTATCCATCTTTCCTCACTCTCAATCATTAATTCATCTTGCTATGCTATCTCTAGGTTCTTGTCACTCATTTCATCCTATCCAATCAATAATCAGATGATGAAGTGTACAAGTATCTGTAGATCAAAGCACTAATTACAGTGGCAAACACACATGGTAGTATTCGAGTTAGATTGCAAATAACTTCATGAAAAGTAGTATAACTCTGTTATTCATTCATATTGATTTGAATACCTCTAGTTCAACTTCAAAAGGAACATCGAAAGTGCCGATATATTAATATATTCTGACGCAAAACTTCGACAAAAATCTCAAAAACATTTTGAAAAAATCGCAAAAGTGCTTACAACACCCAGGATTCCCAAGCCGTCTCCGATCCAAGTACTAACTGGGCCCACCGTTGCTTAACTTGGCAGATCGGACGGGATGCCGTGTTTTCAACGAGGTATGGTCGTAAGCGAGATTGATTGTGTGTGAGGTTGGGGACTATTCAGCGCTCACCACAATTAAACGTATAGATGAAGAAATCGATAAATGAACTTTGTTCTTTGATCTTTGAGCCTTATTCTATTGACCAATTTTGATAATGTACAAATTGTCTCATTGTCTGTCTGTCAAACAATGTCATGATTTCTAAACCTTTTTGAAATGCTTTTTTAAAATTTATTATCCCGCTCTTTCGAGGGGATTCCAAAAAAATGAGTATTACTCATAGTTTGATCCTCTGCACGGAAATCTTTAGTAAAAAGCGAAAGATTTTCTCGGATAATTGCAGAGGATCCAGAGATGGCTACGATAATTTAAAAAAATATAGAATATTTGGTATTTGCGGCCAACCTCACGCGGGTTTGGTTGCCTTTCGCTACTCCAGATATAATCAAAAATTGCATTAGTAGGTGTCATAGGTATCTTACAAGAAATGATCATCTATTCATTTTCCTTTTCGCCCTCACTTACAACAAAAGAATGGACCATCTGTTGTGAGCTCCTCCTTCTTTAGTCATGATTCCTCCTTCATTCCTTACTATTTTCGTATATAAACAGTAGTACCACCCATACAGTTGTCACTCATCCGCCTACTCCTTCATACAGTATCCATCTTTCCTCACTCTCAATCATTAATTCATCTTGCTATGCTATCTCTAGGTTCTTGTCACTCATTTCATCCTATCCAATCAATAATCAGATGATGAAGTGTACAAGTATCTGTAGATCAAAGCACTAATTACAGTGGCAAACACACATGGTAGTATTCGAGTTAGATTGCAAATAACTTCATGAAAAGTAGTATAACTCTGTTATTCATTCATATTGATTTGAATACCTCTAGTTCAACTTCAAAAGGAACATCGAAAGTGCCGATATATTAATATATTCTGACGCAAAACTTCGACAAAAATCTCAAAAACATTTTGAAAAAATCGCAAAAGTGCTTACAACACCCAGGATTCCCAAGCCGTCTCCGATCCAAGTACTAACTGGGCCCACCGTTGCTTAACTTGGCAGATCGGACGGGATGCCGTGTTTTCAACGAGGTATGGTCGTAAGCGAGATTGATTGTGTGTGAGGTTGGGGACTATTCAGCGCTCACCACAATTAAACGTATAGATGAAGAAATCGATAAATGAACTTTGTTCTTTGATCTTTGAGCCTTATTCTATTGACCAATTTTGATAATGTACAAATTGTCTCATTGTCTGTCTGTCAAACAATGTCATGATTTCTAAACCTTTTTGAAATGCTTTTTTAAAATTTATTATCCCGCTCTTTCGAGGGGATTCCAAAAAAATGAGTATTACTCATAGTTTGATCCTCTGCACGGAAATCTTTAGTAAAAAGCGAAAGATTTTCTCGGATAATTGCAGAGGATCCAGAGATGGCTACGATAATTTAAAAAAATATAGAATATTTGGTATTTGCGGCCAACCTCACGCGGGTTTGGTTGCCTTTCGCTACTCCAGATATAATCAAAAATTGCATTAGTAGGTGTCATAGGTATCTTACAAGAAATGATCATCTATTCATTTTCCTTTTCGCCCTCACTTACAACAAAAGAATGGACCATCTGTTGTGAGCTCCTCCTTCTTTAGTCATGATTCCTCCTTCATTCCTTACTATTTTCGTATATAAACAGTAGTACCACCCATACAGTTGTCACTCATCCGCCTACTCCTTCATACAGTATCCATCTTTCCTCACTCTCAATCATTAATTCATCTTGCTATGCTATCTCTAGGTTCTTGTCACTCATTTCATCCTATCCAATCAATAATCAGATGATGAAGTGTACAAGTATCTGTAGATCAAAGCACTAATTACAGTGGCAAACACACATGGTAGTATTCGAGTTAGATTGCAAATAACTTCATGAAAAGTAGTATAACTCTGTTATTCATTCATATTGATTTGAATACCTCTAGTTCAACTTCAAAAGGAACATCGAAAGTGCCGATATATTAATATATTCTGACGCAAAACTTCGACAAAAATCTCAAAAACATTTTGAAAAAATCGCAAAAGTGCTTACAACACCCAGGATTCCCAAGCCGTCTCCGATCCAAGTACTAACTGGGCCCACCGTTGCTTAACTTGGCGATCGGACGGGATGCCGTGTTTTCAACGAGGTATGGTCGTAAGCGAGATTGATTGTGTGTGAGGTTGGGGACTATTCAGCGCTCACCACAATTAAACGTATAGATGAAGAAATCGATAAATGAACTTTGTTCTTTGATCTTTGAGCCTTATTCTATTGACCAATTTTGATAATGTACAAATTGTCTCATTGTCTGTCTGTCAAACAATGTCATGATTTCTAAACCTTTTTGAAATGCTTTTTTAAAATTTATTATCCCGCTCTTTCGAGGGGATTCCAAAAAAATGAGTATTACTCATAGTTTGATCCTCTGCACGGAAATCTTTAGTAAAAAGCGAAAGATTTTCTCGGATAATTGCAGAGGATCCAGAGATGGCTACGATAATTTAAAAAAATATAGAATATTTGGTATTTGCGGCCAACCTCACGCGGGTTTGGTTGCCTTTCGCTACTCCAGATATAATCAAAAATTGCATTAGTAGGTGTCATAGGTATCTTACAAGAAATGATCATCTATTCATTTTCCTTTTCGCCCTCACTTACAACAAAAGAATGGACCATCTGTTGTGAGCTCCTCCTTCTTTAGTCATGATTCCTCCTTCATTCCTTACTATTTTCGTATATAAACAGTAGTACCACCCATACAGTTGTCACTCATCCGCCTACTCCTTCATACAGTATCCATCTTTCCTCACTCTCAATCATTAATTCATCTTGCTATGCTATCTCTAGGTTCTTGTCACTCATTTCATCCTATCCAATCAATAATCAGATGATGAAGTGTACAAGTATCTGTAGATCAAAGCACTAATTACAGTGGCAAACACACATGGTAGTATTCGAGTTAGATTGCAAATAACTTCATGAAAAGTAGTATAACTCTGTTATTCATTCATATTGATTTGAATACCTCTAGTTCAACTTCAAAAGGAACATCGAAAGTGCCGATATATTAATATATTCTGACGCAAAACTTCGACAAAAATCTCAAAAACATTTTGAAAAAATCGCAAAAGTGCTTACAACACCCAGGATTCCCAAGCCGTCTCCGATCCAAGTACTAACTGGGCCCACCGTTGCTTAACTTGGCAGATCGGACGGGATGCCGTGTTTTCGGGGGGGGGGGGGGGGGGGGGGGGGGTATCAGAACGGCAACAATCAAAACGGCAACAATCAAAACGGCAACGGAGCAGAACTCGGTTGGGAGTTGGCATAGAAACTTGGGATGGGTATCATTGTGATCACCATCAGTAACACTACCGTAACCTACCGTAACCCAGTTCGGTGGGTCAGATCAAGTTCGGTGGGTCAGATCGGGGCATAACTAGGTTCGTAGGGGTCATAGAAACACGAGATGGGTATCAATGTGATCATCATCAACAACACTACCGTAATCAACCGTAACCCAGTTCGGTGGGTCAGATCAAGTTCGGTGGGTCAGATTTAACTAAAAATTGTCGGAATGGCCACTACGTGTGCGTTATCATTATGAGCTATTGCAAAATACCGTAACCAGGTTCGGTGGGTCAGATCAAGTGCGATGTGTCATATTTCACTAAAAAGTGTCCAAATGGTAGTTTACAATAACTCATAATCATACCACGCGCATAGTAATCATTTGGACAATTTTTAGTTAAATCTGACCCACCGAACTTGATCTGACCCACCGAACTGGGTTACGGTAGATTACGGTATTTTGCAATAGCTCATAATGATTTCGCACACGTTGTGACCATTCCGAAAGTTTGTAGTGAAATCTGACCCACCGAACTTGATCTGACCCACCGAACTGGGTTACGGTAGATTACGGTATTTTGCAATAGCTCATAATGATAACGCACACGTAGTGGCCATTCCGACAATTTTTAGTTAAATCTGACCCACCGAACTTGATCTGACCCACCGAACTGGGTTACGGTAGATTACGGTAGTGTTGTTGATGATGATCACATTGATACCCATCTCGTGTTTCTATGACCCCTACGAACCGAGTTATGCCCCGATCTGACCCACCGAACTTGATCTGACCCACCGAACTGGGTTACGGTAGGTTACGGTAGTGTTACTGATGGTGATCACAATGATACCCATCCCAAGTTTCTATGCCAACTCCCAACCGAGTTCTGCTCCGTTGCCGTTTTGATTGTTGCCGTTTTGATTGTTGCCGTTTTGATTGTTGCCGTTCTAATACCCCCTCGTGTTTTCAACGAGGTATGGTCGTAAGCGAGATTGATTGTGTGTGAGGTTGGGGACTATTCAGCGCTCACCACAATTAAACGTATAGATGAAGAAATCGATAAATGAACTTTGTTCTTTGATCTTTGAGCCTTATTCTATTGACCAATTTTGATAATGTACAAATTGTCTCATTGTCTGTCTGTCAAACAATGTCATGATTTCTAAACCTTTTTGAAATGCTTTTTTAAAATTTATTATCCCGCTCTTTCGAGGGGATTCCAAAAAAATGAGTATTACTCATAGTTTGATCCTCTGCACGGAAATCTTTAGTAAAAAGCGAAAGATTTTCTCGGATAATTGCAGAGGATCCAGAGATGGCTACGATAATTTAAAAAAATATAGAATATTTGGTATTTGCGGCCAACCTCACGCGGGTTTGGTTGCCTTTCGCTACTCCAGATATAATCAAAAATTGCATTAGTAGGTGTCATAGGTATCTTACAAGAAATGATCATCTATTCATTTTCCTTTTCGCCCTCACTTACAACAAAAGAATGGACCATCTGTTGTGAGCTCCTCCTTCTTTAGTCATGATTCCTCCTTCATTCCTTACTATTTTCGTATATAAACAGTAGTACCACCCATACAGTTGTCACTCATCCGCCTACTCCTTCATACAGTATCCATCTTTCCTCACTCTCAATCATTAATTCATCTTGCTATGCTATCTCTAGGTTCTTGTCACTCATTTCATCCTATCCAATCAATAATCAGATGATGAAGTGTACAAGTATCTGTAGATCAAAGCACTAATTACAGTGGCAAACACACATGGTAGTATTCGAGTTAGATTGCAAATAACTTCATGAAAAGTAGTATAACTCTGTTATTCATTCATATTGATTTGAATACCTCTAGTTCAACTTCAAAAGGAACATCGAAAGTGCCGATATATTAATATATTCTGACGCAAAACTTCGACAAAAATCTCAAAAACATTTTGAAAAAATCGCAAAAGTGCTTACAACACCCAGGATTCCCAAGCCGTCTCCGATCCAAGTACTAACTGGGCCCACCGTTGCTTAACTTGGCAGATCGGACGGGATGCCGTGTTTTCAACGAGGTATGGTCGTAAGCGAGATTGATTGTGTGTGAGGTTGGGGACTATTCAGCGCTCACCACAATTAAACGTATAGATGAAGAAATCGATAAATGAACTTTGTTCTTTGATCTTTGAGCCTTATTCTATTGACCAATTTTGATAATGTACAAATTGTCTCATTGTCTGTCTGTCAAACAATGTCATGATTTCTAAACCTTTTTGAAATGCTTTTTTAAAATTTATTATCCCGCTCTTTCGAGGGGATTCCAAAAAAATGAGTATTACTCATAGTTTGATCCTCTGCACGGAAATCTTTAGTAAAAAGCGAAAGATTTTCTCGGATAATTGCAGAGGATCCAGAGATGGCTACGATAATTTAAAAAAAATATAGAATATTTGGTATTTGCGGCCAACCTCACGCGGGTTTGGTTGCCTTTCGCTACTCCAGATATAATCAAAAATTGCATTAGTAGGTGTCATAGGTATCTTACAAGAAATGATCATCTATTCATTTTCCTTTTCGCCCTCACTTACAACAAAAGAATGGACCATCTGTTGTGAGCTCCTCCTTCTTTAGTCATGATTCCTCCTTCATTCCTTACTATTTTCGTATATAAACAGTAGTACCACCCATACAGTTGTCACTCATCCGCCTACTCCTTCATACAGTATCCATCTTTCCTCACTCTCAATCATTAATTCATCTTGCTATGCTATCTCTAGGTTCTTGTCACTCATTTCATCCTATCCAATCAATAATCAGATGATGAAGTGTACAAGTATCTGTAGATCAAAGCACTAATTACAGTGGCAAACACACATGGTAGTATTCGAGTTAGATTGCAAATAACTTCATGAAAAGTAGTATAACTCTGTTATTCATTCATATTGATTTGAATACCTCTAGTTCAACTTCAAAAGGAACATCGAAAGTGCCGATATATTAATATATTCTGACGCAAAACTTCGACAAAAATCTCAAAAACATTTTGAAAAAATCGCAAAAGTGCTTACAACACCCAGGATTCCCAAGCCGTCTCCGATCCAAGTACTAACTGGGCCCACCGTTGCTTAACTTGGCAGATCGGACGGGATGCCGTGTTTTCAACGAGGTATGGTCGTAAGCGAGATTGATTGTGTGTGAGGTTGGGGACTATTCAGCGCTCACCACAATTAAACGTATAGATGAAGAAATCGATAAATGAACTTTGTTCTTTGATCTTTGAGCCTTATTCTATTGACCAATTTTGATAATGTACAAATTGTCTCATTGTCTGTCTGTCAAACAATGTCACGATTTCTAAACCTTTTTGAAATGCTTTTTTAAAATTTATTATCCCGCTCTTTCGAGGGGATTCCAAAAAAATGAGTATTACTCATAGTTTGATCCTCTGCACGGAAATCTTTAGTAAAAAGCGAAAGATTTTCTCGGATAATTGCAGAGGATCCAGAGATGGCTACGATAATTTAAAAAAAATATAGAATATTTGGTATTTGCGGCCAACCTCACGCGGGTTTGGTTGCCTTTCGCTACTCCAGATATAATCAAAAATTGCATTAGTAGGTGTCATAGGTATCTTACAAGAAATGATCATCTATTCATTTTCCTTTTCGCCCTCACTTACAACAAAAGAATGGACCATCTGTTGTGAGCTCCTCCTTCTTTAGTCATGATTCCTCCTTCATTCCTTACTATTTTCGTATATAAACAGTAGTACCACCCATACAGTTGTCACTCATCCGCCTACTCCTTCATACAGTATCCATCTTTCCTCACTCTCAATCATTAATTCATCTTGCTATGCTATCTCTAGGTTCTTGTCACTCATTTCATCCTATCCAATCAATAATCAGATGATGAAGTGTACAAGTATCTGTAGATCAAAGCACTAATTACAGTGGCAAACACACATGGTAGTATTCGAGTTAGATTGCAAATAACTTCATGAAAAGTAGTATAACTCTGTTATTCATTCATATTGATTTGAATACCTCTAGTTCAACTTCAAAAGGAACATCGAAAGTGCCGATATATTAATATATTCTGACGCAAAACTTCGACAAAAATCTCAAAAACATTTTGAAAAAATCGCAAAAGTGCTTACAACACCCAGGATTCCCAAGCCGTCTCCGATCCAAGTACTAACTGGGCCCACCGTTGCTTAACTTGGCAGATCGGACGGGATGCCGTGTTTTCAACGAGGTATGGTCGTAAGCGAGATTGATTGTGTGTGAGTTTGGGGACTATTCAGCGCTCACCACAATTAAACGTATAGAGAAATCGATAAATGAACTTTGTTCTTTGATCTTTGAGCCTTATTCTATTGATAAATTTTGATAATGTACAAATTGTCTCATTGTCTGTCTGTCAAACAATGTCACGATTTCTAAACCTTTTTGAAATGCTTTTTTAAAATTTATTATCCCGCTCTTTCGAGGGGATTCCAAAAAAATGAGTATTACTCATAGTTTGATCCTCTGCACGGAAATCTTTAGTAAAAAGCGAAAGATTTTCTCGGATAATTGCAGAGGATCCAGAGATGGCTACGATAATTTAAAAAAAATATAGAATATTTGGTATTTGCGGCCAACCTCACGCGGGTTTGGTTGCCTTTCGCTACTCCAGATATAATCAAAAATTGCATTAGTAGGTGTCATAGGTATCTTACAAGAAATGATCATCTATTCATTTTCCTTTTCGCCCTCACTTACAACAAAAGAATGGACCATCTGTTGTGAGCTCCTCCTTCTTTAGTCATGATTCCTCCTTCATTCCTTACTATTTTCGTATATAAACAGTAGTACCACCCATACAGTTGTCACTCATCCGCCTACTCCTTCATACAGTATCCATCTTTCCTCACTCTCAATCATTAATTCATCTTGCTATGCTATCTCTAGGTTCTTGTCACTCATTTCATCCTATCCAATCAATAATCAGATGATGAAGTGTACAAGTATCTGTAGATCAAAGCACTAATTACAGTGGCAAACACACATGGTAGTATTCGAGTTAGATTGCAAATAACTTCATGAAAAGTAGTATAACTCTGTTATTCATTCATATTGATTTGAATACCTCTAGTTCAACTTCAAAAGGAACATCGAAAGTGCCGATATATTAATATATTCTGACGCAAAACTTCGACAAAAATCTCAAAAACATTTTGAAAAAATCGCAAAAGTGCTTACAACACCCAGGATTCCCAAGCCGTCTCCGATCCAAGTACTAACTGGGCCCACCGTTGCTTAACTTGGCAGATCGGACGGGATGCCGTGTTTTCAACGAGGTATGGTCGTAAGCGAGATTGATTGTGTGTGAGTTTGGGGACTATTCAGCGCTCACCACAATTAAACGTATAGAGAAATCGATAAATGAACTTTGTTCTTTGATCTTTGAGCCTTATTCTATTGATAAATTTTGATAATGTACAAATTGTCTCATTGTCTGTCTGTCAAACAATGTCATGATTTCTAAACCTTTTTGAAATGCTTTTTTTAAATTTATTATCCCGCTCTTTCGAGGGGATTCCAAAAAAAATGAGTATTACTCATAGTTTGATCCTCTGCACGGAAATCTTTAGTAAAAAGCGAAAGATTTTCTCGGATAATTGCAGAGGATCCAGAGATGGCTACGATAATTTAAAAAAATATAGAATATTTGGTATTTGCGGCCAACCTCACGCGGGTTTGGTTGCCTTTCGCTACTCCAGATATAATCAAAAATTGCATTAGTAGGTGTCATAGGTATCTTACAAGAAATGATCATCTATTCATTTTCCTTTTCGCCCTCACTTACAACAAAAGAATGGACCATCTGTTGTGAGCTCCTCCTTCTTTAGTCATGATTCCTCCTTCATTCCTTACTATTTTCGTATATAAACAGTAGTACCACCCATACAGTTGTCACTCTTCCGTCTACTCCTTCATACAGTACCCATCTTTCCCAACTCTTCATCATTAATTCATCTTGCTATGCTATCTCTAGGTTCTTGTCACTCATTTCATCCTGTCCAATCAATAATCAGATGATGAAGTGTACAAGTATCTGTAGATCAAAGCACTAATTACAGTGGCAAACACACATGGTAGTATTCGAGTTAGATTGCAAATAACTTCATGAAAAGTAGTATAACTCTGTTATTCATTCATATTGATTTGAATACCTCTAGTTCAACTTCAAAAGGAACATCGAAAGTGCCGATATATTAATATATTCTGACGCAAAACTTCGACAAAAATCTCAAAAACATTTTGAAAAAATCGCAAAAGTGCTTACAACACCCAGGATTCCCAAGCCGTCTCCGATCCAAGTACTAACTGGGCCCACCGTTGC
This sequence comes from Parapristionchus giblindavisi, assembly GCA_943737045.1. Classification (NCBI taxonomy): domain Eukaryota; kingdom Metazoa; phylum Nematoda; class Chromadorea; order Rhabditida; family Diplogasteridae; genus Parapristionchus; species Parapristionchus giblindavisi. The sequence continues at coordinate 263,584 of CALSFV010000035.1, forward strand.
TTAACTTGGCAGATCGGACGGGATGCCGTGTTTTCAACGAGGTATAGTCGTAAGCGAGATTGATTGTGTGTGAGGTTGGGGACTATTCAGCGCTCACCACAATTAAACGTATAGATGAAGAAATCGATAAATGAACTTTGTTCTTTGATCTTTGAGCCTTATTCTATTGACCAATTTTGATAATGTACAAATTGTCTCATTGTCTGTCTGTCTAACAATTTCATGATTTCTAAACCTTTTTGAAATGCTTTTTTTCTTTTAATTTATTATCCCGCTCTTTCGAGGGGATTCCAAAAAATGAGTATTACTCATAGTTTGATCCTCTGCACGGAAATCTTTAGTAAAAGGCGAAAGATTTTCTCGGATAATTGCAGAGGATCCAGAGATAGCTACGATAATTTAAAAAATATAGAATATTTGGTATTTGCGGCCAACCTCACGCGGGTTTGGTTGCCTTTCGCTACTCCAGATATAATCAAAAATTGCATTAGTAGGTGTCATAGGTATCTTACAAGAAATGATCATCTATTCATTTTCCTTTTCGCCCTCACTTACAACAAAAGAATGGACCATCTGTTGTGAGCTCCTCCTTCTTTAGTCATGATTCCTCCTTCATTCCTTACTATTTTCGTATATAAACAGTAGTACCACCCATACAGTTGTCACTCTTCCGCCTACTCCTTCATACAGTACCCATCTTTCCCCACTCTCCATCATTAATTCATCTTGCTATGCTATCTCTAGGTTCTTCTCACTCATTTCATCCTGTCCAATCAATAATCAGATGATGAAGTGTACAAGTATCTGTAGATCAAAGCACTAATTACAGTGGCAAACACACATGGTAGTATTCGAGTTAGATTGCAAATAACTTCATGAAAAGTAGTATAACTCTGTTATTCATTCATATTGATTTGAATACCTCTAGTTCAACTTCAAAAGGAACATCGAAAGTGCCGATATATTAATATATTCTGACGCAAAACTTCGACAAAAATCTCAAAAACATTTTGAAAAAATCGCAAAAGTGCTTACAACACCCAGGATTCCCAAGCCGTCTCCGATCCAAGTACTAACTGGGCCCACCGTTGCTTAACTTGGCAGATCGGACGGGATGCCGTGTTTTCAACGAGGTATGGTCGTAAGCGAGATTGATTGTGTGTGAGGTTGGGGACTATTCAGCGCTCACCACAATTAAACGTATAGATGAAGAAATCGATAAATGAACTTTGTTCTTTGATCTTTGAGCCTTATTCTATTGACCAATTTTGATAATGTACAAATTGTCTCATTGTCTGTCTGTCAAACAATTTCATGATTTCTAAACCTTTTTGAAATGCTTTTTTTCTTTTAATTTATTATCCCGCTCTTTCGAGGGGATTCCAAAAAATGAGTATTACTCATAGTTTGATCCTCTGCACGGAAATCTTTAGTAAAAGGCGAAAGATTTTCTCGGATAATTGCAGAGGATCCAGAGATAGCTACGATAATTTAAAAAATACAGAATATTTGGTATTTGCGGCCAACCTCACGCGGGTTTGGTTGCCTTTCGCTACTCCAGATATAATCAAAAATTGCATTAGTAGGTGTCATAGGTATCTTACAAGAAATGATCATCTATTCATTTTCCTTTTCGCCCTCACTTACAACAAAAGAATGGACCATCTGTTGTGAGCTCCTCCTTCTTTAGTCATGATTCCTCCTTCATTCCTTACTATTTTCGTATATAAACAGTAGTACCACCCATACAGTTGTCACTCTTCCGCCTACTCCTTCATACAGTGCCCATCTTTCCCCACTCTCCATCATTAATTCATCTTGCTATGCTATCTCTAGGTTCTTCTCACTCATTTCATCCTGTCCAATCAATAATCAGATGATGAAGTGTACAAGTATCTGTAGATCAAAGCACTAATTACAGTGGCAAACACACATGGTAGTATTCGAGTTAGATTGCAAATAACTTCATGAAAAGTAGTATAACTCTGTTATTCATTCATATTGATTTGAATACCTCTAGTTCAACTTCAAAAGGAACATCGAAAGTGCCGATATATTAATATATTCTGACGCAAAACTTCGACAAAAATCTCAAAAAACATTTTGAAAAAATCGCAAAAGTGCTTACAACACCCAGGATTCCCAAGCCGTCTCCGATCCAAGTACTAACTGGGCCCACCGTTGCTTAACTTGGCAGATCGGACGGGATGCCGTGTTTTCAACGAGGTATGGTCGTAAGCGAGATTGATTGTGTGTGAGGTTGGGGACTATTCAGCGCTCACCACAATTAAACGTATAGATGAAGAAATCGATAAATGAACTTTGTTCTTTGATCTTTGAGCCTTATTCTATTGACCAATTTTGATAATGTACAAATTGTCTCATTGTCTGTCTGTCAAACAATTTCATGATTTCTAAACCTTTTTGAAATGCTTTTTTTCTTTTAATTTATTATCCCGCTCTTTCGAGGGGATTCCAAAAAATGAGTATTACTCATAGTTTGATCCTCTGCACGGAAATCTTTAGTAAAAGGCGAAAGATTTTCTCGGATAATTGCAGAGGATCCAGAGATAGCTACGATAATTTAAAAAATACAGAATATTTGGTATTTGCGGCCAACCTCACGCGGGTTTGGTTGCCTTTCGCTACTCCAGATATAATCAAAAATTGCATTAGTAGGTGTCATAGGTATCTTACAAGAAATGATCATCTATTCATTTTCCTTTTCGCCCTCACTTACAACAAAAGAATGGACCATCTGTTGTGAGCTCCTCCTTCTTTAGTCATGATTCCTCCTTCATTCCTTACTATTTTCGTATATAAACAGTAGTACCACCCATACAGTTGTCACTCTTCCGCCTACTCCTTCATACAGTGCCCATCTTTCCCCACTCTCCATCATTAATTCATCTTGCTATGCTATCTCTAGGTTCTTCTCACTCATTTCATCCTGTCCAATCAATAATCAGATGATGAAGTGTACAAGTATCTGTAGATCAAAGCACTAATTACAGTGGCAAACACACATGGTAGTATTCGAGTTAGATTGCAAATAACTTCATGAAAAGTAGTATAACTCTGTTATTCATTCATATTGATTTGAATACCTCTAGTTCAACTTCAAAAGGAACATCGAAAGTGCCGATATATTAATATATTCTGACGCAAAACTTCGACAAAAATCTCAAAAAACATTTTGAAAAAATCGCAAAAGTGCTTACAACACCCAGGATTCCCAAGCCGTCTCCGATCCAAGTACTATCGTACATGTAAAAAGTACTCTTTGCATTTTCGCTACAAAACAATTCATGACAAGTCAAATTGTCAACGATACTAATCGTGTCATATACCATGTGAAAGAGAAAAAAATTCTGAATCGTAAACACTTCAGCTCATGTCGAACTGTGTTATTTTGCAGCGGCAACAATGACCGAAGTACAAAAGTAGCTTTTACTCATATATGATAAAAATTACTTGTGAAATGTGAAAATGGCAATGATACCTATATTGTCGTATACCACATGAAAGAGCAAAAAAATCTAAATACGATACACTGTTCCAATCCTGAACAGCGGTCACCAATTCCAAAATGCTAAATTATCTTAAAGTACTCTTTGCATTTTCGCTTCAACACAATTCATGACAAGTCAAATTGTCAACGATACTAATCGTGTCATATACCATGTGAAAGAGAAAAAAATTCTGAATCGTACACACTTCAGCTCATGTCGAACTGTATTATTTTACAGCGGCAATAATGACCGAAGTACAAAAGTAGCTTTTACTCATATATGATAAAAATTACTTGTGAAATATGAAAATGGCAATGATACCTAGTTTGTCGTATACCACATGAAAGAGCAAAGAAATCTGAATACGATACACTGTTCCACTCATGAACAGAGGTCACAAAGACCAAAATGCTAAAATATCTTAAAGTACTCTTTGCATTTTCGCTACAAAACAATTCATGACAAGTCAAATTGTCAACGATACTAATCGTGTCATATACCATGTGAAAGAGAAAAAAATTCTGAATCGTACACACTTCAGCTCATGTCGAACTGTATTATTTTACAGCGGCAATAATGACCGAAGTACAAAAGTAGCTTTTACTCATATATGATAAAAATTACTTGTGAAATGTGAAAATGGCAATGATACCTAGTTTGTCGTATACCACATGAAAGAGCAAAGAAATCTGAATACGATACACTGTTCCACTCATGAACAGAGGTCACAAAGACCAAAATGCTAAATTATCTTAAAGTAATCTTTGCATTTTCGCTACAAAACAATTCATGACAAGTCAAATTGCCAACGATACTAATCGTGTCATATACCATGTGAAAGAGAAAAAAATTCTGAATCGTACACACTTCAGCTCATGTCGAACTGTATTATTTTACAGCGGCAATAATGACCGAAGTACAAAAGTAGCTTTTACTCATATATGATAAAAATTACTTCTGAAATGCGAAAATGGCAATGATACCTATATTGTCGTATACCACATGAAAGAGCAAAAAAATCTGAATACGATACACTGTTCCAATCCTGAACAGCGGTCAACAATTCCAAAATGCTAAATTATCTTAAAGTACTCTTTGCATTTTCGCTACAACACAATTCATGACAAGTCAAATTGTCAACGATACTAATCGTGTCATATACCATGTGAAAGAGAAAAAAATTCTGAATCGTAAACACTTCAGCTCATGTCGAACTGTATTATTTTACAGCGGCAACAATGACCGAAGTACAAAAGTAGCTTTTACTCATATATGATAAAAATTACTTCTGAAATGCGAAAATGGCAATGATACCTATATTGACGTATACCACATGAAAGAGCAAAAAAATCTAAATACGATACGCTGTTCCAATCCTGAACAGCGGTCACCAATTCCAAAATGCTAAATTATCTTAAAGTACTCTTTGCATTTTCGCTTCAACACAATTCATGACAAGTCAAATTGTCAACGATACTAATCGTGTCATATACCATGTGAAAGAGAAAAAAATTCTGAATCGTACACACTTCAGCTCATGTCGAACTGTATTATTTTACAGCGGCAATAATGACCGAAGTACAAAAGTAGCTTTTACTCATATATGATAAAAATTACTTGTGAAATATGAAAATGGCAATGATACCTAGTTTGTCGTATACCACATGAAAGAGCAAAGAAATCTGAATACGATACACTGTTCCACTCATGAACAGAGGTCACAAAGACCAAAATGCTAAAATATCTTAAAGTACTCTTTGCATTTTCGCTACAAAACAATTCATGACAAGTCAAATTGTCAACGATACTAATCGTGTCATATACCATGTGAAAGAGAAAAAAATTCTGAATCGTACACACTTCAGCTCATGTCGAACTGTATTATTTTACAGCGGCAATAATGACCGAAGTACAAAAGTAGCTTTTACTCATATATGATAAAAATTACTTGTGAAATGTGAAAATGGCAATGATACCTAGTTTGTCGTATACCACATGAAAGAGCAAAGAAATCTGAATACGATACACTGTTCCACTCATGAACAGAGGTCACAAAGACCAAAATGCTAAATTATCTTAAAGTAATCTTTGCATTTTCGCTACAAAACAATTCATGACAAGTCAAATTGCCAACGATACTAATCGTGTCATATACCATGTGAAAGAGAAAAAAATTCTGAATCGTACACACTTCAGCTCATGTCGAACTGTATTATTTTACAGCGGCAATAATGACCGAAGTACAAAAGTAGCTTTTACTCATATATGATAAAAATTACTTCTGAAATGCGAAAATGGCAATGATACCTATATTGTCGTATACCACATGAAAGAGCAAAAAAATCTGAATACGATACACTGTTCCAATCCTGAACAGCGGTCAACAATTCCAAAATGCTAAATTATCTTAAAGTACTCTTTGCATTTTCGCTACAACACAATTCATGACAAGTCAAATTGTCAACGATACTAATCGTGTCATATACCATGTGAAAGAGAAAAAAATTCTGAATCGTAAACACTTCAGCTCATGTCGAACTGTATTATTTTACAGCGGCAACAATGACCGAAGTACAAAAGTAGCTTTTACTCATATATGATAAAAATTACTTCTGAAATGCGAAAATGGCAATGATACCTATATTGACGTATACCACATGAAAGAGCAAAAAAATCTAAATACGATACGCTGTTCCAATCCTGAACAGCGGTCACCAATTCCAAAATGCTAAATTATCTTAAAGTACTCTTTGCATTTTCGCTTCAACACAATTCATGACAAGTCAAATTCTCAACGATACTAATCGTGTCATATACCATGTGAAAGAGAAAAAAATTCTGAATCGTAAACACTTCAGCTCATGTCGAACTGTATTATTTTACAGCGGCAACAATGACCGAAGTACAAAAGTAGCTTTTACTCATATATGATAAAAATTACTTGTGAAATGTGAAAATGGCAATGATACCTATATTGTCGTATACCACATGAAAGAGCAAAAAAATCTGAATACGATACACTGTTCCACTCATGAACAGAGGTCACAAAGACCAAAATGCTAAATTATCTTAAAGTACTCTTTGCATTTTCGCTACAAAACAATTCATGACAAGTCAAATTGTCAACGATACTAATCGTGTCATATACCATGTGAAAGAGAAAAAAATTCTGAATCGTACACACTTCAGCTCATGTCGAACTGTATTATTTTACAGCGGCAATAATGACCGAAGTACAAAAGTAGCTTTTACTCATATATGATAAAAATTACTTGTGAAATGTGAAAATGGCAATGATACCTAGTTTGTCGTATACCACATGAAAGAGCAAAGAAATCTGAATACGATACACTGTTCCACTCATGAACAGAGGTCACAAAGACCAAAATGCTAAATTATCTTAAAGTACTCTTTGCATTTTCGCTACAAAACAATTCATGACAAGTCAAATTGTCAACGATACTAATCGTGTCATATACCATGTGAAAGAGAAAAAAATTCTGAATCGTACACACTTCAGCTCATGTCGAACTGTATTATTTTACAGCGGCAATAATGACCGAAGTACAAAAGTAGCTTTTACTCATATATGATAAAAATTACTTCTGAAATGCGAAAATGGCAATGATACCTATATTGTCGTATACCACATGAAAGAGCAAAAAAATCTGAATACGATACACTGTTCCAATCCTGAACAGCGGTCAACAATTCCAAAATGCTAAATTATCTTAAAGTACTCTTTGCATTTTCGCTACAACACAATTCATGACAAGTCAAATTGTCAACGATACTAATCGTGTCATATACCATGTGAAAGAGAAAAAAATTCTGAATCGTAAACACTTCAGCTCATGTCGAACTGTATTATTTTACAGCGGCAACAATGACCGAAGTACAAAAGTAGCTTTTACTCATATATGATAAAAATTACTTGTGAAATGTGAAAATGGCAATGATACCTATATTGTCGTATACCACATGAAAGAGCAAAAAAATCTGAATACGATACACTGTTCCAATCCTGAACAGCGGTCAACAATTCCAAAATGCTAAATTATCTTAAAGTACTCTTTGCATTTTCGCTACAACACAATTCATGACAAGTCAAATTGTCAACGATACTAATCGTGTCATATACCATGTGAAAGAGAAAAAAATTCTGAATCGTAAACACTTCAGCTCATGTCGAACTGTATTATTTTACAGCGGCAACAATGACCGAAGTACAAAAGTAGCTTTTACTCATATATGATAAAAATTACTTGTGAAATGTGAAAATGGCAATGATACCTAGTTTGTCGTATACCACATGAAAGAGCAGAACAATCTGAATACGATACACTGTTCCACTCATGAACATAGGTCACAAAGACCAAAATGCTAAATTATCTTAAAGTACTCTTTGCATTTTCGCTACAAAACAATTCATGACAAGTCAAATTGTCAACGATACTAATCGTGTCATATACCATGTGAAAGAGAAAAAAATTCTGAATCGTACACACTTCAGCTCATGTCGAACTGTATTATTTTACAGCGGCAATAATGACCGAAGTACAAAAGTAGCTTTTACTCATATATGATAAAAATTACTTCTGAAATGCGAAAATGGCAATGATACCTATATTGTCGTATACCACATGAAAGAGCAAAAAAATCTGAATACGATACACTGTTCCAATCCTGAACAGCGGTCAACAATTCCAAAATGCTAAATTATCTTAAAGTACTCTTTGCATTTTCGCTACAACACAATTCATGACAAGTCAAATTGTCAACGATACTAATCGTGTCATATACCATGTGAAAGAGAAAAAAATTCTGAATCGTAAACACTTCAGCTCATGTCGAACTGTATTATTTTACAGCGGCAACAATGACCGAAGTACAAAAGTAGCTTTTACTCATATATGATAAAAATTACTTGTGAAATGTGAAAATGGCAATGATACCTAGTTTGTCGTATACCACATGAAAGAGCAGAGCAATCTGAATACGATACACTGTTCCACTCATGAACATAGGTCACAAAGACCAAAATGCTAAATTATCTTAAAGTACTCTTTGCATTTTCGCTACAAAACAATTCATGACAAGTCAAATTGTCAACGATACTAATCGTGTCATATACCATGTGAAAGAGAAAAAAATTCTGAATCGTACACACTTCAGCTCATGTCGAACTGTATTATTTTACAGCGGCAATAATGACCGAAGTACAAAAGTAGCTTTTACTCATATATGATAAAAATTACTTGTGAAATGTGAAAATGGCAATGATACCTAGTTTGTCGTATACCACATGAAAGAGCAAAGAAATCTGAATACGATACACTGTTCCACTCATGAACAGAGGTCACAAAGACCAAAATGCTAAATTATCTTAAAGTACTCTTTGCATTTTCGCTACAAAACAATTCATGACAAGTCAAATTGTCAACGATACTAATCGTGTCATATACCATGTGAAAGAGAAAAAAATTCTGAATCGTACACACTTCAGCTCATGTCGAACTGTATTATTTTACAGCGGCAATAATGACCGAAGTACAAAAGTAGCTTTTACTCATATATGATAAAAATTACTTGTGAAATGTGAAAATGGCAATGATACCTATATTGTCGTATACCACATGAAAGAGCAAAAAAATCTGAATACGATACACTGTTCCAATCCTGAACAGCGGTCAACAATTCCAAAATGCTAAATTATCTTAAAGTACTCTTTGCATTTTCGCTACAACACAATTCATGACAAGTCAAATTGTCAACGATACTAATCGTGTCATATACCATGTGAAAGAGAAAAAAATTCTGAATCGTAAACACTTCAGCTCATGTCGAACTGTATTATTTTACAGCGGCAACAATGACCGAAGTACAAAAGTAGCTTTTACTCATATATGATAAAAATTACTTGTGAAATGTGAAAATGGCAATGATACCTAGTTTGTCGTATACCACATGAAAGAGCAGAACAATCTGAATACGATACACTGTTCCACTCATGAACATAGGTCACAAAGACCAAAATGCTAAATTATCTTAAAGTACTCTTTGCATTTTCGCTACAAAACAATTCATGACAAGTCAAATTGTCAACGATACTAATCGTGTCATATACCATGTGAAAGAGAAAAAAATTCTGAATCGTACACACTTCAGCTCATGTCGAACTGTATTATTTTACAGCGGCAATAATGACCGAAGTACAAAAGTAGCTTTTACTCATATATGATAAAAATTACTTGTGAAATGTGAAAATGGCAATGATACCTAGTTTGTCGTATACCACATGAAAGAGCAAAGAAATCTGAATACGATACACTGTTCCACTCATGAACAGAGGTCACAAAGACCAAAATGCTAAATTATCTTAAAGTACTCTTTGCATTTTCGCTACAAAACAATTCATGACAAGTCAAATTGTCAACGATACTAATCGTGTCATATACCATGTGAAAGAGAAAAAAATTCTGAATCGTACACACTTCAGCTCATGTCGAACTGTATTATTTTACAGCGGCAATAATGACCGAAGTACAAAAGTAGCTTTTACTCATATATGATAAAAATTACTTGTGAAATGTGAAAATGGCAATGATACCTATATTGTCGTATACCACATGAAAGAGCAAAAAAATCTGAATACGATACACTGTTCCAATCCTGAACAGCGGTCAACAATTCCAAAATGCTAAATTATCTTAAAGTACTCTTTGCATTTTCGCTACAACACAATTCATGACAAGTCAAATTGTCAACGATACTAATCGTGTCATATACCATGTGAAAGAGAAAAAAATTCTGAATCGTAAACACTTCAGCTCATGTCGAACTGTATTATTTTACAGCGGCAACAATGACCGAAGTACAAAAGTAGCTTTTACTCATATATGATAAAAATTACTTGTGAAATGTGAAAATGGCAATGATACCTAGTTTGTCGTATACCACATGAAAGAGCAGAACAATCTGAATACGATACACTGTTCCACTCATGAACATAGGTCACAAAGACCAAAATGCTAAATTATCTTAAAGTACTCTTTGCATTTTCGCTACAAAACAATTCATGACAAGTCAAATTGTCAACGATACTAATCGTGTCATATACCATGTGAAAGAGAAAAAAATTCTGAATCGTACACACTTCAGCTCATGTCGAACTGTATTATTTTACAGCGGCAATAATGACCGAAGTACAAAAGTAGCTTTTACTCATATATGATAAAAATTACTTGTGAAATGTGAAAATGGCAATGATACCTAGTTTGTCGTATACCACATGAAAGAGCAGAGCAATCTGAATACGATACACTGTTCCACTCATGAACATAGGTCACAAAGACCAAAATGCTAAATTATCTTAAAGTACTCTTTGCATTTTCGCTACAAAACAATTCATGACAAGTCAAATTGTCAACGATACTAATCGTGTCATATACCATGTGAAAGAGAAAAAAATTCTGAATCGTACACACTTCAGCTCATGTCGAACTGTATTATTTTACAGCGGCAATAATGACCGAAGTACAAAAGTAGCTTTTACTCATATATGATAAAAATTACTTGTGAAATGTGAAAATGGCAATGATACCTAGTTTGTCGTATACCACATGAAAGAGCAAAGAAATCTGAATACGATACACTGTTCCACTCATGAACAGAGGTCACAAAGACCAAAATGCTAAATTATCTTAAAGTACTCTTTGCATTTTCGCTACAAAACAATTCATGACAAGTCAAATTGTCAACGATACTAATCGTGTCATATACCATGTGAAAGAGAAAAAAATTCTGAATCGTACACACTTCAGCTCATGTCGAACTGTATTATTTTACAGCGGCAATAATGACCGAAGTACAAAAGTAGCTTTTACTCATATATGATAAAAATTACTTGTGAAATGTGAAAATGGCAATGATACCTATATTGTCGTATACCACATGAAAGAGCAAAAAAATCTGAATACGATACACTGTTCCAATCCTGAACAGCGGTCAACAATTCCAAAATGCTAAATTATCTTAAAGTACTCTTTGCATTTTCGCTACAAAACAATTCATGACAAGTCAAATTGTCAACGATACTAATCGTGTCATATACCATGTGAAAGAGAAAAAAATTCTGAATCGTACACACTTCAGCTCATGTCGAACTGTATTATTTTACAGCGGCAATAATGACCGAAGTACAAAAGTAGCTTTTACTCATATATGATAAAAATTACTTGTGAAATGTGAAAATGGCAATGATACCTAGTTTGTCGTATACCACATGAAAGAGCAAAGAAATCTGAATACGATACACTGTTCCACTCATGAACATAGGTCACAAAGACCAAAATGCTAAATTATCTTAAAGTACTCTTTGCATTTTCGCTACAAAACAATTCATGACAAGTCAAATTGTCAACGATACTAATCGTGTCATATACCATGTGAAAGAGAAAAAAATTCTGAATCGTACACACTTCAGCTCATGTCGAACTGTATTATTTTACAGCGGCAATAATGACCGAAGTACAAAAGTAGCTTTTACTCATATATGATAAAAATTACTTGTGAAATGTGAAAATGGCAATGATACCTAGTTTGTCGTATACCACATGAAAGAGCAAAGAAATCTGAATACGATACACTGTTCCACTCATGAACAGAGGTCACAAAGACCAAAATGCTAAATTATCTTAAAGTACTCTTTGCATTTTCGCTACAAAACAATTCATGACAAGTCAAATTGTCAACGATACTAATCGTGTCATATACCATGTGAAAGAGAAAAAAATTCTGAATCGTAAACACTTCAGCTCATGTCGAACTGTATTATTTTACAGCGGCAACAATGACCGAAGTACAAAAGTAGCTTTTACTCATATATGATAAAAATTACTTGTGAAATGTGAAAATGGCAATGATACCTAGTTTGTCGTATACCACATGAAAGAGCAGAACAATCTGAATACGATACACTGTTCCACTCATGAACATAGGTCACAAAGACCAAAATGCTAAATTATCTTAAAGTACTCTTTGCATTTTCGCTACAAAACAATTCATGACAAGTCAAATTGTCAACGATACTAATCGTGTCATATACCATGTGAAAGAGAAAAAAATTCTGAATCGTACACACTTCAGCTCATGTCGAACTGTATTATTTTACAGCGGCAATAATGACCGAAGTACAAAAGTAGCTTTTACTCATATATGATAAAAATTACTTGTGAAATGTGAAAATGGCAATGATACCTAGTTTGTCGTATACCACATGAAAGAGCAAAGAAATCTGAATACGATACACTGTTCCACTCATGAACAGAGGTCACAAAGACCAAAATGCTAAATTATCTTAAAGTACTCTTTGAATTTTCGCTACAAAACAATTCATGACAAGTCAAATTGTCAACGATACTAATCGTGTCATATACCATGTGAAAGAGAAAAAAATTCTGAATCGTACACACTTCAGCTCATGTTGAACTGTATTATTTTACAGCGGCAATAATGACCGAAGTACAAAAGTAGCTTTTACTCATATATGATAAAAATTACTTCTGAAATGCGAAAATGGCAATGATACCTATATTGTCGTATACCACATGAAAGAGCAAAAAAATCTGAATACGATACACTGTTCCAATCCTGTCCCTCTCTCGCCTACTCCATCAACAGAAAAGGATCAACAGACGAATCCCCTCCTAGAAGGCCTTGGAATGCCTGGAGGTGTACTTCCAACTGTCAAGCAGGCCTAATGGACGATAGCGGACCGTTTTCGTGGGTTTACAACTTCAATCAACAAGTTTCAGTTCGATCGTTTTCTTGAATGGAGAATAACATCTCTCAGAGACGGAAGAATAAGAACTTGCAACAAAATTCCCCCTGCCCCTGACTTACTCTTCTGCACTTAGTGCTGATAAGATAAATGTATTGTATTCCAATCCTGAACAGCGGTCAACAATTCCAAAATGCTAAATTATCTTAAAGTACTCTTTGCATTTTCGCTACAACACAATTCATGACAAGTAAATTGTCAACGATACTAATCGTGTCATATACCATGTGAAAGAGAAAAAAATTCTGAATCGTAAACACTTCAGCTCATGTCGAACTGTATTATTTTACAGCGGCAACAATGACCGAAGTACAAAAGTAGCTTTTACTCATATATGATAAAAATTACTTGTGAAATGTGAAAATGGCAATGATACCTAGTTTGTCGTATACCACATGAAAGAGCAGAACAATCTGAATACGATACACTGTTCCACTCATGAACATAGGTCACAACGACCAAAATGCTAAATTATCTTAAAGTACTCTTTGCATTTTCGCTACAAAACAATTCATGACAAGTCAAATTGTCAACGATACTAATCGTGTCATATACCATGTGAAAGAGAAAAAAATTCTGAATCGTACACACTTCAGCTCATGTCGAACTGTATTATTTTACAGCGGTAATAATAATGACCGAAGTACAAAAGTAGCTTTTACTCATATATGATAAAAATTACTTGTGAAATGTGAAAATGGCAATGATACCTAGTTTGTCGTATACCACATGAAAGAGCAGAAAAATCTGAATATGATACACTGTTCCACTCATGAACATAGGTCACAAAGACCAAAATGCTAAATTATCTTAAAGTACTCTTTGCATTTTCGCTACAAAACAATTCATGACAAGTCAAATTGTCAACGATACTAATCGTGTCATATACCATGTGAAAGAGAAAAAAATTCTGAATCGTACACACTTCAGCTCATGTCGAACTGTATTATTTTACAGCGGCAATAATGACCGAAGTACAAAAGTAGCTTTTACTCATATATGATAAAAATTACTTGTGAAATGTGAAAATGGCAATGATACCTAGTTTGTCGTATACCACATGAAAGAGCAGAACAATCTGAATACGATACACTGTTCCAATCCTGAACAGCGGTCAACAATTCCAAAATGCTAAATTATCTTAAAGTACTCTTTGCATTTTCGCTACAACACAATTCATGACAAGTCAAATTGTCAACGATACTAATCGTGTCATATACCATGTGAAAGAGAAAAAAATTCTGAATCGTAAACACTTCAGCTCATGTCGAACTGTATTATTTTACAGCGGCAACAATGACCGAAGTACAAAAGTAGCTTTTACTCATATATGATAAAAATTACTTGTGAAATGTGAAAATGGCAATGATACCTATATTGTCGTATACCACATGAAAGAGCAAACAAATCTGAATACGATACACTGTTCCACTCATGAACAGAGGTCACAAAGACCAAAATGCTAAATTATCTTAAAGTACTCTTTGCATTTTCGCTACAAAACAATTCATGACAAGTCAAATTGTCAACGATACTAATCGTGTCATATACCATGTGAAAGAGAAAAAAATTCTGAATCGTACACACTTCAGCTCATGTCGAACTGTATTATTTTACAGCGGTAATAATAATGACCGAAGTACAAAAGTAGCTTTTACTCATATATGATAAAAATTACTTGTGAAATGTGAAAATGGCAATGATACCTAGTTTGTCGTATACCACATGAAAGAGCAGAAAAATCTGAATATGATACACTGTTCCACTCATGAACATAGGTCACAAAGACCAAAATGCTAAATTATCTTAAAGTACTCTTTGCATTTTCGCTACAAAACAATTCATGACAAGTCAAATTGTCAACGATACTAATCGTGTCATATACCATGTGAAAGAGAAAAAAATTCTGAATCGTACACACTTCAGCTCATGTCGAACTGTATTATTTTACAGCGGCAATAATGACCGAAGTACAAAAGTAGCTTTTACTCATATATGATAAAAATTACTTGTGAAATGTGAAAATGGCAATGATACCTAGTTTGTCGTATACCACATGAAAGAGCAGAACAATCTGAATACGATACACTGTTCCAATCCTGAACAGCGGTCAACAATTCCAAAATGCTAAATTATCTTAAAGTACTCTTTGCATTTTCGCTACAACACAATTCATGACAAGTCAAATTGTCAACGATACTAATCGTGTCATATACCATGTGAAAGAGAAAAAAATTCTGAATCGTAAACACTTCAGCTCATGTCGAACTGTATTATTTTACAGCGGCAACAATGACCGAAGTACAAAAGTAGCTTTTACTCATATATGATAAAAATTACTTGTGAAATGTGAAAATGGCAATGATACCTATATTGTCGTATACCACATGAAAGAGCAAACAAATCTGAATACGATACACTGTTCCACTCATGAACAGAGGTCACAAAGACCAAAATGCTAAATTATCTTAAAGTACTCTTTGCATTTTCGCTACAAAACAATTCATGACAAGTCAAATTGTCAACGATACTAATCGTGTCATATACCACGTGAAAGAGAAAAAAATTCTGAATCGTACACACTTCAGCTCATGTCGAACTGTATTATTTTACAGCGGTAATAATAATGACCGAAGTACAAAAGTAGCTTTTACTCATATATGATAAAAATTACTTGTGAAATGTGAAAATGGCAATGATACCTAGTTTGTCGTATACCACATGAAAGAGCAGAAAAATCTGAATATGATACACTGTTCCACTCATGAACATAGGTCACAAAGACCAAAATGCTAAATTATCTTAAAGTACTCTTTGCATTTTCGCTACAAAACAATTCATGACAAGTCAAATTGTCAACGATACTAATCGTGTCATTTACCATGTGAAAGAGAAAAAAATTCTGAATCGTACACACTTCAGCTCATGTCGAACTGTATTATTTTACAGCGGCAATAATGACCGAAGTACAAAAGTAGCTTTTACTCATATATGATAAAAATTACTTGTGAAATGTGAAAATGGCAATGATACCTAGTTTGTCGTATACCACATGAAAGAGCAGAACAATCTGAATACGATACACTGTTCCAATCCTGAACAGCGGTCAACAATTCCAAAATGCTAAATTATCTTAAAGTACTCTTTGCATTTTCGCTACAACACAATTCATGACAAGTCAAATTGTCAACGATACTAATCGTGTCATATACCATGTGAAAGAGAAAAAAATTCTGAATCGTACACACTTCAGCTCATGTCGAACTGTATTATTTTACAGCGGCAATAATGACCGAAGTACAAAAGTAGCTTTTACTCATATATGATAAAAATTACTTGTGAAATGTGAAAATGGCAATGATACCTAGTTTGTCGTATACCACATGAAAGAGCAAAGAAATCTGAATACGATACACTGTTCCACTCATGAACAGAGGTCACAAAGACCAAAATGCTAAATTATCTTAAAGTACTCTTTGCATTTTCGCTACAACACAATTCATGACAAGTCAAATTGTCAACGATACTAATCGTGTCATATACCATGTGAAAGAGAAAAAAATTCTGAATCGTAAACACTTCAGCTCATGTCGAACTGTATTATTTTACAGCGGCAACAATGACCGAAGTACAAAAGTAGCTTTTACTCATATATGATAAAAATTACTTGTGAAATGTGAAAATGGCAATGATACCTAGTTTGTCGTATACCACATGAAAGAGCAGAAAAATCTGAATATGATACACTGTTCCACTCATGAACATAGGTCACAAAGACCAAAATGCTATATTATCTTAAAGTACTCTTTGCATTTTCGCTACAAAACAATTCATGACAAGTCAAATTGTCAACGATACTAATCGTGTCATATACCATGTGAAAGAGAAAAAAATTCTGAATCGTACACACTTCAGCTCATGTCGAACTGTATTATTTTACAGCGGCAATAATGACCGAAGTACAAAAGTAGCTTTTACTCATATATGATAAAAATTACTTGTGAAATGTGAAAATGGCAATGATACCTAGTTTGTCGTATACCACATGAAAGAGCAAAGAAATCTGAATACGATACACTGTTCCACTCATGAACAGAGGTCACAAAGACCAAAATGCTAAATTATCTTAAAGTACTCTTTGCATTTTCGCTACAACACAATTCATGACAAGTCAAATTGTCAACGATACTAATCGTGTCATATACCATGTGAAAGAGAAAAAAATTCTGAATCGTAAACACTTCAGCTCATGTCGAACTGTATTATTTTACAGCGGCAACAATGACCGAAGTACAAAAGTAGCTTTTACTCATATATGATAAAAATTACTTGTGAAATGTGAAAATGGCAATGATACCTATATTGTCGTATACCACATGAAAGAGCAAAAAAATCTAAATACGATACACTGTTCCAATCCTGAACAGCGGTCAACAATTCCAAAATGCTAAATTATCTTAAAGTACTCTTTGCATTTTCGCTACAAAACAATTCATGACAAGTCAAATTGTCAACGATACTAATCGTGTCATATACCATGTGAAAGAAAAAAAATTCTGAATCGTACACACTTCAGCTCATGTCGAACTGTATTATTTTACAGCGGTAATAATAATGACCGAAGTACAAAAGTAGCTTTTACTCATATATGATAAAAATTACTTGTGAAATGTGAAAATGGCAATGATACCTAGTTTGTCGTATACCACATGAAAGAGCAGAAAAATCTGAATATGATACACTGTTCCACTCATGAACATAGGTCACAAAGACCAAAATGCTAAATTATCTTAAAGTACTCTTTGCATTTTCGCTACAAAACAATTCATGACAAGTCAAATTGTCAACGATACTAATCGTGTCATATACCATGTGAAAGAGAAAAAAATTCTGAATCGTACACACTTCAGCTCATGTCGAACTGTATTATTTTACAGCGGCAATAATGACCGAAGTACAAAAGTAGCTTTTACTCATATATGATAAAAATTACTTGTGAAATGTGAAAATGGCAATGATACCTAGTTTGTCGTATACCACATGAAAGAGCAAAGAAATCTGAATACGATACACTGTTCCACTCATGAACAGAGGTCACAAAGACCAAAATGCTAAATTATCTTAAAGTACTCTTTGCATTTTCGCTACAACACAATTCATGACAAGTCAAATTGTCAACGATACTAATCGTGTCATATACCATGTGAAAGAGAAAAAAATTCTGAATCGTAAACACTTCAGCTCATGTCGAACTGTATTATTTTACAGCGGCAACAATGACCGAAGTACAAAAGTAGCTTTTACTCATATATGATAAAAATTACTTGTGAAATGTGAAAATGGCAATGATACCTATATTGTCGTATACCACATGAAAGAGCAAAAAAATCTAAATACGATACACTGTTCCAATCCTGAACAGCGGTCAACAATTCCAAAATGCTAAATTATCTTAAAGTACTCTTTGCATTTTCGCTACAACACAATTCATGACAAGTAAATTGTCAACGATACTAATCGTGTCATATACCATGTGAAAGAGAAAAAAATTCTGAATCGTAAACACTTCAGCTCATGTCGAACTGTATTATTTTATAGCGGCAACAATGACCGAAGTACAAAAGTAGCTTTTACTCATATATGATAAAAATTACTTGTGAAATGTGAAAATGGCAATGATACCTAGTTTGTCGTATACCACATGAAAGAGCAGAACAATCTGAATACGATACACTGTTCCACTCATGAACATAGGTCACAACGACCAAAATGCTAAATTATCTTAAAGTACTCTTTGCATTTTCGCTACAAAACAATTCATGACAAGTCAAATTGTCAACGATACTAATCGTGTCATATACCATGTGAAAGAGAAAAAAATTCTGAATCGTAAACACTTCAGCTCATGTCGAACTGTATTATTTTACAGCGGCAATAATGACCGAAGTACAAAAGTAGCTTTTACTCATATATGATAAAAAATACTTGTGAAATGTGAAAATGGCAATGATACCTAGTTTGTCGTATACCACATGAAAGAGCAGAAAAATCTGAATATGATACACTGTTCCACTCATGAACATAGGTCACAAAGACCAAAATGCTAAATTATCTTAAAGTACTCTTTGCATTTTCGCTACAAAACAATTCATGACAAGTCAAATTGTCAACGATACTAATCGTGTCATATACCATGTGAAAGAGAAAAAAATTCTGAATCGTAAACACTTCAGCTCATGTCGAACTGTATTATTTTACAGCGGCAACAATGACCGAAGTACAAAAGTAGCTTTTACTCATATATGATAAAAATTACTTGTGAAATGTGAAAATGGCAATGATACCTATATTGTCGTATACCACATAAGAGGCCTTAGAATAAGAAAGTGGCGTAGAATGAAAAAATCATGATTTGTGCCAATTCTGACGACGTCGAATGTGGCAGAAGGTGACTGACAATGTCGACGTGTTCATTTTTGGCATTTCTATAAAGCTGTCTGTTTGCCAAATATGCAAAGTGTTTTATTGGCTCGTGAAATGCTAACCAAATTATAAAGCTTCATTATTGGCATTTTGTAAAATACAATCGATGGACAAAAACGAGCACTGAAATATTGGCACGGAGGGTGGGAACAGATAATTGACAATAGTGAAGGGATCATAATTGGCAGACAAAAGTTCAACTAGATTATTTGAAAGATGCCAAAGTCGAAGCCGTCAATGTTGGCGATATTCTCAAAATGCCGTTTCGCCAATATATTCGATGTCGGAATTGGCATTTTTCGGAAAATTCTATCATGCCAATAATGCAATGTTCGAATTAGGCAAGGTTAGGAAAATTCGGAAATGACATTTTTGATGGCGTCATTATTGGCAGAAAGGCTTCACTCGGATTTTGCCAACATTGACGCCGTCATTATTGGCAGAAAGGGTCACTCAGAATTTGCCAACATTGACGCCGTCAATAATGGGCCAAAAATGACGCCGTCATTATTGGCCCAATGTTGACGCCGTCATTATTGGCAGAAAGGGACACTCAGATTTTGCCAACATTGACGCCGTCATTATTGGCAGAAAGGGTCACTCAGAATTTGCCAACATTGACGCCGTCAATAATGAGCCAAAAATGACGCCGTCATTATTGACCCAATGTTGACGCCGTCATTATTGGCAGAAAGGGTCACTCAGATTTTGCCAACATTGACGCCGTCATTATTGGCAGAAAGGGTCACTCAGAATTTGCCAACATTGACGCCGTCAATAATGGGCCAAAAATGACGCCGTCATTATTGGCCCAATGTTGACGCCGTCATTATTGGCAGAAAGGGTCACTCAGATTTTACCAACATTGACGCCGTCATTATTCGCAGAAAGGGTCACTCAGAATTTGCCAACATTGACGCCGTCAATAATGGGCCAAAAATGACGCCGTCATTATTGGCCCAAATTTGACGCCGTCATTATTGGCAGAAAGGGTCACTCAGATTTTGCCAACATTGACGCCGTCATTATTGGCAGAAAGGCTTCACTCAGATTTTGCCAACATTGACGCCGTCATTATTGGCAGAAAGGTTCACTCAGATTTTGCCAACATTGACGCCGTCAATAATGGGCCAAAAATGACGCCGTCATTATTGGCCCAATGTTGACGCCGTCATTATTGGCAGAAAGGGTCACTCAGATTTTGCCAACATTGACGCCGTCATTATTGGCAGAAAGGGTCACTCAGAATTTGCCAACATTGACGCCGTCAATAATGGGCCAAAATTGACGCCGTCATTATTGGCCCAATTTTGACGCCGTCATAATTGGCAGAAAGGGTCACTCGGATTTTGCCAACATTGACGTCGTCAATAATGGGCCAAAAATGACGCCGTCATTATTGGCCCAAATTTGACGCCGTCAATATTGGCAACTTTGACTATTATCAATGGTTAATATCTAGAAGATCACAATTTTGGGTAGAGATATTCCAAGTGGTTTCCGTGAGCAAGAAAAGGTGGGGAGATGGAATTGGGAGTACGGACTGATAGGAAAATCAATAATAAATAATACAGTAAGACAACATAAAATCGTGATCCAGGTAATATTCAATAAAATATTATACTGTACAAGGATGCGTTTGAACGGCGAGCTCGCTTCGTTGGGTCAGGGCAGGGTGGGAAATTTAAGGTCGTCCGAGCGAAAAGCCGAAGTAGGAACTGCGTCTAGTGGGCGCCCATGACAAGGTTGTCCTGAAACGAAAAAAAACATTTGATTACCATAGCCAACAATTCGAAATTTCAATCAATAAATAGATTGCACAAATTTACCGTACCGTGACCAACGATAATCGCGTCTTCTCATTCGTGAATTCGCCATTAAAGTTGGAAGCGTTCTCCTTCTACAATGCAATATTATTAATATAAATCACTTGCACTTGCATATAGTTGATGCATTAACGATTTGCACTTTATCGGTACATTTACATACCCTCATCATGTGAGGATCCACCGCCCCCCCCCAACTCATTTTCATTATCGACTAACTAACTGTCACGGATCTCCTGTAAAAAAAGTAGGAAAATGAGACCATTTTGCGACAGAAAAAAAACTGTTCAAAATAATCGAATCGCTCTGAAATTTTTACTGATTTTTATGGTCAGGTACGAAGCCGGAAAAATGACCGGAAGGACAGATATCGCATTCCAGAAATTCTTACGAATATTTTATCGAAATTCAAAAGGCCTATTTTGCACTACGAATTAAAACATTCTAAACTTTCATCTAAATGCATTGTAATGAGGAATATTGGTATGGAAACAGTGAATGAGGTCGTGTACAAAAGCGAATTTTGATTTTTACCGGAATTTTGCGAATTTTTAAAGAAATACTTTCAGAAATAATCCAAAAACGTATTTTCCGCACAGCCCTGGTATATGAGGCCGTTTACTTAAGACTCGACTATGTACCAGCACAGTGAATATCAAATTTTGGGGATCGGTGTTCCCTAGAATGCTGATGACGATGGTCATGTTCATTTTGCACCTAGAACGACCGTTGAGGCCAGATGACGTCGGGTTGAAATCGCGATTTAGTCATTTCTCGTCACACGTGGATGGTAAAATTTGCTGACTATAACCTCCGGTGCAGAATTTTATTGCGATCACGCCTGTCTAATTCAGTTTCCATGAAAAAGTTTCTGAAATTTTCAAAATTTGAATTTCTCTCTAAGGCAAAAGTGTACTTTGCGAGATACATTGATCGGACCGGAATGGTTTCAGGGCCCCATGAAAAAAATCAGAAAATTTAAAAAAAGGCAGGTGAGGCGACCAATATCGGAAGTTAGGGAGTGGACGGAAGACAATTCCTCTCTACTCTCTCGCACCACCACACTCTCGCCTTTTGCCTCCACCCCAGCTCAAAATGATTACACTTGAGTTGATTTTGACTAAAATGTCTTCCGGAAATTGGCCGAAATTTTTTCAATGAGGCTATAAAACCATTCCGATCCGACCTATGTAGCTTCGCAATACACTTCTGCCTTTGAGAGAAATTCAAATTTTTAAAACCTCAGAAAATTGTTCATGAAAAATGAATTAGGCAGGCGTGATCGCCATCAAATTCAGCCCCGGAGAATATATGAGGCCGTTTGCGTAAGACTCGACCAAAATATGCGAAATCTGGCACAGTCAAAGAATCAAAATGTGGGGATCGGGGTTCTCAAGGGCGCTGATGACGATGGTCATGTTCATTTTGCACATAGAGCCACCGTTGAGGCCAGACGAAGACGCGTCAAAATCGCATTTTCAGAATTTTCTAGTCATGCGATCGCGCTAAAATTTGTAGATTATGCCCCCAAGGGCAGAATTTGATGACGAACATTTTCAAAATTTGAATTTCTCTCAAAGTCAAAAGTGTTTTTTGCGAGATATATAGATCGGACCGGAATGGCTTAATGTTTCCATAGAAAAAATTTCAGCCAATTTCACTACTTCATTTCCGAGAAAATCAACTTTGAATACAGTAATTTTGGCGTTGGAATGGAGGCAACGGGCGAGAGAGTGTGGTGATACGAGAGAGCAGAGAGGCAGGCGAGGCGACCAACATGGGAAGGAAGGGGGTGGACGGGATTGTATCTCTCTGCTCTCTTACACCATCATACTCTCTCGCCTCTTGCAACCACTTCAACGGCAAAATGGCTGCACTAAAAGTTGATTTTCTCGAAAATAAGGTAGTCAAATTGGCTCAAAAATTTTTATGGAAACATGAAACCATTCCAGTCCGATCTATGTATCTCGCAAAAAAACACTATTGACTTTGAGAGAAATTCACATTTAAAAAATTTTTGAAACTTTCTCTTGAAAAATGAATTGGACAGGTGTGATGATGGCCATCGAATTCTGCCCTTGGGGCATAATCTACAAATTTTAGCACGATTGGGTGAAGAGAAAATTCTAAAAATGCGATTTCAACACTACGTCGTCTGGCCTCAACGGTGGCTCTAGGTGCAAAATGAACATGACCATCGTCATCAGCACTCTTGAGAACCCCGATACCCACAGTCTGATTTTTTGACTGTGCCGACACTTAGTCGAGACTTACGCAAACGGCCTCATATAATAATCTACAAATTGTACCATCAACATGTGACGAGAAATGACTAAAAACGCGATTTCAACGCGACGTCGTCTGGCCTCAAAGTGGATCTATGTACAAATAAAAATGACCATCGTCATCAGAACCCTTGAGAACCCCGATCACCAAAATTTGATTTGTTGACTGTGCCAGAATTCACTGATTTTAGTTGATTCTTACGCAAGCGGCCTCATGCATACTCAGGTAAAACCGCACATACATTTTACAGCTAGGAAAAAGCTAAATGTTAGAATACAGGCGAGAAAAATGCATTTTACAGCTAAAAGGTACAAAACTGTTAGAGATTGCTAGACATCATAACTTTTTGCCATCTTTTTTCTGCCTTTTTTACAAAAAAGTTAGGAAAAAGTTTGAAATCATATATGTGACACAGCTTGCAACTGTCTGGACGCGATGCGGCTATTGCCTCACGCGGTGCGTTCGCTGTCCCTCAAAAATTAATTTTTATTTATTTTCTAAGGTTTATTTGTTATTCAACGTTAAATTGCCGTGATTGTCTATACGTTCCACAGGGTAACATCGGGAGGCATCGTCGGATACAAATCTTGCTTCTTTCCCAGCGAAAGAAAGGTATTCTTTTTCTGTTTAAATATTTCGTGTTTGGTGATTGATATAATTATAAATATTTGTAGATGAAGTCGATTGTGCGGTTCCTGCTGTCCATCTCCATGTGTAGAATTGGATGAATTAGAAGGTGAACAATTAGCTGATGTTTTTTTAAAATATTTTAATTGCATTTCGCTGAGTTATTTCTCACAGAACAAGATTAATTCTTGTCTACATTTTCTTATGCAACATCGACCCTGGCGATTTCAGTGCTCCTGAGGAGGAGGAAGATACACATGGCTAAGAAAAGAAAAGAAGAAGATGAAGAACAATATCGTGCCTCATTTATGCTCACTCCCAGTCTGGACTTCTGCCGTAGTATCCAATACTCAACTATGAACATTCAGATGAATCGATCCAATTGATAATCAAAGGACTACAGAATGATTGAGCCATCGTATCTCGCTCACTATCGTAAAATAGAGAATTGAAAGAACAAGTAAGTGGCTGCGCACTCGCATTTTATTATCAATTGATAATCTAGTTTCATTTTATAAATTATCTATTAATACTGGGAGAAAGGAGGGAAGGCTGTGCGCATACATGGGCGGCATTGTCGCTAGCGGCAAGACCCACCTGATTTTCCCCAAAATCGCTCAAAAATTATCCGCGAAGTGAAATTATTATATTTACATGTCCCATATTTTCCTCCGACCCACTGATTTTACTTTCCAGCGGCAATGGCCGCCCATGTATGGCTGTGCGCATGAGTATGCGGAAAATTTTCCAATTTTTTTTGCGAGGTAAGGCGATTAGCCAAGCCCCGATGGGAAAGCAAGGCTGTAAGCAAAAAAATCGCTTTCACGCGCCCGCCTATGGATGATTATTAACATGCAAATGTATTGATAGAATTGGATATTGGTAAATATAAATTAGTTATGTTATACGTAGGATGCTCAGTTATACCATAAAATAGTTGTCTGATTACAGGTGATCGATTAGTATAATTGAATCAAGAGAAGGTATAGTGAATATGAATTGAGGATGAAGAAGAATGGAATGAATGGAGACGATGATGAAGTAATATAGATGATAAAGTGAATTGAGCAGATCCGAATCAAGTTGGTTTTGATTGATTTATCGATTAGCAAAAATATTGTATCAAATTAAACCGTAGTTGAATTGTCTCAAGCAGTAGGACGAGTATCTGTTCTACGAGAATATTACATTTAGAAGATAATTAGTATCTTACCGATACCTGGGCAACCTTTGCCGCTGGAAATTAAAATCGGGTGGGTGGGATGCAAAAATTTCATGTTTGAATGAATTTTGGCTAATTCATTTTCATTTTGAGCGAATGTTTTCCTAGATCGAGTTGGTCAGGTGCCAAACCGGGTGGGTTCTTACCGCTAGCGGCAATGCTTCCCTGTATGATCTCACATAAGGAAAATGAGATAGATATAACGATGATAGACTATAGATTATTGATTAGATTGAGAAGAGATGAATATACTATACTTGTTGTAGAGTAATGCATTGATGACTCAATTGAGAAATACTCAAGATGGAATGAAATATTGAGAAATATGTAGAGAAGAGAATTAGATGAACATGAACATGAAAGAACTGCAATACTAGAGGTATTGGTTGATTGATTGATTACAAATTTGTTTTTTTCTAATCAGAATTTATCTATTTCTTTTTAGGAACCATTTTGAAATGCACAAGATATGGCAGCTACAGTAATGAGAGAAGGAGCTTACGGTATTGAAAGAGAAGTATTATCGATTGAAGCCAAACTTGTAAGTTGTACTGTAGATATGAGGGATTATTGATTGATTAATTCAGATTAAGAAGGGAATCTACATCAACAGATGATATAATAAAGAACCTTGAAGGAAAACTGACATTTGAAAGAGAGGAAAGAAAGAGATTAACGCAATTGGAAAATGAGGATGAGACAATTACTGATCATCAACATTATAGAAAGGTACTTTATTGATTTATTGGCTAAGTAGAAAGAATGAATGAAGTATACTGTAGGCGATGAGAGGTCGATTACGTGCAAAGGATGAAGAATTAAGGAATGAAGAAATTGAAGGAGAATTGCTAATGTTTTTTATTTGTATCGCTAGATATTTATTGCTATGATCGTTCCATAGTTTGTTGTTGTTCCTTGGCTGGTTCACATTTGATTTTTATTTAAAATTTCATGTATATTTACGTCAATAAATCGTTGTTTATTCGCTGGCAGTATTCCTGAGTACAGAACAAGTAGTAAAAGAAAGGGTAGAAAACAGCCTAATAACTGCTAGAGAAAAGGCAGCAAATTGTTTTAAAAATGCTAGAAAAAATGTATGTTACAGTCAAAGAAAAGGCAAGAAACAGCTAAAAGCTATGAAAAAGGTAGAAAACAGCCAGAAAACATACATATCGCTAACTGTAAAATGTATGTATTTTGACAGTTCACATGCATGTATTGTAGCTGTCGCCTGTATTTTTCCTAGCTGTAAAATGTATGTGCGGTTATACCTGAGTATAAGCAGAGTTTGTCGACGTAAATTTTCGTGTTAAAAACACAACTCGCGCGCTCTCTACACTCACACAATATCTGTCCCCCCCCCCTCTCTCTCTCTCTCTCTCTCTCTCTCTCTCTCTCTCTCTCTCTCTCGCTCTCTCTCTCTCTTCCTCTTTTCTCTCTCTCTCCCCCCCCCCCCTCAAGAATACAGCACCTGGCAGCGCTTCTAGAAGAACCCAGGACGTTTTTCGAACATTGAGCTCCCGCCTATGCAGGAGGCTTTTTAACCGAGGGAGTTAGCTCTAGCCAAACCAACGAACGAAAAAGAATACCATAGGGCAACCTCGTTCCGCAAAAAAATCGCATATTTTTTTCGCATATTCGTAGTTATGGATAGAGCCAACACTTCAGTAAAACCAAATAAAAACAACAAAATTGTGACGTCGTCCTTTGTTACCTTGGTAATATTGGCTATGTAATAAAATGTTATTGCAGATAATATATGATTTTTTTTAAATATATGAATTATATATAGCAAATCAAAATTTCAAGGTCTTCTATAAGTGATTAACTTCTTTTCGTTTCCGGGTCACTTTAACAGTGGCCAGTATCGTATAAGCAATGTCAGTTGATCGATGTGCTACTATATATCGATTAATTACCTTATATCATTGCCTTCCGGACGAGAAGAAGCTCTCTTCGTATTAGCGAAGATGATGATGAAGTCGATAGGGCATGGTTGACGGAAAGCATGCTGAGCCAGTCACTGGAAAAGTATATTAAATTGGGGATATATTATGATAAATAATTTGAATCCAATAACTCCCTGTAAAATTAGGGCTTCTTTCCGAAATTGGGTGTAATGCATACGTGGGCAATCTTTTCCGCTGGAAATTAAAATCGGGTGGGCCGGACGCAAAAGTCGGGGGAGTGGGAAGCAAAATATCATTTTCGAGTTAATTTTGCCTAACAAGGAGTCTCATTCGCTTTAATTCGGCGAAACGCGACGATTCATAGCCAATAAGAAAGCCCTTTCTCCGTAGATTAAGAAGGTGTGCTTAAAAAATTCTGAACGGCTCTGCACCCGGACTTTAAAAAATTCAAAGTTTGTGCAATTTTTTCAACGAAATTGTCGTGTAATGGCCATGCAATTACCGTGAAATAATGTGGTAGTTCTGCGCGCTGCCTCTCCGAGCTAGTTGTGGCGTAGTGGCAAAGATGCCGCATTCAATTTTTGCGCGGCGAGTTCGATCCCGCCGACGCGACTTGTTTAGCACGATTTTTACACTTGATTTTTTATGTTTATTTTAAATCATATATAATTACTACTCAACCAAGGGAAAATTAGCTTTTTTTAATACTGTTTTTAATACTGTTTTAAGAAATATCCTATTGTTATCATGCCTTAAGATCTTATTGCTATCTCTCATCCATACATTATTATATAACAGAGAATTCATTTATTTAAAAATTATATATGGAATATAAAATGGATATTAGTAAGCACATTGGGAATTTTTTTAAAAAATAAACATAAAAATTCAAGTGTAAAAATCGTGCAAAACAAGTCCCGTCGGCGGAGATCGAACGCGCCGCGCAAAAATTGTAAGCGGCATCTTTGCCTCTACGCCACCACTAGCTCGGAGAGGTAGTGCGCAGAACTACCACATTATTTCACGGTAATTGCATGGCCATTACACGACAATTTCGTTGAAAAAATTGCACAAACTTTGAATTTTTTAAAGTCCGGGTACAGAGCCGTTCAGAATTTTTTAAGCACACCTTCTTAATCTACAAAGAAAGGGCTTTCTAATAAGCTATGAACCGTCGTGTTTCGCCGAATTAAGGCGAGTGAGACTCCTTGTAAATCATTTTCATTTATGATCGAAATTCGGCTAAATTGGGTGGTTGTGTGCCGCTAGCGATAATGGTGTAATGACACGTATGGTGTAATGCCCCCGTAAAAATACGTTTAAGTTGAAATTTAAATTTTTTTGGAGTGCCACTCAAAAATTAGCCTTTTTTAAACAATTTTCAGTTTGAATGCCCCCGACCCCTGTAGAATTGTGGAGCATTTTAACTCCTCTCTCTTTCTTTCTTTATAATTCAATTCATGTTTCACGAGCATGTATGCTGCAAGTCATGCGCGGACATTGAGGTTTACTAGAAGTCATACATTGGCGGGTATTGCCGCTGGAAATGAAAATCGGGTTGGTCAGGTGCCAAAATCAGGTAGGTTTGACACAAAAATGTGATTTTCAAGTGAATTTTGCCCAAATCGTTTTTAATTTTTCAGTGAATTTTGGTTTAATCGGGTGGGTTTTGTGCCAAAATCGGGAGGGTATTGCTGTCCACGTATGCTAGTAGTAGTAGTTTTACTGATAAATTGGATACAAAGTACATTCACAGCTGATTTACAAGCAGCTACACCCTTATAATCTGTGGCCGTATGCAAGAACAATTGGAAAACCGTTTTCCCGGAAAATGTGACAACATTAGCATAGGCGGAGGATTTTTGGAAAACGCCTCCGCCTACGCTAATGACGTCACGTTTTCCCGGAAAACGGTTCTTGCATACGACCACTGGTCTAGCCCATATTAACATTCCAGTATAAACCTCTTTGGCAATTGTTTCTCCCGCCTTTACACCATCCATGCCATGAAGGGTTGATCCACCGAGGACTACCACGAAGTCGCCCGATGCGACGATCTCCACACTGCAAATTGATATGAATATATTTCAAAGGAAGACAGAATATGAATCAGTACTTAATGATTTATTCAAAAGAAGCAGAAAAAACGAAAATCTAAAAAAAACCCAACATTATGTACTAGATGTGTTTGACACGATGCCAATATGACGCTACCGTACCTTCATGAAGTTATCCACTGTAACGATCTCGTGGTTCTCCCTGTACTCGATATCCTTGAGGCGGAGTCTGTAAACCACACAATCAGTTAAATAAATAGGAAGAAAACGTATGATTAAAGGTATATTTTAATCTCGAGATAAGATTTTCCCGAAATACAAAGAAAAGTACAGTGTACATATTTTTGGCGAGTATGATTCCGATAACAAGTTCTCGTATTACAAGTTAAAGTGACACTCCTAGCTAATTTGAAAATATCCGCTCTGACCACACCCTCTCGCTCCTGGTTGTCTACTAACTATTGTGATTGCGGAGAGTAAAATTAGATTGGGGTGTGTCTTTAGCAGCTGTAAAAAGTTAACCGCTACAAGTCTGTATAGAATAAGAGTAGAAATAGCTAACCGATTGGTCGCAGGCGATATTTTGATGATGTCTCTGTAGAGGACGAATGCACTGTTTTATGGTCTTGGGCATAACGGGGCTCACGAGAGCCTAAATTTTAACTACTACATTGTTGTAAAAAGTAAATAACGAAGGTCCTATTAGAATAATCAGTAAACCGATTTTCCCGATTTTGACAGTGTACCCCATACACGCATGCAATTCAGACTTTTATCAAAGCCACATTTTAGCAGCACAATATTAACAAAGATTGACCTAGATTAATGAACAAATACCTCAAAAAGTAGACGAGGGTATTTCGATAAAACAGCCCTCGCGGAGAGGAAAACGGCCTCTCGACCGGCGAGGCTCGCGAGTGCGGAGAGAGCGAGCATCTGAAAAACAAATTTACACTGCAATACACACTAAAATCGTTGTAATTTAAATTTACGCAAAATAGCGAAAAAAATGAAGTCTATTATGGTGTATAAAGTGTGCGTTGATGGGTTCCGACTGTTCCGTTATTTAGACTTGCGTTCCGCACTCTATTACACCATAATTCCTTTCGTTAAATTTTTAAAAATATTTAAATTACAACGATTTTAGTGTGTATTGCAGTGTAAATTTGTTTTTCAGATGCTCGCTCTCTCCGCACTCTCGAGCCTCGCTGGTCGAGAGGCCGTTTTCCTCTCCGCGAGGGCTGTTTTATCGAAATACCCTCGTCTACTTTTTGAGGTATTTGTTCATTAATCTAGGTCAATCTTTGTTAATATTGTGCTGCTAAAATGTGGCTTTGATAAAAGTCTGAATTGCATGCGTGTATGGGGTACACTGTCAAAATCGGGAAAATCGGTTTACTGATTATTCTAATAGGACCTTCGTTATTTACTTTTTACAACAATGTAGTAGTTAAAATTTAGGCTCTCGTGAGCCCCGTTATGCCCAAGACCATAAAACAGTGCATTCGTCCTCTACAGAGACATCATCAAAATATCGCCTGCGACCAATCGGTTAGCTATTTCTACTCTTATTCTATACAGACTTGTAGCGGTTAACTTTTTACAGCTGCTAAAGACACACCCCAATCTAATTTTACTCTCCGCAATCACAATAGTTAGTAGACAACCAGGAGCGAGAGGGTGTGGTCAGAGCGGATATTTTCAAATTAGCTAGGAGTGTCACTTTAACTTGTAATACGAGAACTTGTTATCGGAATCATACTCGCCAAAAATATGTACACTGTACTTTTCTTTGTATTTCGGGAAAATCTTATCTCGAGATTAAAATATACCTTTAATCATACGTTTTCTTCCTATTTATTTAACTGATTGTGTGGTTTACAGACTCCGCCTCAAGGATATCGAGTACAGGGAGAACCACGAGATCGTTACAGTGGATAACTTCATGAAGGTACGGTAGCGTCATATTGGCATCGTGTCAAACACATCTAGTACATAATGTTGGGTTTTTTTTAGATTTTCGTTTTTTCTGCTTCTTTTGAATAAATCATTAAGTACTGATTCATATTCTGTCTTCCTTTGAAATATATTCATATCAATTTGCAGTGTGGAGATCGTCGCATCGGGCGACTTCGTGGTAGTCCTCGGTGGATCAACCCTTCATGGCATGGATGGTGTAAAGGCGGGAGAAACAATTGCCAAAGAGGTTTATACTGGAATGTTAATATGGGCTAGACCAGTGGTCGTATGCAAGAACCGTTTTCCGGGAAAACGTGACGTCATTAGCGTAGGCGGAGGCGTTTTCCAAAAATCCTCCGCCTATGCTAATGTTGTCACATTTTCCGGGAAAACGGTTTTCCAATTGTTCTTGCATACGGCCACAGATTATAAGGGTGTAGCTGCTTGTAAATCAGCTGTGAATGTACTTTGTATCCAATTTATCAGTAAAACTACTACTACTAGCATACGTGGACAGCAATACCCTCCCGATTTTGGCACAAAACCCACCCGATTAAACCAAAATTCACTGAAAAATTAAAAACGATTTGGGCAAAATTCACTTGAAAATCACATTTTTGTGTCAAACCTACCTGATTTTGGCACCTGACCAACCCGATTTTCATTTCCAGCGGCAATACCCGCCAATGTATGACTTCTAGTAAACCTCAATGTCCGCGCATGACTTGCAGCATACATGCTCGTGAAACATGAATTGAATTATAAAGAAAGAAAGAGAGAGGAGTTAAAATGCTCCACAATTCTACAGGGGTCGGGGGCATTCAAACTGAAAATTGTTTAAAAAAGGCTAATTTTTGAGTGGCACTCCAAAAAAATTTAAATTTCAACTTAAACGTATTTTTACGGGGGCATTACACCATACGTGTCATTACACCATTATCGCTAGCGGCACACAACCACCCAATTTAGCCGAATTTCGATCATAAATGAAAATGATTTACAAGGAGTCTCACTCGCCTTAATTCGGCGAAACACGACGGTTCATAGCTTATTAGAAAGCCCTTTCTTTGTAGATTAAGAAGGTGTGCTTAAAAAATTCTGAACGGCTCTGTACCCGGACTTTAAAAAATTCAAAGTTTGTGCAATTTTTTCAACGAAATTGTCGTGTAATGGCCATGCAATTACCGTGAAATAATGTGGTAGTTCTGCGCACTACCTCTCCGAGCTAGTGGTGGCGTAGAGGCAAAGATGCCGCTTACAATTTTTGCGCGGCGCGTTCGATCTCCGCCGACGGGACTTGTTTTGCACGATTTTTACACTTGAATTTTTATGTTTATTTTTTAAAAAAATTCCCAATGTGCTTACTAATATCCATTTTATATTCCATATATAATTTTTAAATAAATGAATTCTCTGTTATATAATAATGTATGGATGAGAGATAGCAATAAGATCTTAAGGCATGATAACAATAGGATATTTCTTAAAACAGTATTAAAAACAGTATTAAAAAAAGCTAATTTTCCCTTGGTTGAGTAGTAATTATATATGATTTAAAATAAACATAAAAAATCAAGTGTAAAAATCGTGCTAAACAAGTCGCGTCGGCGGGATCGAACTCGCCGCGCAAAAATTGAATGCGGCATCTTTGCCACTACGCCACAACTAGCTCGGAGAGGCAGCGCGCAGAACTACCACATTATTTCACGGTAATTGCATGGCCATTACACGACAATTTCGTTGAAAAAATTGCACAAACTTTGAATTTTTTAAAGTCCGGGTGCAGAGCCGTTCAGAATTTTTTAAGCACACCTTCTTAATCTACGGAGAAAGGGCTTTCTTATTGGCTATGAATCGTCGCGTTTCGCCGAATTAAAGCGAATGAGACTCCTTGTTAGGCAAAATTAACTCGAAAATGATATTTTGCTTCCCACTCCCCCGACTTTTGCGTCCGGCCCACCCGATTTTAATTTCCAGCGGAAAAGATTGCCCACGTATGCATTACACCCAATTTCGGAAAGAAGCCCTAATTTTACAGGGAGTTATTGGATTCAAATTATTTATCATAATATATCCCCAATTTAATATACTTTTCCAGTGACTGGCTCAGCATGCTTTCCGTCAACCATGCCCTATCGACTTCATCATCATCTTCGCTAATACGAAGAGAGCTTCTTCTCGTCCGGAAGGCAATGATATAAGGTAATTAATCGATATATAGTAGCACATCGATCAACTGACATTGCTTATACGATACTGGCCACTGTTAAAGTGACCCGGAAACGAAAAGAAGTTAATCACTTATAGAAGACCTTGAAATTTTGATTTGCTATATATAATTCATATATTTAAAAAAAATCATATATTATCTGCAATAACATTTTATTACATAGCCAATATTACCAAGGTAACAAAGGACGTATTCACAATTTTGTTGTTTTTATTTGGTTTTACTGAAGTGTTGGCTCTATCCATAACTACGAATATGCGAAAAAAATATGCGATTTTTTTGCGGAACGAGGTTGCCCTATGGTATTCTTTTTCGTTCGTTGGTTTGGCTAGAGCTAACTCCCTCGGTTAAAAAGCCTCCTGCATAGGCGGGAGCTCAATGTTCGAAAAACGTCCTGGGTTCTTCTAGAAGCGCTGCCAGGTGCTGTATTCTTGAGGGGGGGGGAGAGAGAGAGAAAAGAGGAAGAGAGAGAGAGAGCGAGAGAGAGAGAGAGAGAGAGAGAGAGAGAGAGAGAGAGAGAGAGAGAGAGAGAGAGAGGGGGGGACAGATATTGTGTGAGTGTAGAGAGCGCGCGAGTTGTGTTTTTAACACGAAAATTTACGTCGACAAACTCTGCTTATATGCATGAGGCCGCTTGCGTAAGAATCAACTAAAATCAGTGAATTCTGGCACAGTCAACAAATCAAATTTTGGTGATCGGGGTTCTCAAGGGTTCTGATGACGATGGTCATTTTTATTTGTACATAGATCCACTTTGAGGCCAGACGACGTCGCGTTGAAATCGCGTTTTTAGTCATTTCTCGTCACATGTTGATGGTACAATTTGTAGATTATTATATGAGGCCGTTTGCGTAAGTCTCGACTAAGTGTCGGCACAGTCAAAAAATCAGACTGTGGGTATCGGGGTTCTCAAGAGTGCTGATGACGATGGTCATGTTCATTTTGCACCTAGAGCCACCGTTGAGGCCAGACGACGTAGTGTTGAAATCGCATTTTTAGAATTTTCTCTTCACCCAATCGTGCTAAAATTTGTAGATTATGCCCCAAGGGCAGAATTCGATGGCCATCATCACACCTGTCCAATTCATTTTTCAAGAGAAAGTTTCAAAAATTTTTTAAATGTGAATTTCTCTCAAAGTCAATAGTGTTTTTTTGCGAGATACATAGATCGGACTGGAATGGTTTCATGTTTCCATAAAAATTTTTGAGCCAATTTGACTACCTTATTTTCGAGAAAATCAACTTTTAGTGCAGCCATTTTGCCGTTGAAGTGGTTGCAAGAGGCGAGAGAGTATGATGGTGTAAGAGAGCAGAGAGATACAATCCCGTCCACCCCCTTCCTTCCCATGTTGGTCGCCTCGCCTGCCTCTCTGCTCTCTCGTATCACCACACTCTCTCGCCCGTTGCCTCCATTCCAACGCCAAAATTACTGTATTCAAAGTTGATTTTCTCGGAAATGAAGTAGTGAAATTGGCTGAAATTTTTTCTATGGAAACATTAAGCCATTCCGGTCCGATCTATATATCTCGCAAAAAACACTTTTGACTTTGAGAGAAATTCAAATTTTGAAAATGTTCGTCATCAAATTCTGCCCTTGGGGGCATAATCTACAAATTTTAGCGCGATCGCATGACTAGAAAATTCTGAAAATGCGATTTTGACGCGTCTTCGTCTGGCCTCAACGGTGGCTCTATGTGCAAAATGAACATGACCATCGTCATCAGCGCCCTTGAGAACCCCGATCCCCACATTTTGATTCTTTGACTGTGCCAGATTTCGCATATTTTGGTCGAGTCTTACGCAAACGGCCTCATATATTCTCCGGGGCTGAATTTGATGGCGATCACGCCTGCCTAATTCATTTTTCATGAACAATTTTCTGAGGTTTTAAAAATTTGAATTTCTCTCAAAGGCAGAAGTGTATTGCGAAGCTACATAGGTCGGATCGGAATGGTTTTATAGCCTCATTGAAAAAATTTCGGCCAATTTCCGGAAGACATTTTAGTCAAAATCAACTCAAGTGTAATCATTTTGAGCTGGGGTGGAGGCAAAAGGCGAGAGTGTGGTGGTGCGAGAGAGTAGAGAGGAATTGTCTTCCGTCCACTCCCTAACTTCCGATATTGGTCGCCTCACCTGCCTTTTTTTAAATTTTCTGATTTTTTTCATGGGGCCCTGAAACCATTCCGGTCCGATCAATGTATCTCGCAAAGTACACTTTTGCCTTAGAGAGAAATTCAAATTTTGAAAATTTCAGAAACTTTTTCATGGAAACTGAATTAGACAGGCGTGATCGCAATAAAATTCTGCACCGGAGGTTATAGTCAGCAAATTTTACCATCCACGTGTGACGAGAAATGACTAAATCGCGAT
Organism: Parapristionchus giblindavisi; assembly: GCA_943737045.1. Taxonomy (NCBI): domain Eukaryota; kingdom Metazoa; phylum Nematoda; class Chromadorea; order Rhabditida; family Diplogasteridae; genus Parapristionchus; species Parapristionchus giblindavisi. The sequence continues at coordinate 299,907 of CALSFV010000035.1, forward strand.
TTCAACCCGACGTCATCTGGCCTCAACGGTCGTTCTAGGTGCAAAATGAACATGACCATCGTCATCAGCATTCTAGGGAACACCGATCCCCAAAATTTGATATTCACTGTGCTGGTACATAGTCGAGTCTTAAGTAAACGGCCTCATATACCAGGGCTGTGCGGAAAATACGTTTTTGGATTATTTCTGAAAGTATTTCTTTAAAAATTCGCAAAATTCCGGTAAAAATCAAAATTCGCTTTTGTACACGACCTCATTCACTGTTTCCATACCAATATTCCTCATTACAATGCATTTAGATGAAAGTTTAGAATGTTTTAATTCGTAGTGCAAAATAGGCCTTTTGAATTTCGATAAAATATTCGTAAGAAATTCTGGAATGCGATATCTGTCCTTCCGGTCATTTTTCCGGCTTCGTACCTGACCATAAAAATCAGTAAAAATTTCAGAGCGATTCGATTATTTTGAACAGTTTTTTTTCTGTCGCAAAATGGTCTCATTTTCCTACTTTTTTTACAGGAGATCCGTGACAGTTAGTTAGTCGATAATGAAAATGAGTTGGGGGGGGGGCGGTGGATCCTCACATGATGAGGGTATGTAAATGTACCGATAAAGTGCAAATCGTTAATGCATCAACTATATGCAAGTGCAAGTGATTTATATTAATAATATTGCATTGTAGAAGGAGAACGCTTCCAACTTTAATGGCGAATTCACGAATGAGAAGACGCGATTATCGTTGGTCACGGTACGGTAAATTTGTGCAATCTATTTATTGATTGAAATTTCGAATTGTTGGCTATGGTAATCAAATGTTTTTTTTCGTTTCAGGACAACCTTGTCATGGGCGCCCACTAGACGCAGTTCCTACTTCGGCTTTTCGCTCGGACGACCTTAAATTTCCCACCCTGCCCTGACCCAACGAAGCGAGCTCGCCGTTCAAACGCATCCTTGTACAGTATAATATTTTATTGAATATTACCTGGATCACGATTTTATGTTGTCTTACTGTATTATTTATTATTGATTTTCCTATCAGTCCGTACTCCCAATTCCATCTCCCCACCTTTTCTTGCTCACGGAAACCACTTGGAATATCTCTACCCAAAATTGTGATCTTCTAGATATTAACCATTGATAATAGTCAAAGTTGCCAATATTGACGGCGTCAAATTTGGGCCAATAATGACGGCGTCATTTTTGGCCCATTATTGACGACGTCAATGTTGGCAAAATCCGAGTGACCCTTTCTGCCAATTATGACGGCGTCAAAATTGGGCCAATAATGACGGCGTCAAGTTTGGCCCATTATTGACGGCGTCAATGTTGGCAAATTCTGAGTGACCCTTTCTGCCAATAATGACGGCGTCAATGTTGGCAAAATCTGAGTGACCCTTTCTGCCAATAATGACGGCGTCAACATTGGGCCAATAATGACGGCGTCATTTTTGGCCCATTATTGACGGCGTCAATGTTGGCAAAATCTGAGTGAACCTTTCTGCCAATAATGACGGCGTCAATGTTGGCAAAATCTGAGTGAAGCCTTTCTGCCAATAATGACGGCGTCAATGTTGACAAAATCTGAGTGACCCTTTCTGCCAATAATGACGGCGTCAAATTTGGGCCAATAATGACGGCGTCATTTTTGGCCCATTATTGACGGCGTCAATGTTGGCAAATTCTGAGTGACCCTTTCTGCCAATAATGACGGCGTCAATGTTGGTAAAATCTGAGTGACCCTTTCTGCCAATAATGACGGCGACAACATTGGGCCAATAATGACGGCGTCATTTTTGGCCCATTATTGACGGCGTCAATGTTGGCAAATTCTGAGTGACCCTTTCTGCCAATAATGACGGCGTCAATGTTGGCAAAATCCGAGTGAAGCCTTTTCTGCCAATAATGACGCCATCAAAAATGCCATTTCCGAATTTTCCTGACCTTGCCTAATTAGAACATTGCATTATTGGCATCCTGTCCGGAAATGTAATTTGCCAAATTTGATCACAGAATTATTGGCGGAAATGATTTTCAACGTTTCCGCCAATTTTGCTGCTTTCAATATTGTCAACGTTCGATGCGCCAAAAACGAATGGATCATTATTGGTCATGCCAACATTTACATCGTCAAATTTGTCTCCATTTCCCGTGACAAAATGGCTACCGTCAATTTTGGCAACATCCCCTACCTCACCCACTTGCCAATTATTCAAGATGCATTATTGGCAACAAAAAGTCTGCCAACATTGATCATTGATTATTTGTCATTTTCTTGTTTCTCACTGGAAGACAATAAATAAAGATTCATTATTGGCAATTGTACAATTTCATACACATGGCAACATTGCACACTGCTTTATTGGCGTGCCAAATTCAACGACGTCAGAGTTGGCAAAAAACGCTCTTCATCTCATTCTACGCCACTTTCTTATTCTAAGGCCTCTTATATGGACAGAGGGACAGAGATTTGAGATGCTGTTCGTTTCAAAAATGCATAGTTGATTTTGTCGGGCGAGAATGATAGCTGATTTGGCAATTTGTTGATAACCAGTTCTATGCGTTGAGCGGAGAAATTTATAAAATCGATTGAAGGCGCATCTGTGGTGGAGGTGTCAGACGGTGGGGTGGGAAAGATCGTTGTATTGAAGGAGCTACTAAAATGATCAGCTAGAATGTTGGCTTTGGCGACGTCAGAAGTTGCGGCAATCCCGTTATTGTCTAATAAAGAACCGATATGATTGGTGGTGTCTTTGAGCCGGCTACCAGCAAATTGATAAAAGTTTTTGAGGTTAGGCTGTTTGAATAGAGAGCGCTCTTTTTTTCTACGACATTTGCGAACTTCTAGGCGTAATCTTTTACTGAGACGACCCTGAAATGTCTTGTTATATATTTTCCAAACTTTAATGTATCGTACATCGAAAATTCATTGGATCATGAATCGCCAGAAGCACTCTGAGCCACTCTGGTGATTCAACGGCGATTATGGCCGAATGAGGCATTTTCGTGCTCTCTATTTCTTTTCATTATTTTTTTTCACTCTAATCTAGTTAGTCCGCGACATTTTGGGGGGCTACCGATTACCCGGTTCCGGTTCTGTGATATCATCGGAATGATTTATTAATAAATAAACTTAAGGTTTTTCTGAATAACACAATATAAAAATGCGATTCTCGCGGACTAACTAGATTAGAGCAAAAAAAAATAATGAAAACAAATAGAGAGCACGAAAATGCCTCATTCGGCCATAATCGCCGTTGAATCACCAGAGTGGCTCAGAGTGCTTCTGGCGATTCATGATCCAATGAATTTTCGATGTACGATACTTAAAATTTGGTAATTCAAGAATGAGTTGATTTGTATAAAAGAAAATTTAAAAAAAAGGCTTAGTACCAGTATTCTAGCAGCAATGAGATTATATGATTGAATGACGGGGAAGAACAATGAGGCAGGTGTTCTGGGCATTCTTATTGAATTCACCAACTTCTTCATATTCGCACCGCTTGCGATCTTGACGGATGTTGGAAAACTCGGTGATAGCTCCCAACATCGGCTATCTTTACAATAGATTAATTTGAATTGAATGGGACATCGAATGATGAACGTACTAGAGATATCGATATATTCGAGCTTCGGATGTCGTCTGACGATTTCTTCGACCATTGCATGTTGTTCAGCAAATGTTCCGTTCTTGTTCAAAGCAAATGAAAGGTCAATGGATTGCAATTGAGGCCACAATGGATCACTGTTGTTTCTGAATGCTTCTCCGAACACACTTAATCTGAAAGAATTAAAATTATAATAGTTAAAATTGAAGATAATTGAATGAAGACACAACATAAAGAGTTCTATTGTAATTGCGTGATACTATCCTAGAGGAATTGGCTGTCCGCAACCCGAATAGCCAACTCTAGTATCTAGTTATAATGTACATAGGCTTTGGTGATCCGAACGGATCTTCTGTATATGGATAATTTCAAGCACTATTGAACTCAAATCCAGTACTCATATAATACATACTTTTTTTAAAATCCATTGTTAATCGAGATAACCATACATTTGTGGTATCTCCAAGTTGACGGATCTGAGCTTGCTCAACTTGCGCAGAACCACGACCATCTCTTTTTCATCCATAGTTAGATTGTGCATAAATTGCAGCGATAATGTCTCCAAATTGGGTACTTCTTCGAGAAATGAAAAGTCCAGAATATGCTCACTCCGTGATAACTCCAGATATCGAAGGCTATGTCTTCCCTGAAGGAACTTTTTGAATTGTATTCAGGTTTTGTTAGGAGTGACACGCGAAGTGCGGAAAAAAAAACTAGAACAAACTGTGCAACTCAGTATGTCAGTTATACTTAGTTGCACTGCACGAAGTTGTATTGTACTTATTTGTACTCAGTTATCTTTTTTTAACCATGAACAATATTTCTAGGCCTCAATGTAAAATCATATGAGTGCGCTCTTACGAGAGAATTAACCATTAGGGAAGGGGTCAAATTTTGCGAATCGGGATTCTCAAAGATGCTGATGACTATGGACGTATTATTTTTGCACATAGAGCCAGTTAGAGAAGCTCGAGAGAAGATCGAGAGCTATTCTCTATAGCACCACACTACCACAAAGGCACAAAATGTTCGAGAATGATGGAAGTACCTTTAAAATGGCTTGCAAGCTTTTATCATCCTCGTCCACAGCACATGATACAGATAAGAATTCCAATTGCGGAAATTTACCATCCTTAAAATATTTTTTGAAATATTTTCAGATTAACCAAGTGGTGCCCGAATACCAAACCTTCATGAGTTCTGTGAACAAATCTGAATGTTGAAAACACGATGTGTTCAGATAGACCAAGGAAGGCGAAAGCAGTGGCAAAGTTTCGAGTAAATTAACAAGGTCAATATCGCCACTTTTTTCTGCAAAGATTTTTGTTAGATTATTGATCATTTTCTCATTTTCTCACCATATTTTTGAACTGATGTTTCACGGAGCGAAAGAAATCTTAGTTTATGCTTCAATAATATTGATAGGGACCGCAAGGATACCTCGCACAACGACAGGTCTGCCTGATTAATTGTAAGATACTTAATACGTTACGATATCTTTTTTTAAATAAAAAAATGGAAAAAATAAACACTTTTTGAAATAGGCAAAAAATAGTAACCTCAGTTATTGTGAACTTCTCATTATTCAGAAGTGATAGTGTAGTTGAATTTAATGTCGATTGACTTTTTAAAGATTTCAGAATATCATTAGACAAAGACACAGGAAGAGGTTCTTGAATATGGGGAGTGCGATTCTTCGAAATGAGCACAGCCGCTTTTGATACAGTAAGTTGCCTCAGTGAAATCGAGCGTTTAGGCTGATCACTGAACTCACTCATACCTGAAATTGAAAAAAATTGGTGTGAAGTATTTATTGTTAGGATTTGAAATCACATCAAGAACCGAGCCCACCGTTTGGCTAGATAACTACCGTGATTTTTTTAAATGGTTGACTGGCATACTGTGTGGTTTAACAAAACAGTAAATTCTTGTAGTACTTTTCTTCCCACACTATATATCATAAAATGATCATTGAAAGTACGAAATGACCGAGAGACTAAATGATCAGAATAGATTAGATTTTATTATTTTGACCCAAGGAACACACGCAACGCGCACGCAACACAAGCTATGACGCTTTCGAAAGAGAAGATTTACCCACCCAATTCAAATTTCGCTATGTTTTTGTCCGTGAAGATGTACCCAAAATTAGTTATTTCTTATTGTTAGGTAATCGATGAAAGAGACTCTTACAACACAACAGCAGGCAAATAGGTGCGTGAAACAAAACGTAAATCGAAGAGGAAGTTAGAGAACATGAGAGTGAGAGAAAAACGAGAGAGGGGAATGGAGTGAGGAAAGGGACGAGAGGTTGAAGTCACACACTCGTTTGTTGTTGCGAAAATAGTTAAAAATGCTATCCAGATTTGGCACATTCTGACTCATCTTTTTCGTTCTGTGACTGTAGAACAATACTACATATGACTCTTTAGCAGAAAATAGTAAGTTCTTCTTCATTTCTTTCTTTTCGTCAATTTGCATTTCCATAATCAGTATTCTGCATCAATAAATGTATAACTAGACGTAGCAGCCGAAACACCATGAAGCACACTACATATCAATATTACTAATATTTACAAAAAGTAATAAAACGTGCATGCACTTATTTGTACATTTGTATAATTATTAACGCAATATAAGATTAGTCGATGAGGAATCATCAAGGAAATAAAGATTGTAACAAATATGGAGAGAGCGATAAAGCAAACACAAAAATGATGACTTTCATCACCATTGATCTCTTTGAAAGATTGAAAGGGAAAATAAAGAGAGCAAGACGTACATTGGGAATTGGCAATGGTGATTTCAATCTACTCGAACATATCTGAAACTGCAGTGCACTCGTGGACTTTTGCAAAGAGTTTATTACAACGTTTAGTATCCTTACAAAAATTGATCTTTTCCTCAACATGAGTATTGCACAATTTCATGATTCACGTTTGTAGTATAGGAAGGAAACCGCACAAAACACGCACATGCCCGTTATCGCACCAATCGCATTGAAATTGCGCTATTGTCTTCGGGCAAAATGTCCATCATCTTTTCTATTCGTGCTTATAATTATTTCTTATTTTTCCAGTGGTTATTTTTCAGATAGCTCATTGTCGCATTATCTGAATCCTGGAATGTCCGAATTCAAAGATATCGATCTCTTCAATGGCCTTACAGGAAACTGCTACAAAGTTTCGGAAGGTTATTTGATTGACTATTAATTGTTGAAAGGTGGACTCCCGCGAATATTTTCGTGAACAAACTGTGAAGACAGAATGATAGCAAAAGTTATTCTACATACCGTAAACTATTTATTTTATGTTAAGTCAGCTTATTGATCGCTAGAATCATGAATAAATCATGCTATCAAACTCAGGCAAAGGCGCGCTTTTTGAAAATAAGGAAGTTCGGCAATAGGATTCGAACACGCGACCATGCGCTTTCTAGTCGGAAGTTTTACCACTACGCTAAGGGAACGATGACTGGTCTCCCTATCTACTTGCATATCACTAGACAATTGCATAAGAGAGATGTAAGAGATTTGCATGATCATTCGCGGATCTCCACTAGGGTGGCGAGAATTGCTCTCGAATGAGCCTGTTTTGTAGTCTCTATCGAGTCGAGGTCGAATGGAGAGGATATTCGTCCCCCTTGGCAGTGTCTATCTCTCTATCTCGGATAATCATTTTTAGGTCGAATCGAAGTCGAGTCGAGCGTTTTTCAAGGCTGTGTTTCAACAAAACTAGACAAATTATGTATATTTGAAATCAGCATAACGAGATCTTTAAAATGATACACAATTCGCATCAAATAATTCAAATTCAAATTTCTCTTTTTCTTTGATGAGTACCGTATCCCAATACATTAAATGGGATATGAGTGAGATTGAAGAGTTTGAATCTGATGACGAATTGGAACTTTAATAATAGTTTTGCCATAATGATTGTTATCAAATTAATATTATTATTGTATCATAAACCAACAAATTATTAACAAAACATTTTTTTGAAAAAAATTGTTAAATTTGGCTTCGTTTTATAGCACTTAATGAGCTCATGTCAGAAGTTTAAAAAGTTTTGAATTTGGTCAATACACTGCTGAGAAAAACCTTTCCATTCGATTTCGACTCGACTGTTTTTTGACAATTCGAGACAATGACCCCCTCTCCCGGCTCATTCGATGAGAGAGAGATCGTAAATGCCTCTTTCCCCGATAACTCGGCCAAGACTGCCAGTGGGAAAGAATACTCTTGCGCCATTCTTGCCACCTCCACCTTTAAGAAAAACCTGTCTTTCTCTTTGCTCTTTTCTCCAAGTATGAGATAAATTTACTATTATTATTATTACACATTCTGCCAACATTTCAGACAGCTACATCTTAATTGTGTACAAGCCAGAGATGAAAATTGTTTGGAAGCAAAAGTAATTTTTCAAATATTTTATTTCAGCAATTTACGAGAAATATAGTTTTTTTTTGTTGATAATACAATCATGAAATTTTAAATGATGTTTATTTTCAAGCGGGAAAATCTTCGAGAATGCTATTACTCTTTGTTGGTCATTTGGAGCAATCGAAGGCTCATTCTACTTCCAGAAAGAGGTATTTTGCATAAAATATTCCCCTGTTCGAGAAAAGGAAATATCGTTAGATTTTGTCGACATAAGAGAATCTTTTCTTCTTTCACATTTTTTACTCGGAATATAAACCAATTTCACAAAAAATGGAGACTGGGATTTATAGTAAAAATTATTTATTACAGCTGTCTCAATTTCTATATTATTCAGGCGGATGACAAAGCAGTCATGAAGGCACAACTCGTAGGGGATGAAATTGAAATTAGCGAGGCCTTCAAGGTATTTTTTTTAAATATTTGATATAAAATAAATGACTGTTACTCTTTTCCACCACTGAATGGGAACATTGTCCTTCTATTACTTTTCCCAGTTATATATCATTAAAATCAGAGGGATTATTTTATTTATCAGGGTGTTTTATTGATAAATTGCAGATTGATATTGAGCACAGCTTGGCACAAGATCGTCTGTATTATTTTGTCAAACGTGATGATGAAGAAGATCCATATTCTTGTTGTGCTCTTCCGATCAATAAAGATTATCGATCGACAAAAGGAACAAAGTTTATGGTTTCACTTGGAGAAACAAGAATGAACTATCCCATTGTAAATGGGTGAGTTGTTTTTGGAACTAAATAATTTATTAGAAATTTTGTAAGACTAACCCATTCCACTTAACCAATTATCAATTATCCACAACCAATTATCACTGGCATAGCAGTGATTACCCCAGGACTTCATGTTCCTTGAATAGTACCTTTGCATTACCTTTTTAACCCATTCCAAATATGTAATATGTTTGCATTTATTCCGGGTTCTTTCACTCAATAAACTCATTGAGATGACGGTGAACGAATAAAACGTAGTATATCAAACATTTATCACTACATAATATACATGTTTTATTCATATTTCTAGGGATTTTCTATTTCTCTGTAACGAAGAAAGTCTAACAATGAGAATGAGAAGATATTCAATCGATTCTAATGAATATGAAACACAATCAGGACTTGCTAGAGTAAATATTTTTCAAAATTTATTGTAATAAAGTTCACATACCGCTTATAATATATTCATAATAAAATATTTGAAATATTAATAATATCTCCATAATATACCTCATAATATTTGGCTGATCAGGACTTTTATAAATTTTAAACCAAGATAATAGAAGACTGCTTATTTAATTCCAGATACTATTCAATCAACATTATTCCTTCGGAGATTACATCTACTACGTGTCTGCTTCAGATTACGCAGCGATAGTGAGAGTAGACACGAAGACAATGGCATTTACCAAGTGGGAGACAAGGTACATATTTAAAAAAAAAATGAAACTAACCAATCGATAAATCGATTTAAAAACATAATTTAAATTTTAATAATTTTATTTCAGTACGAGTTCAATAAATCGAATTGTCGAAGTGAACAATGATGGAATCATCATTCAATTAGGATCAAACAAACTCATGCAAGCTTCAGTTTTGATATCCACATCCTTCTTGATCATTGGTTAAGATGTCCTTCTAATTGCCTTTCACTGCTACTCTCTACCTCATTACTCCTAAAATATTTTCAAGAATCAAATTGCTGAACACCCCCATTACTCACGATTTACAACATTTGAAACACTCTTCTCTTAAATTACATCTTAAATTCAAGAAAGGATCGATTTTGATAGATGCCACCTTGTTTAAATAAATTCATCGTTTGAATATACCGACAAGTTGATCTTTGGTCTTTACTTTCGTACTTGGGGCATTATGGCCGCAATAAAAGAATACTTTTCTACATGAACTGGAGTGTATGATATTCAGAGTTTTTTGCTCTGTCGCATGGTATATAGCAAGATATGTTTCGTTGTCATTTTGAACTGAAAAAAAATACACAGAGTATTGAAAGATATTTTTCTAGTTCGACCGGAGTGGCCGCTGTTAACACGAGAAAAAATGTATTTTATTAAGAATTCTTTGCTCTTTCGTTTGGCCATGAGTTCACTAGTAAAACAATGAATAAATTAATAGTTTGTAATGTACAAATATAAGTTCCTCGAGCTTTTTTCGTAATAAGATTGTTCGGGTGGAATGATAGAGAATCATCACATGAACCGAAAGACATATTTGATATTGATTCATGATATGTTTGAAGCTTGTTATGTGGATTGAAAGTACAACTTTTAAGGCATGTAGATAATGCCTATCCGATTTGCATACTTGACTCTCTGTCTCAATCAATATCTAATGCCGCGCAGTCCACTCTTTCCTTGTAATTTTTTTTCAGACATATATATCAAAGATCAGAGATAAAATATGAAAGATCAAATAGTTCTATCCACTCATTGGTTATCATTAGTTAGAGAGTTAGGAGTCGGTTAAGATTTAGATGAAAGCTCAAAGTTCAAATTAAATCTAGAGGATCTTTGCAGCAATCCTCCATAGAACTTATCGATCCAGGCACTTCAAACCATTCGGACATCCAAGAATGGTGACGTCGAAGACTGGTAAAAGAGTAGGTCAAAGATATTCGAAATAGTGAAGGCCACATTTATATTTGGAGAGTTGTAATTAAAAGAAGTAATTTTCTCTGCAAAGAAAAAGTCCAGATAGACTAACGACGATTCGATGATGGATAAAAGATGTTTCTTGATGTTTCTATGAATGATCTACGCTCAAATGGTATTTTTTATTATAAATCAAATGATTGAATTGAATTAATCAATATCTAATATGTATTTATAAATAGTTGATCATAATAGGAGACACAAGTAAAGACTAAATTTAACTGATAAATTGAGATTCGATGAAGTATTTTGTATGTATGAGGAATTATTTTGAAGTTTTTATGTAAATATGGTTAGAAGTATGAAGAGGAATGATGATTATAGCCTTCATTATATCCAGAGATTGTAAAAATTTCTGAATCGAGAAGGAAAGAAGGTAATCATAAGAAAAGAGGATGAAATGTTCATATGATATACTCATCAAGACGAGAGAGTGCACGCGAAATATAATTCGAACAAGCTCAATCAATCGATGTTCACGGTTTAAAGAAGGAGAGTAAAATTTTGTAGGTGTGGTATTGGTTATAAGAGAAAGAAACGATGGGAGCTCCCCAGGGGGAGAAGGAGAAGTCGGAGTTTTAACTAAAAAAGAGATAGAGAGAGATAGTTCATTTCACGATTACAATATTTTACATAACATAAATTTCGGGAAAGATTTTCCCTCATTTGCAAGTTTATCGATAAAATGAATATGATCGTAGAGGGCTGAAAATTGATTAGAAAACGAATAATTAGAGAGCAAATATTCTGGACTCTTTCATCTGAACATTTTGTAATGGTATCTAGGGCTGACTGCATAGGAGCAGATGTATTTTCTTCTTTACTAAAAGTTTTGTAAATTTTGATATCATCAGCATCAGGGCTGGGATTTTTTGTTTGGTATTTTTTTTGTTTTTTGGTTTTTTTGGGTTTTTGAGAATTTTTTGTTTGGTATTTTTTTGTTTGGTTTTTCTGCAAAAACCAAAAAATAACAAAAAAAAATACGGATATAGAAAATTAACACAAATTTGCTTGAAAAGTTAGTATGTGATCAGTTTTGTTGGTAATTTTTTACCGCAAGATAATTTTGGGGAGAAATAAATTACGAAACAATGTTAAAGAAGGGGACCCTAAGTTTTTTCGCGATCAAACTGACCGCCAGGACTATAGATATCTCAATAAATACAAAACTAATTTTCTGTAAAATTATAGATGCCCCTGAAGCTGAAAGTTCGTTTTTGCAACAAGGAAATCCCAGGGACAACGCGCCTTTTCGAATTTTAAAGATGAATATATAGAAAAAGAGGCGAAGTGGTGTAGTGGTCTATGGCGCGCCCCATCATTCCCTCTGTCCTGGGTTCGATCCCACCGCCTTTCACCGCCTCCGCTCAACCAAGGCGCCCGAAAGGGGAATTGGTAGTGACCAGATCACGCGGTAAAGTAGGTCCGAAGAAGAGATTAGGCCCTCCGGACTGAATTGGCCTTGAAAGATCGCTGGCCTAGCAGTGATCACCCCCAGGACTTCGTGTACCTTGAATAACGGGTTGTACCTTTACCTTTACCTTTTATATAGAAAAATGTAAACGGTAATCGAAAATGCGTGGCGCGGCTACGAGCGCTGACTACTAACAACTGAGCTACACTGGCTACGCTTTCGTCTCTCGAATCTAATAGAGAACAGAATGTCACATAAGAGGCCGTTTGTGTAAGAATCGGGCAAATCGGGGAGAGGGTTGGCACAGGCCAAAAATTTTGATGCCCTCAAAACGTGTGTATAGGGGTTATAGACCTCGCTGATGAAGATGTGCATAGTAATTTTGGCCCCAGTGGTCCCGCAACTCCTGGGCGGGATTACGGTAAGATCACGTTTTCAGGCCGTTCTCGGTCCATGGTTGAGCGAGAGGTATGAAAATTGGACTCCTGGGGCAGAATTCGATGGCGATGATGACTGTCTACTTCATTTGTTTTGAAAATTTTCCAAAAGCGCTTCAACTGAAAATTGTGATGGAGGCGGTTGCGCCACTAGCGAGTATGACAGTTCGAACCGGCATGACGAGAGCATTCTATTGATGTATTTTGAGCCCTAATCTCCGTTGAGAAAGGTTTCATAGTCTCCATATAGTGATCACGAGGAGTTGTTTACGCCGCGCGCTCCCTCGCACTCTCATTTCTGCACGCTCTCTCGCCACTCAGACATGTTAAAACAGGATTACCTCCTTCTGTCTTCAGCTGCAAATCACTATATCGAGACTATGAAACCTTTCTCAACGGAGATAAGGGCTCAAAATACATCAATAGAATGCTCTCGTCATGCCGGTTCGAACTGTCATACTCGCTAGTGGCGCAACCGCCTCCATCACAATTTTCAGTTGAAGCGCTTTTGGAAAATTTTCAAAACAAATGAAGTAGACAGTCATCATCGCCATCGAATTCTGCCCCAGGAGTCCAATTTTCATACCTCTCGCTCAACCATGGACCGAGAACGGCTTGAAAACGTGTTCTTACCGTAATACCGCCCAGGCGTTGCGGGACCACTGGGGCCAAAATTACTATGCACATCTTCATCAGCGAGGTCTATAACCCCTATACACAAGTTTTGAGGGTATCAAAATTTTTGACCTGTGCCAACCATTGTTCAACTCTTACGCAAACGGTCTCATAATGGTCCCACGTTCTTCATGATAATAGCGCACGAGAATTTCCAGATTTCCTTTCTTTGACCAATCAATAAAATTCTCCGATAACGAATCAATAGCGAATTTAGCTTCTATCTTTGATTTAGTTGTTAATTTTAGGACTTTTGACTCTCAATTAAGAGTAGCTGTTATTTAAAGGAAGACCAACACGAGATAAAGTTAAAATTTTCTCGGAAAAGTGGGAAAAAATAATTTTATTCTTTTTTTTGTTTTTTTTGGTTTTTTTTTGTTTGGTGAGAAATTTTTTTGTTAGACCCAAACAAAAAATTTTTTGGTCGAAATAATTTTTTGTCCCAGCCCTGGGCGAGAAAGAACATATCCGCTCCCCCCAAAGGCCCAGAATCTAGCCCTCAATTTGGCTCTCCAACTACTGTAAATTAACTTTATCTGTCATTGCTTTGCGAAGTACTTTAAGGGCATGTGAAACTAGCCAAAAAAAGTTCTAAACTTACTTAAGATGTGATTTAAATTATTTGCACTCATTTGATATCAATCTTAAATGGAAAAACTTTTCTCACAGTTTCGGACTTTTTCTAATTTTTCACCGGATCTTTGTTACGAGAAAATGTCAGGTTTGCGATCCTCGTTAGGATTGATTTGATAGTAATTCGATAGATGCGATAGATGCTGCGAGTAAAGATCAGTTGTAGATCAATAATAATAATAATAATAATTTATGCATTACTAGGATAAATTATAATAGCGAATAATTGATATCGTAAGAATTACATAAAATACGATGCCACAACTTAGGTAGCAAAGAAATAACAATTAATTATTACATTTCGAGTAACGACAAATTTATACATTTCCGGAAAGATTTAACTGAGGGGCAGATAATAGAATTATTACTAAGTTTATTCCAATTACTAACAACACGATTTGATATGAAGTTCGAGAAGCGAGTAGATTTAGCATTGTGTTTACGATATTGGAATGCGTGTCTGCGGGAAGATCTAGTATTTATAGAGGGAATAAAGAAAGAAGGATTGTCAAGATCAATAAGTCCATGTGTAGCTTTATAGGTAAAACAAAGATCAGATAGTTTGCGGCGCGATTCAAGAGGCTCTAGTTTGAGTAATGATAATCTATCAGGATATGAAGCATACGGTAGCTTGCATTTGTAGAAAACGCGACGAGTGTAAGTCCTTTGTACGTTTTCAATGAGCTTTATTAGATGATCTTCATGAGGTGACCACAGTTCAGACGCGTATTCAAGAATAGGTCTTACATAAGTGATGAAAAGACGTGAATAAAGCTTGAGATAAGAGGTGTGAAAAATGCGATAAATATATGCACATCTGGAATTTGCTCTGGCTACAATAGATTGGATATGAGATGAGAAAGATAGTCGATTATCGTATGATATACCGAGATCAGTGAACTCTTTAACTACAGGAAGTTTGATACCATTGATATGAAGATCGAGGGTAGGGTGTCTGTTGCCTAAATGCATTACTACAGTTTTGGATAAAGAGATGGATAGACCCCAGTCTAGAGACCACTGATGGAGAGAGTCTAATGCGGTTTGAAGTGAAGAAGGGTCATTAAAGGAATAGAGCTTGACATCATCAGCATATATAGTGCATCGTACGTTGTGAGGAAGAATGAGAGGAAGATCAGAGATATAGATGGAGAAGAGAAGTGGCCCCAAACAGCTACCTTGTGGGACACCTGATAGAGCATAAAAGGGATCAGAGAGAGAATCACCCACAACAACAGCTTGAGAACGGTTGGATAGAAACGAACGAATCCAATTAAGAAGTGAACCCTGAATTCCCAGACGCGAGCATTTGTATAAGAGTAGATCAATTGGAATTGAATCGAAAGCTTTTGAGAAATCGATGAACGCGACGGAAATAAATTGGCTTTTGTCGAGAGCAGGATACCAGTGAGAAAAAGATGAAAGTAAAGCAGAGTTGCAAGAGCGGAAAGGACGATAACCATGTTGTTGTGGACAAAGAAGATTATTGTATTCTAAGTACTTAGATAAGGCGGATACGATTAGGCGCTCGAATACTTTAGAAGTGGAACAGGTGAGTGATATGGGTCTGTACGAACTGGAAGAGTTTTTTGGTCCCTTACGTTTATAAACAGCCTTAACGTTTGCAGTTTGCCATTGATTAGGAGAGGATCCATGCAGAAGAAAACGATTAAATAGAATAGTAAGGGGGACGCAGATGTGATCGGCAGTATGCTTTAAAAAAATGTAAGGTATTTTATCGGGAGAGGAGGAATTACGTGCAGGAAGAGACTTCAAATGTTTGGATACTGTAGCGAGATGGATATCAACAAAATCGATGGATTGCGCAGAGGATAGAAGACATGTGTGTGGTATGGCATATGAAAGATTATTAAATGATTGCTCAAAATGTCGCGCAAGCTCTTTAGACTTGGATGCATCTGTGGAACATTGGGTGCCGTTTGGCGTAACAAGAGTAGGAAGATGAAGCGATTGATCTTTGATCCTTGAGCTACTATAAGAGTAAAAGGCGCGGAGATTTCTTGATCGTAATAGTGTTCGTACTTTACGCTTACGAGTTTGCAGTATTGATTTATGTAGAGAGGAGCGAGCTTTTAGATAAGGTGACAGGCCGAGATTGTATCTATTCTTAAATAATGTTCTGCATTTACCTAGAAGACGTCTAGACTTGATAGAGAACTTTAATAATTTAGGAGAGCAGGAGCGCATAGGTATGAAACGATCAATAATTGCGCTTACAGTGTCAGCGAACATGGAGTAGAGTACGGTGGAATCGGTAGTGGTATAGAATAGAGAATTCCAATCGATGGAATCTATAGCGCGGTTAACCACGGTCCAGTCTACCTTAGAATAATCGCGGCGCTTAGATGGAATAGGCGGAGTGATTGTAGTGGGGATGCTGTAGAGCACTGTACAATGATCAAGATTAGGAAGAGGCGCCTCAACAGAAATTGAATCGACATTGGATGTGTCAGACGTGAAGACAAGATCGAGAATGTTTGATTCGCGAGTGGGATCAAGAACAAGTTGGTGTAGAGAAGTAGAGATAGAGAAGTTAAGAAGAGCAGTGGATGATTGAGAGGTAGAGGGAGAGGCTACAGATAGGGAAGGCCAATCAATCTGATTACAATTGAAATCACCACATACGATGATAGGAGAAGGGTTGGTTGTGTATAGATTATGTATCCAGTCAAGACATTCTGTAAAAGAATCAATTGAACAAGATGGACTACGGTATACTAGGACTATTATTAACGAAGATGACGGAGAGCGCGAGATTTGGCAAGCCACTAGTTGACAGAGCAGGGAGAAAGAGCGAGAATCGATTAGGAGTGAAGGGATAGATCGATCAATAAGCATGGCGACTCCGCCCCCTCGAGTAGTATTATTTCTATCAGATCGATAAACAGTGTACTTATCGAAGGCAAGCATAGCATCAGTTACAGTATTGGGGGTGCACAATGATTCCGTTTGGTTTGCATTCGCTCTTTGGGTATGGGTTTGTGAACAAATCCAACTCTTGCTTTTTCTCCGGTTCGCAAGACGAAGGATGAGCCTTCGGTTGGGCTTTCCATCTTACAATTAGTGATTTCCCCATTCTACTCCGAATAATCATTCATAGTTGATTCAACATTATCGGAATTCATCACTATATTGCCCTTTTAGGCGGGGAATTTTTCAATTAATTGGTCGGAACAATTGCAGAAAGTTCATTGAGCTGCTGTACCAATTGAATAAAATGAATCTAAATCCAAGGATTCTATTTGTTAACTTGTTCAAACATAAATCATTAATCATTGCACAACTGTGATTAGGCATCCCATACACAGGTCACTCTACCTATCTGCCTCTCTCTCTCTTTACATACGACCGTAATATCCCATCTATGTCAACTTCCATCTCAATTCATTAGCTAACATCTGTCGATATCCGAAGCTTATGTTATAACATTGTCAAGCAGAATCAGGGATAAAACACTAAAATTAAGTTGTTGTTATGTTACTCTTTCCATGCGGAAATTCCCAAAAAGATTTTCAAAAAGGGTGAGAGAGTTTGTGTAAAGTGATAAATTATAAACATAATTTCTGATTATTAATAAAAAAATGTCAGATTGTGAATCAGACTATCGATGGAATGATCAGGAATGTCTCTGTAGCATGTCTATAATACATTTTTCTCATCGTGCTCCCCCACCATTCCTTATCTCTGCGGTTCCATTCCAGGTCGTGAAACTGTCTCCGTCCAACTAAAGCGCCCGAAAGCGGAGTTCGTAGTGACTAGATCACGCGGTAAAGTAGGTCCGAAGATGAGATTTAGCGGGTTGTACCTTTATCTTTACCGCTACACCTAACTATAACACAAAAAAAGTAAGAGCCAAAAAGTATGTTCATCGAATCCCCAAAGGTATATTCATCGAATCCCTTAACTTATTCACCGAATCCCCTTAGCAAGTATAATTGCAATTCAGACAATAGCGTGAATTCCCCGTATTTTTCTATTGTTTTGCAATTGAGAAAGTAACGTGATTTCCAGCTAATTTATGCATAATGCTGCAATGAAAATAGCGTGAATTCCCCGCATTTTCGTATTGTATTGCAACTGAGAAAATAGCGCGATTTCCCCGTAATCCTAGGAACATTCAACTTATGAACCCTACCTGTTTTCACGCTATTTTCGACTATCTCCGCGCTCAGTTTTAAGCCCTTTTAAACAACTAATGGTTAGTTAAAGGCTCTTTTACACGTGGCTCGGATTTCTTTATAACTGATTTTAAATAACCAAGTAGTTATTTAACTAGACAAAAAATGACCAGCCTGGTCAAGCGCAGAGAGCACGTAGATTTGAGGACAGCCATGAACCTACTTAGAGGAAAATATAAAATATCCAATAAAAAATCCCACTATTTTCGCCCTTATACCACACGAAACAGACTCAACTTTAACAACCCCGGATCTAGATTTAATTATAGACATTACAGCTTCTTTCGTAGAGCGGCAAGAGTTTTGGTACAACCTGGCAATCAAATAGAGTTTCCCTAACCAATTATGTTTAGTCTCTATTGTTCCAAAGATTCGTCCATTATTCTACTCTTTAACCCGTGAGAATTTCATTATCATTAGCTTTATCATCATTTTCTTGTCTCGTTTCATTTCGTTTCTTTTACTTCTATCACACGTTTCACTGTTTACTCATGAATACGCATAAATATTATTATATTATTAAATATTTTTGTACAGCCTAAGAGAGCCTGTCTGAGGGAACTCACATATGAGGTGACATAGCGAAAAATAAATTTTTCTGTTTGATGTGGAATAAAATAGTGCACTGCCAGGAGACCTCAGCCACACATATGATAAAGTTTGATTTTGTGTCTGAAGGTTACTGTAGGCGAAAATGTTCGGTAGGTCGAAAAAATTATTTCGACTCCCAAGCATCCGATCGACTCGTGAGTGGTACCGATCGATTCCTCATGCGAATACAAGCAACTTTTACTTAGATCACTTTTTAATCCAGACTTCGTAGAATCGAGTTATTACGAAAATAAACTTTTAAAAATTAATTACTATGCGACGGTTCTCTAGAAGGAAGAAATTAAATTTGCTTAAATCGTTCTACATTTAATAAACTACCTTATATTAAAATATGAAGACAAACAAACCTGGTCAAATTTGGTCACGAAAGCAAAATATGATAGTACCTCAGTGAAAAAAAACTCACTTCACGATCCTTAGTGCACTTTTCATACTGTAGACACCTGTCTCTTTTCACGGCTCTATGCCAGGCCTCTCTTATAGGTTTAATTTATTTTGTTTTTACTTGTTTATTATTTAAAATTAAAATACATAAAAGGGAAAAACATATTTTTAACAGAATAAATTAAGCAAGAATAAAGCAATTAATGGGGCCGGGTATAGAGCCGTGGATAAGACAATATGACAGGGCGCCAATTGCCATAGAACCATTCTCTAGAAGGAAAAAAATTAAATGTGCTTAAATCTTAAAATTTATAAATTTAATATCAACCCTTATATTAAAATATGTATTATAGACTAACAAACGAGGTCAAGTTTGTATATGAAAGCAAAATATGACAGTGACTCAGTCTAAGACTACTTCACGATAATATTTTGGTGCTATCTCACTCTGGTGTTGAAATCCATGCATGATCACGGATACAAGTATAATCATGCATGATTCGACAATAAATGCATGATCATGCATGGGATATTCACGGTTCGAGATCACACATGTCTCTTTAATGATCGTGCATGGATTTTCCGTGATCTTGCATGGAGTCTCAGTATCCATGCATGATCACGGATAACCCATGCATGATTCGAGTATTTTCCATGCTAGTTCATGCCATTAATTGCTCGAATTTTACTTGAATCATGCATAGATTCAACCACCGGATCATATTATCTTATTCACGGCTCTATACCCGGTCCCATTAAATGCATTATTCTTGCTTAATTTATTCTGTTAAAAAATATCTTTTTTCCCTTTTATGTGTTATAATTTTAAATAATAAACAAGAAAAAACAAAATAAATTAAACCTATAAGGAGGCCGGGCATAGAGCCGTGAAAAGAGACAAGTGTCTACAGTATGACAAGTGCACTAAGGATCGTGAAGTGAGTTTTTTCACTGAGTTACTATCATATTTTGCTTTCGTGACCAAATTTGACCAGGTTTGTTTGTCTTCATATTTTAATATAAGATAGTTTATTAAATGTAGAACGATTTAAGCAAATTTAATTTCTTCCTTCTAGAGAACCGTCGCATAGTAATTAATTTTCAAAAGTTTATTTTCGTAATAACTCGATTCTTCGAAGTCCGGATTAAAAAGTTATCGGAGTAAAAGTTGCTTGTATTCGTATGAGGAATCGATCGGTACCACTCACGAGTCGATCGGATGCTTGGGAGCCAAAATAATTTTTTCGACCTACCGAACATTTTCGCCTACAGTAACCTTCAGACACAAAATCAAACTTTCTCATATGTGTGGCTGAGGTCGCCTGGCAGTGCACTATTTTATTTCACATCAAACAGAAAAATTTATTTTTCGCTATGTCACCTCCCCCTGTCAGAAAGTCAATTCCCTCAGACATGCTCTCCTAACTATTTCTGGACTTTCAATATTTTTCTAATATATCCTATAGAGTGAAGTGGTCCTCAACGTTGACGGATTGACGTCAAACTTGGAACATATTGTTATCAGACCTTCTGAAGCTAGATTTCAGACGGACGTCATCTGACGAAGCCTTCAGACGCCGTCATCGTCGATGTACATTTTTTCTCTCCGATCGAGCTGATTCTGTCATTAACGTGTGTTTTCGCATAGAGGACTTGGCTGGTACACTTCAGATGACGTCGTCGACGTTAATTTTCAAACTGCTCCTATTTCTCTGAATACGTTTATATTGCTTTCTGGTCATGTCTTCATTATCATTAGACGAAAAGAGTACGTCAAAATACGTAAAATCATCGAGATATCACTCATTTACTTTGTAAGAATTGCTAAGGCCATTGCGAAAAATCGGCCCATTTATATTCTCTACTTTTATGATATTATATTGATTGCGTATTGCTACGATTTTTAAGAGCATGAAATTGAAAATTTAATGGTGAATTATTTGAAAAATTAATTTTTAAAAAATATTGAAGTCATCAATGTGTCCCAATTGACTAATCATCGAACTGTGTGGTATACGGTACAACTCTCGGGGACGAGAACGCACAGACTTTTACAAGACTAATTTATTTGTCGTATATTATAAAGAGAGTTATTTCTTTATCATGATACAGGCAGCACTATCCCTCACTATCTTCCACTTATGCCACTATATCCACGATTAATAGCCAGGAGGAAAGTAGACGGAGGGAGAGGGAGAAAGTGACCTATATATACACCTTTTTGATAGTATTTTCTGAGCTTTATAACTCAAATACAGTAATTTCATGTGGGTCTGTGTGTGTTGCTACAGTAATTAGTGTCTTGATCTATCAATACATGTACACACATCACCAGTTTATTGATTGGATCGGATTCTCGGAGTGACAAAAACGCAGATATAAGAGGTAAACTCGCGTGATATCCATTCTTTTGTTGTAAGAGATGGTGAAATTGAAATTGAATATATAATCACTTCTTGACAGATTACTACGACGCCTACAGATATAATTGATTGATTTGAGGTGACGAAAGGAGCGGCAACCAAACCCGTCTGACATTGGCCGTGCAAACCATTTTGACAGACAGACAATTTGAGACAATTTGTACATTATCTAAATTGGCCGATAGAATAAGTCTCAAAGATCAAAGAACAAAGTTCATTTTACTGCACTGTCCCAAGACCTGTAAAGTGTTATATTCACAATTAGCACTTTTTATGTTATATTTAACAAAAAAAAATTAAGTGTAACAATTATCAGGTCTTGTGTACTGTGGAGTAGTGATGTATCATTGAAATCAGCGTAACGAGATCTTTAAAATGATATATAATCCTCATGGAAATTTTAAATTTTATGGTTTTGATAACGAATCTGATGACAAATTGGAAGATTGTTGGTATCTCCAATCTATTCGCAAAAAATATAAAAGTAACAATTAACAGGTCTTGTGTACTGTGGAGTACACTTTTTTCTGTTTGCGGAGAATTCTTTCGAATGTGACCGTAAAGCAATACCCATTGATGATAGCGAATACGAGCCTAAGACAATCACACAACGGGAAATGATCTTTGATCTAATCTTTGTAGTTTCATCATCGATCACAAACCTGATCTTTCTCCATTTTATCCATAACGTTCAAGAAGATCAGAGATCAAGGATCAAATTATATAGATCAAAGATCAAATGAAGGAGGTCAAAGAACAATATGCTAAGATTTGAGATCAAAGCTTTTCAAAAGATCAAAGATCCCTGTTCAATGTAACAATTATCAGGTCTTGTGTACACTTTTTTCTGTTTGTGGAAAATTGTTTCGAATATGACGAATAGTTGTCTATTTCTCACCTCTTTCAGTTCCATCTTAATGTACCTTGTTCACTTACAAAAGTAAATTACTGTAAAGTAAACTGGTAAATTCAGTCATAATATGATAAATGCATTATTTCACTTCATAACTATCGCACTGTACTTCGACTGTAACAGTCATGTAATGATCACACGCAATGATGTGATCGTTCTTTGATCATAACAGAGTGAGAAAGTGTGCAAATGTAAGAGAGGGAAGACTATGTCTAGATAGAACGCGAGATAGTATGGGTTAGTGAGAGAGTACAGAGAAGGAAAGGATATGATCGATATTATTTGTCATTCATTGGCTCCATCTATTCTCTTCGTCTTTCCCGCCAATTTCATTGGGACAAACTGCCGCTTTGCCTTTCTTCGTTAAACTTCTTTCAATTTTGACTATCTCCCTTTAGATGTTTCTCCCTTTCTAACTCGGCACTATTTCAGAACACGGGACCAGAACAAAAGTCCTGAGTCCAGTCCAAAAGAAATGGTTTATTATTCTAGACTTTTCAAACGTTTATATTATTCTTTTGGAATCGTCCCGTATTCTGAAGTACTCACTCTACCTCTCCCTGACCTCACCATCTCTCTACCTTTTCCTGACCTTCCAATATCTCCAGCTAGCTATTGTCATTTCCATAACCTATTTTATTTTCGTTTTCGTTTTTCTTGTTTTTCTTTTCTTTTTTTTCTTTCAATCTCATCATTTTCATCATTCAAAGCTCATCTATGTTTGGATCTTCTGTCGTTCGTTTATCATCAGTCATTCTTCATCTCCATCTCTTCCTCTCTATCTCTCATTCAACCATTATCATACCAATCTATCACTAAGGAAGAGAGTAGACCATCAATCGATAATGTTTATGAGAGAGATGGAAGGAAGGGAAGTGAGCCGACCATCCTTTTGTGCGTCTATTTCTTGATATATTGCACCTTTATGTTTTTGTTGCATTTATCTCTCTTCTAATCACCTCTCAACTGTATTCATATTTTTCTGCTCCGCATTCAATACTAATTCGGAGGTCGTATCCATGAAGCGTTACAATCAATTTGTCGATCAACGTAACGCCGTGGATGCGGTCTCAGACGATGTTCGCAATGTGTCCTTCCTATCTTTAATTGTATTTACCACACTCAGGCCACGACTGTCCTTTGGCCCTCTCAATTTGTTTGCCTATTCTTTTAAATCATTTCAAATCCATTTCAGTACCAGCATTCGTGCCCACGAGATGTCATCAATTGACGTCGTCTGACGAAACGAAACCTATCGTCACTGCCGAGATGACTTCAGATGGTGGACGCAGGGTCTTGAAGCTTCTTTGAAGGTACGAGATTTTTGTGGATATTTTGACTGTCATTTTTTCATGACTTTTGAACAGAACCTCTGTCACTGATCTGTCTCGTCGAAAGAAAGAAAAACGTTTATATAGAGTGATCGTTCACAAAGCTCAAATCGTTGAATCTAGTAATTTGTTGTAAAAATAGAGAACACTCCTCGTCTTGCACACTCTCTCACCACTTTTCTTTTCTTTTCATGGTTTCTGAACACCAAGTTACTATCCTTTTCACATTTCTTCCGATAACGGCATCGCCAAATCATTAATTTGTTCATAATCATCATTTCGTTAATTTTTTTTCTAAATGATTACTAAATCATGCTCATTTCAAAGAGAAATATGATAATTAGTTATCGATGCCGTTTGTGGAAGAAGTGCATTCTTTTGTAATCTTGTTCAATGCTCAAATGTTTTATGATAGTGCAACAGTGGATAGTCTTTGCCTTTCCTTTTAACAAAAATTAGATTATCGATGAATCAATGGTGATTTCGAATCGTTGATGTTTTGCATGGCGAATCGTCACTCGACAGATGTCCGGAAGTTCGTCGTCTTCGCCGATGATGGTCTGCTCGATGCGCTCATCAGAAGTGGGACGCCGTCAAGCTTCTCCGTCGTTCTGTCGGTGCATTCCAGCACTGACTGGAACTCGTTTTCCGAAAAAATAAAGAATTTGGGTGTGTCGTTGTTTGACATCTGTATCCAAGCCCGCGCACTTAAATAGGCGGGGTCAGCATCGCTATATAAAGAGGGTTAATCCGAAAGGGGGCGGAGCCATGCATCGGTATATAAGTACTGGCGTGTTGGAGTATATGTAGATCGTTTGACATACCCTCGAAAAGGAACCCATGGCTTAGTGGATAATAGCTCGGACAATCAATCCGGCCCCTTGGTCGGCAAGAAAGTTCGATTCCCAACCTAGCCCAACTGTTTTTACTATTTTTTTCTTTGACGCACTTCCGCTCTCCTTACGCTAATTACGCTATATAATTTTCGCCTATTCCATCAAGAGAAAAGGACCAATAGTTGAGTCCCCTCCTAGCAGACTTTGGAAAATCAGGAGCGGTATTTCCATCATGTCAAGCAGGCCGATTTTACGAGCAACGTCAAGTTTTCGTGGGTTATTCGACTATTCTAATCAAGTTTCATATGCTGCCGTTTTCTTGAATAGAGATCAATTCTCTCAGAGACGAAAGGATAAATCTTGTGGATAAGAAGATTCCCCCTGTTTTGACCCCTTCTGCATTTAATGTGCTGATAAGATAAAGTATTATACGCTAAAGTCTATATGCAACAACGGTCATGTAAAACGATCATGAACTATCTTATTTTCCTCAAAATTACGCTACATATTAAAAAAATATTGATAAGGACATTGTACTTTGTGTTCAATGTGCTTTCAATGACTATTAATATTTCATTACTTGGATGAATAAAACAAATCAATAGAACTATGACTGACGATTTCAGTAGCGTTTTAAAGTTTCAAAAGGAAGTATTCGTTAAAGAAATCAAGAACGAAACATTGAAATGAAATTTGAATCTGATTTTATTAGTCATACATCCGAAATAAGTGACAACATTTTAAACAAGATGTAAATTTATGAGTGAGGCAGAAAAGAGAAGATTATTGATTAAAATGAGGAACTAAAGAAAACAAGAATTTACGTTTTTTTCGTGAAATACTGTGAATCGTATATATAGTTAAAATGTAATGATTAATCTCTCATGCTTTTGCTAAAGTTTGTGCATACCTAAGAGATACCATAACGCCCACAACTTTGTGGAGGTACAGAACTACAGTATCCCAAAGATGACGTCATTTCTTGATACAACGAATGTTAGTCAAAATGGAACAAATATAATGGTCTAAAACAATAATATACATTGAAAAACTCTCCCAAATGTTAGCAATTATCAGAATACCATCACTGAGAGCCGATAGAGAATTGGATTACTGTAGCTCTAGAATCTACCGCAATCGTACTGTTATTAATTTTAAATTTTAAAACATCACTAAAGGGCAAAAATATTATTTATTACAAAATAAAGAGCGAGCTTCCGGTACAATACCCTAGTTTAAACTAGTCTGATTTTTCTCAGGTAGTATACAAATTGTCCGGCCCGATCACATTGTATAAATGGTCTATGTCGCATTTTATTTATTTATTTATCTCGTTTTGTGAACTGAATAAGCAAATAAAAATTATTTTAATATAGAACATCATCTTTGCTATGATAATTATTATCTTTAGGAACATATATTTCTACTTTTTCATACGAAATATTTGTCAGGAGAACTAATAGAGTCAATTAGCGTTTTTATTTTATCGAAATTATAAGTTTTTAATTTTTTAAAATTTTTTTTCAGTGAAGTTATACCCGCCCGCCACCCGTCTCAATAGTGGTGGTAATTCGGGTTCAGTGAGAGCGCGATGACTCTCTGCGTCTCTGCCCATCGATCTGCTCTCATCATCTGGCCACTCTATCATTGATCTTACTCTGATTATGAGACAGAGCCACTTCCTATCTTGTAATCAATACCATAGCCATTTCTAGATACATAGTTTAATTTAATTTAATTTAATTTAATTTAACAAGGACACATCAAAGATGTGACACCATTTGAAACGACAATTGAATAAATAAGTGAATTGTCAAGGTGGATGGTAGGAAATGGGGAGGTATAAGAGGATAGTGCTTTGTATTTACTATTACCTGTGTACATTTTACACATTTACATAGCCTCTTTGCCCCTCATGCAAGATAGCATATTGCACTACCATAAGAAGTATTGAATGACTAGGTAATGCTATTGTTTTCATGTAAAAGCGATCATGTAAATGATCACGAACTATCTTATTTTCCTCAAAATTACACTACATATCTAAAAATATTGATAAGGACGTTGTGTTCAAAGTGCTTTCAATGACTATTAATATTTCATTACTTGGTCGAATAAAACAAATCAATAGAACTATGACTGACGATTTCAGTTGCGTTTTAAAGTTTCAAAAGGAAGTATTCGTTAAAGAAATCAAGAACGAAACATTGAAATGAAATTTGAATCTGATTTTATTAGTCATACATCCGAAATAAGTGACAACATTTTAAATAACATGTAAATTTATGAGTGAGGCAGAAAAGAGAAGATTATTGATTAAAATGAGGAACTAAAGAAAACAAGAATTTACGTTTTTTCGTGAAATACTGTGAATCGTATATATTGTTAAAATGTAATGATTAATCTCTCATTCTTTTGCTCTTTATATTTTCCAACACTTTGAATATTACTCGAGGTCATCAACTTAGAATTTGTATGAACCCTTCATCTAGTACACGCTATCTATCATTTTTCTCAAATCGTGTTGTCCGAAAAGGGAATAATTTAGATCGAACTATTGTAACATCAATCTCTCCTCAAGTGTTTAGTAATTCTATAAAGGTTGCAATCCAGTAATTGCACCTATATCGTCGCTACTTCTTGTTTTAATAAGTATTTTAATTGTTTATGAAAAAAGATCTCTCTTGTCTCTTTTCTCCAAGATGCGATAAATATATTATTATAGGGTTTGTGCATACCTAACAATAAGAGATACCATAAAGATCACAACTTTGTGGAGGTACATAACTACAGTATCCCAAAGATGACGTCATTTCTTGATACAATGAATTTTAGTAAGTGTAGTCAAAATGGAACAAATATTATAGTCTAAAACAATAATACACATTGAAAAACTCTCCCGAATGTTAGCAATTATCAGAATACGATCACTAAGATCCGATAGAGAATTGGATTACTGTAGCACTAGAATCTACCATGATCGTACTGTAATTAATTTTAAATTTAAAAACATCACTAAAGCGAAGATGGTGTACAAACTGTCCGGCCCGATCACATTGTATAAATGGTCTTGCGTCCAGGCAATTTTGGAGAAGGAGTCCTGCTCTACCAACCATAAATACCGCGAGTCCCTCAAGAAGGCCTTGGAAATAGCATGGGAGAAAATCGATATCCCTTACCTGCTGCCCTACAACGACTTTGACTCTCATAGGCTCGGAGGCGTCATTGTGGCCAATGGAGGCGAGATCGAGTCATCAATCGTTCTTATGTTTCTATGATCAGTGGTAAATTCTGTACAATGTTTGGCTCGTCTATGATAGTTCTTGAGAAAGATACATGGGTTTATTCGTGTAACAGTAATTTTTAGACACATATTTCGATATTGCAAGCTTGACAAACCATATTCTTAGCTCTTCATCCCTTTCTCCTCTGGTATTTCAAAACAATAGCTTTACCTAGTCATTCAATGCTTCTTATGGTAGTGCAATATGCTATCTTGCATAAGGGGCAAAGAGGCTATGTAAATGTGTAAAATGTACACAGGTAATAGTAAATACAAAGCACTACCCTCTTATACCTCCCCATTTCCTACCATCCACCTTGACAATTCACTTATTTATTCTATTGTCGTTTCAAATGAAATATTTTGCTAGACAAACCTGTTTGTTGAAGTAAAATATCTATTATGCTTCACTGCGAATCAATCACAAACTGCTATGCGCTATGCGGATCTACTTCCGAATATCCGCCGCCCCGCCCCCTTGCACTTTAAGCTCCGCCCCCCTCGCTCTCTCTCTCTCTCTTTCTCTCTTTCTCTGCGCGCCCTCTCTCCTTTCAACACTCTCTCGTCTCGCCGGGTTGTCTGGAAGAGAGTCTGAGATCATAATGATGAAATGATATGAGAAAGCTCAGAAATACGATAAATAAACTTGATGACAATAGTTAATGATACAGGAATAGTCATCATAGTTATCTTGTGATTTTTTATGACTCCGAGATCACTCCTCTCTCTCTTTTCCCCTGGTATTTCAACATAAAATACGTCGCTGATTTAATATTTAAATTAAGTCTACTTCAAGTGAAAGAGCACATGACGAAATGCATTACAGTGTATACGAAACGTGAAAGTAGACATACGTCTAACTTGAAGTAGACTAACAAGTCTACCTTAATGAAAAATGATGCGCAGACATTTTTGAAATACCAGAGTCAGACTCCCCCTCTTCTATCTGTATCTACGGTTAACTCCTCTACCCAGCTCATCCCGGCCCTTCTTCTGTTCTCTCGGATGTGTCTGTTGTCTTCTTAATCATACATGGGCGCCAACATGGGGGTGCAACCTGTAAAATTAAGGCTTTTCGAAAATTTGTGGAATGCGCCCCTGCACAAAATAACGTTTAGGTGAAATATTTGGGGAAAAAGTGAAGTCCACCTGTAAAATTAATTATTTTCCGTTCGGATACCCCCTGTAGAATCGAGCTCACCCCGCCCATGTAAGTTCTCAATCCTATTTCATCATGTCCCTTCTCATATATGAGTTTGCCTCGTCCGGTGTCCTCTCTCACTCACTAGAACGGACGAATTCGCTGGCAAGTAAAACCCACTATATTCGAATTTAACGTTCTCTGTTAATTTCCCCGTCAATATCTGCTCTACATTCTACTGGAATATGCTGCTGACTTGATACTAGGAAAAGATTTCCATATAGTTTAGTCTTCCTCTATCGTTAACTTAATCAATCAATCAATACAGTCATTAATCGATAAAAGAGATGAAGAAAACGACTGAAATCATGGAAATATGCTATCGATTGGTGATAATGGAAGAGATGAGAGACACAGACAGCAAAGAGTAGAGGCACCGACCAATCAGAGCGTTCGCGCGCGGCGTTGTGGGCGGGGCTAGATCAAATGGGTATATAAGGGCTTGATGTTCATTCATTCCGAGTTCCTCTCTGAGTTGAACTTTCCTCTTCGGAGGCAATTTTGGGAGTGATTGACACTCATAGGGGAGGGCTTTCAATGCGCAAGCCCAACCCTCCTCCGGATTTCTCCATTCTTTTGGAGAAGTTGCTGTGCCTTTGTGCCGGCTGGAGGACCTCTTCCTTGGTCTGTCGACCACGACAGGCCAGGGGGCGGGGCCTAGACTGGAGGGGGTGGGGCGGCGGATAAAAGGAAGTAGCGCCGCCGCCATGTTCTCTAAGGTCCCTTCCTATCTGATCTGCCCAATCAATCAGAAAGGAGGGAACCCAGGGGAAGGGGAGAAGATCAAAGCACGCGCTTCCTTGCGTATGATAGACTCCCAGTTCCCCTGTTTTCTTCAGAATGCTTTCTTAGAGCGAGACACCATAGGCTGTTCGTAAAGATGGACAGCTTTATTTGTCACGAAAATAAAGGTGTCAACAATTACTGTGAAGGTACAGGGGCACCAGAACAGTATACGAGAGCGGGGTGTGATCTCAATCTGCTCGCTTCTTCTTGAGAGCACTCTGAGATCTCGTAGCCGGATTATTCTGGATACGAGATATGGAGGGCGGTATGTTTGCCCGTGTAAGCGCACGGCTGGATTCCGGAGTCTACGGAGATTTCGTGGACTTCGTCGGAGATGTCTTCGAGGAAGGGACCGCCTTGCTCGTGACGTTGCCAGCCATGGGCGTGACGCGTAAATACGCGAATAGTTGTGCTAAGGCAAGGTGAAGCCATGGGTGGGCTCTGGGTTGGGTAACTTTGTGATTGATTCGCAGTGAAGCATAATAGATATTTTACTTCAACAAACAGGTTTGTCTAGCAAAATATATCATTATACTACACTGCTCATCAATCACAAACTGCTGTTTTGTCCCACCTTGCGTTTAGTACCTTGAGCGGTATCCTTATTCTAGAGACGCTCGAATGTGGGCCCTCATTAGCCCCTTGGGAGAGCCATATTGGTAGGGATCGATAGACTTGCCTATTCTTATGAAGTCGGCCTGGGATACCCAACCATTATCACTCCTCTGAACAGAGTATAGAGACATTCCTGCTAGCTCAGTTACCCTTTTGTGGCGTAAGTGCCACCAGCATTGCTAGTTTCTTAGTGAATGAATATCTGTACAAACCCGATCCTGTAAGAGTTGGCCCATTACTCTAAGAGGGTCATAAGGAGTTGACGGGCGTAGCCGATGGATCACTTAGCCGAGAGATTCTTTGCGCATGTTAATATCTCATGATCTAACCCTACGCCAACCATCTGTAGTATGGTCGTAACGACTGCTATATGCACTACTAGAGTTGCGTAGCTTGTGCCTAGCGTGAATAGATATGAAGGATAGTTAACATTATCGGCTTTATCGGGTCTAGCCCTATGGACGTGACCGTCCAACTTAATTCATGACGCTCATGCAAAATGATAGCGTCTTTTAGGTTCCAGTGTACCGCATGTTCATCACGGTCTGTGCCAATTGGTTATATGGACCATGATATGAGTATACTTCCAAGAATGGAGATCATTCACGCCATCAACTGCGTTGGATGTGGGTTACCCCGAACATCTCAGATCACTACCATCTCCTCTATGAGAGGTATAAGCAGTAATGTGGAAAGGCGGATAAGATGGGGGAACAGTGTTGCCCATCCCATCTCGATGTGAATGAGGGTCATCCACCCTCTCGGATGGTCTTGATGATCACTCATCTGGACCGTTGGAAGGAAAAGCGAATCCAAAGCGGCCAGGCCTGTCTTTAAGTGAAGGCATTTTGTTCCTCCTTTTAGGAATTTGGAACAAGGAAAGAAGTATACACCCTTAAGGTTTAGGCTGGATTCTACCGAATATAGAGTGGGTAAAACGTGGAATCCGACGATGTCTGACTCAGTACCCATTAAGCGGATTCCCTGAAGAATCTAGACTCGTAGTCTGTGACAATGTTCTCCATAACAGGGCGGTGAGCAGCGACCAGGCTCTAGCACCCTGTTACGTATCTTTCAGTACGCTTATTAGATGAGAACCACATTTGCTTAGGTAGACTACCGTCATGTCGCTTTCTCCTCGAATTGGTCCCGAATGTCAAGAACGAGGTCAATGATCGTAGGGAGAGCAGGACTGTTTCCTTTCTGTTTATATGGCAGTCCCATTCGTACACCGACCATCTGCCATAGGTACGCAAATCAGCCACTACTACCAGAACAGTCCTCGTTAGAGGCGTCTGTGTGTACTATGAATGTGATGGTTTCTGGTTCATCGATCACCTCGTGGCTACAGACATTCTAGAATTGATTCTCCCACCATTCGAGTTCACACCTTCGGACATTACTAAGGGCAAACTTCGTACGGTAACATCAATTCATTGGGTTCCGCATGTAACCCCAGCCATCGCGGTAGGTTCCTCGGCGAGGACCTAGCGTAACGAGATGATCATCGAGTATGTCAAACTCTTGATACTGAACGAGGTGTTGGGATAGGGGGGTAGATCTAGGGTACCCTATATATCAACCTAGATCTTGTCCTCTGAAACTGATATGAGGAGGAAATCATCTAGGTGTATGGTCATACGAAGCCCATGCTTCCGTAGGTACTCGGAATAGGATTCATCAACTCTCTCGGACAGAGCAACGGTAGACGTTGGAAACAAGAGGTTGTACATCGCAAGGCCATGCCAGAATTTTTCTGATTCCGGGAGAATGGGCATGACAAGATAGACATAATTTCAGATTTGTCATAACGATATCCCGACCTATCAACTCCCCAACCTTTTCTAGTCGTTCTATCTTGAAAGCGACGTAGCGGTTTAAGGTTCTATGTTGACGACTGGTCTTCTGGTAACCTCTTTCTTCGGAACGGTAAACATCCTTGATGTAAACAACTTCGAGTTCCGTGGGATCATTCTATAAGTCCCTTAGCCTGGGAGGGGCTATTCTCCTCCCTTAACACCGGATCCCCTGACTTAGTGTCCACATACCACCGCTGGGGGGGGTGCGAAGGGGATATGGTAACCATTAATTGTTTCCAGGACCCAGGAATCAGTGGCAATCATTATCCATCATACTATCCTACCCGGTGCGGGCACGGGGGCTCCGATATTGGAATCAGGTTACTGATCGTTCTCGGTTTGCATTATTGTTCCGAGTGAGGTGTAGCTCGGCCTGTTCGGATCGTCAGACGAGGTCTGGCTGACAAACTCGTCCAGTAGGGCCGGCTCAAGCACTAGCCGAAAAAGTGGCAAATAGTAAGCATACATAATGCTACCTGGTGTCTATTTAGCCAAGCTACCATTGTTGGAATGAAAACAAGTCTATTCCAGGAGGCAACGGACGCCTCTTCCCATTTAAGCATAAATCATAAACATCTCAACACCTCTTAACTAAGCACACGGAATGCTTGATTATAAGCAATCGCGTCGTTAAGCGATGCGTAAGCAACATGATAGAGCGGGAATGCACTTCTTCATGAAGTTTCTTCACGAACATTCCGTTCGAATTGAGGTCGTAGTCCTTTTGGGATCTACATTCATAGGTGTAAACCAGGGCTGGGACAAAAAAATATTTCGACCAAAAAATTTTTTGTTTGGGTCTAACAAAAAAATTTCTCACCAAACAAAAAAAAACCAAAAAAAAACAAAAAAAAAGAATAAAATTATTTTTTCCCACTTTTCCGAGAAAATTTTAACTTTATCTCGTGTTGGTCTTCCTTTAAATAACAGCTACTCTTAATTGAGAGTCAAAAGTCCTAAAATTAACAACTAAATCAAAGATAGAAGCTAAATTCGCTATTGATTCGTTATCGGAGAATTTTATTGATTGGTCAAAGAAAGGAAATCTGGAAATTCTCGTGCGCTATTATCATGAAGAACGTGGGACCATTATGAGACCGTTTGCGTAAGAGTTGAACAATGGTTGGCACAGGTCAAAAATTTTGATACCCTCAAAACTTGTGTATAGGGGTTATAGACCTCGCTGATGAAGATGTGCATAGTAATTTTGGCCCCAGTGGTCCCGCAACGCCTGGGCGGTATTACGGTAAGAACACGTTTTCAAGCCGTTCTCGGTCCATGGTTGAGCGAGAGGTATGAAAATTGGACTCCTGGGGCAGAATTCGATGGCGATGATGACTGTCTACTTCATTTGTTTTGAAAATTTTCCAAAAGCGCTTCAACTGAAAATTGTGATGGAGGCGGTTGCGCCACTAGCGAGTATGACAGTTCGAACCGGCATGACGAGAGCATTCTATTGATGTATTTTGAGCCCTTATCTCCGTTGAGAAAGGTTTCATAGTCTCGATATAGTGATTTGCAGCTGAAGACAGAAGGAGGTAATCCTGTTTTAACATGTCTGAGTGGCGAGAGAGCGTGCAGAAATGAGAGTGCGAGGGAGCGCGCGGCGTAAACAACTCCTCGTGATCACTATATGGAGACTATGAAACCTTTCTCAACGGAGATTAGGGCTCAAAATACATCAATAGAATGCTCTCGTCATGCCGGTTCGAACTGTCATACTCGCTAGTGGCGCAACCGCCTCCATCACAATTTTCAGTTGAAGCGCTTTTGGAAAATTTTCAAAACAAATGAAGTAGACAGTCATCATCGCCATCGAATTCTGCCCCAGGAGTCCAATTTTCATACCTCTCGCTCAACCATGGACCGAGAACGGCCTGAAAACGTGATCTTACCGTAATCCCGCCCAGGAGTTGCGGGACCACTGGGGCCAAAATTACTATGCACATCTTCATCAGCGAGGTCTATAACCCCTATACACACGTTTTGAGGGCATCAAAATTTTTGGCCTGTGCCAACCCTCTCCCCGATTTGCCCGATTCTTACACAAACGGCCTCTTATGTGACATTCTGTTCTCTATTAGATTCGAGAGACGAAAGCGTAGCCAGTGTAGCTCAGTTGTTAGTAGTCAGCGCTCGTAGCCGCGCCACGCATTTTCGATTACCGTTTACATTTTTCTATATAAAAGGTAAAGGTAAAGGTACAACCCGTTATTCAAGGTACACGAAGTCCTGCGGGTGATCACTGCTAGGCCAGCGATCTTTCAAGGCCAATTCAGTCCGGAGGGCCTAATCTCTTCTTCGGACCTACTTTACCGCGTGATCTGGTCACTACCAATTCCCCTTTCGGGCGCCTTGGTTGAGCGGAGGCGGTGAAAGGCGGTGGGATCGAACCCAGGACAGATGGAATGATGGGGCGCGCCATAGACCACTACACCACTTCGCCTCTTTTTCTGTATATTCATCTTTAAAATTCGAAAAGGCGCGTTGTCCCTGGGATTTCCTTGTTGCAAAAACGAACTTTCAGCTTCAGGGGCATCTATAATTTTACAGAAAATTAGTTTTGTATTTATTGAGATATCTATAGTCCTGGCGGTCAGTTTGATCGCGAAAAAACTTAGGGTCCCCTTCTTTAACATTGTTTCGTAATTTTTTCTCCCCAAAATTATCTTGCGGTAAAAAATTACCAACAAAACTGATCACATACTAACTTTTCAAGCAAATTTGTGTTAATTTTCTATATCCGTATTTTTTTTTGTTATTTTTTGGTTTTTGCAGAAAAACCAAACAAAAAAATACCAAACAAAAAATTCTCAAAAACCCAAAAAAACCAAAAAACAAAAAAAAATACCAAACAAAAAATCCCAGCCCTGGTGTAAACGAGTAACAGTTACAACTACTGATGTAATGGATTATATGATTTAACACAGTGCTGCCTCTATGTGAAGAACTAGGGTTCTATATGATGAAGCTCATGAGGGCGATTAACGGTTTGACCTAGCCTGCCGCCTTTACGGAGTCATGGTATGTCTCCGTTAGCACCTATGTCGATGCAACCAACGCCGGCATCTGCCAGCACGTTAGGAAAAGACTGGCAAATCATTTCTCATTATTGGGGTCATCATTACTAGAGTTGCTCAAGTAATTAGATTTAAGATAATCCTGATAGACCCTCCTTGACATCTTGTTTGGGAGCTAACATTGATTATCCTAAGTTTATCATCGAGGGTTAGCGCGAGGATGTAGGCGCTGGTTAGCAGTGGTATCATTTCCATGGACACCATAAGCTAGCCCCTTGTCAGTAAGGTACCCCTCGAGTGATGCCAGATTCAGACATCTTCACCCTTGGTAAAACCTCCAGAGTAGATACTTTAGTAGTTGGGCAACGTAAAGTATTCCGAATACTCAGGGGAGACACAACATACATCCATTCGCGGAGCGTCTGG
The DNA here is from genome assembly GCA_943737045.1 of Parapristionchus giblindavisi. NCBI lineage: Eukaryota > Metazoa > Nematoda > Chromadorea > Rhabditida > Diplogasteridae > Parapristionchus > Parapristionchus giblindavisi. The sequence goes on from CALSFV010000035.1 coordinate 335,683, forward strand.
TAATTGTACAGTAGAAGGCTACTCTACATTTAAATCTCCTTCGTAGGATGATCGCCCCATCGCCATAGTTGAGCCACAGTGGCTCGAACTCAACGAGATCGTTGTGGTTCATCTCAGGCGAGCCACCCGCACAAATATGGTAATATGAGACGGGGGTTCAACAACCGAGGTTATGTAAGAACGGCTTGCGTCGCGTAACGCGTCGTGGTGCGATGCGAGATGGAATCTCAAAAGTGCGCCACCGGGCCGCGCAATATAAAATGGGCGGAGTCAGAAAGATGGCTTATGCCGTGCTGAGTAAGGCCACTGTGGTTTAGTACCAAAGCGAGGCTGAGTCAGACTAAATATGTGTGTGAGTGAGGACTCAGGAAAAACAACTTTCGGCGCGAGATAGGGTTTCTGAGGGTGTGCCTGGGCACAGGATTACGCAACATAACATAAGCGGAGTCAGAAAGATGGCTTACGCCGTGCTGAGTCAGGCTACTGTGGTTTAGTACCAATGCGAGGCTGAGTCAGACTAAGTATGTGTGGGTCAGGACCCAGAGGATAACTTCCGAAAGCGAGATTGGATCTCTGAGGGTGTGTCTTTGCACAGGACTGCGCCATAACATGAGCGGAGTCAGAAAGATGGCTTAAGCCGTGCTGAGTCAGTCTAACTGTGGTGATGCACCAGAGATAGAACAGAGTCAGACTTGATTGTGTGGGTCAGACACGGAAAGAAAGAACCTCCTCACCCTGACCAAGGGGGGAGAGAATGCGAGAGCATAGGGACGGCCAAAGATAACTGGAGAGAACAGCCGTCATGGCGAGCTCTAAGAAAGCATTCTGAAGAAAACAGGGGAACTGGGAGTCTATCATACGCAAGGAAGCGCGTGCTTTGATCTTCTCCCCCTTCCCCTGGGTTCCCTCCTTTCTGATTGATTGGGCAGATCAGATAGGAAGGGACCTTAGAGAACATGGCGGCTTATGGAGCGCATAGCAATTTGTGATTGATGAGCAGTGTAGTATAAGAGGACAGTAAGTATCTGTATTAATATCGAATAAAAAACATGAAGTATAGCTAGAAAATAAGGATGGAATGAGGAAATTAGAGAGGAGGAGGGACATCGAAGACATAGCCGAAAACAGAGGAAAAGTGATCGATAAGTTAAGGAATCACCTATGGGTCAACATTGTTGACTCAACACTATTCATGGTAGAGCATAGTTTTCTTTCTCTGCACTCTCTCGGTTTACCACACTCTCTCACTCTGTCTGTACTCTCACATTTGCACAATCTCCTCTATGATCAAAGAACGATCACATAATGGCCAGGTTAGGAATAGGAATCGTAAGATGACATTATCCCACTCATCGTCATTTATCGCCTCATCCTATTGGCCCTTTATCATCTCTCTTCATTTCAACTACAACTCCGATGGCCATATGCATGTCTCTCATCTTCCGGAGTAGTCTTCATATGGATTCCCCCTTCACCTACCCGAGGATACGTCTTTTTTGTTCAGTGAGGTATCGATTCCCACCCACCATTGCTGTATCCATTATCTTTCTGTTACTGTCTTTCATATCTGTTACTGTTTTTCATAAGTCATATCTTGCCGTATCCGCTGACTTGTTTTTGCAGCGTTCTATCATGCGTTAGTAGTGTACGGGTGGTATATCGTAGTTCATCTCCTCTGTCTTACGGTACTGTAGCCCGGTATGACCGTCCATGGGGTACTCCCGGTAGAGAGCAATTTATATGGCTCACCGGGTTTACCCAGTGTACGGCTGGGTGTGGTGTCGTGGATAGATTAGTGCACATACCTAGTGGATAGAATGACGTTAGCCGCCCATACAGTAATACCTAGTGGATGATCATCATGAAAAAGCGTTGATGCATATAAACATATACAGATTGATACCCCCATTTTAGTACTGTATTTTGTGGTGGTTAATAAATTAGCAGATTTCCTGGTCCGAAAACGACCCTTACCCTAATCATTTTGAATAATAGATTAACCACTCTTACGAAATGGACTCTCATTAGGCTAAGAAATTGAGATTCTTTGGTTTTTTTTAAAAAGTTTCAGATTGTCTTTGGACATAGCTTTAAAAAAGGGAACCCACGATATTTTTTTATTGACATGAAGAACGTGGGATATGGGAAGTGACATTCTATTCTCAGTTAGATTTGCCATGTTGAGCGAGTAAAGCGTGTGACTCAGTTCTTACTAGTTAGCGCTTGCATCCGCGCCACATATATTTATCGGTCAAATAAAAAAAAAACTCGCGCCTTTCCCTGGCCTACACTTCGTAGTGATTTTACAATCATTAAAGATAAATTGTTCTATTTTACTCGTTCCACAACAGTTGTACATAAGTGTGCAAATTGTGATCAGCGGTCTACCGACTTCAAATTACCTGTCGATTTCTGAAGTTTTAAACAAACAAAAAATCTTGCACCCACAAACAAATACGCATCTAGAGGCATTTTCGTTCTACACTAAATCGTCCATAAGAAGTGGGAGTGGACGCAATAATAAGAAATTCATATCCAAAGAACCAGCATGGATGTGGAAAAATATGACAAAGCAAAAGACGATAATGGTGTATCTTAAAGGTATGCAAAATAAATGAAAATCGTTAGCGTTTTTGATATATTATTATGAAAGTATGAGTTCAATACCACCTTGGCTTTATTTTGTAAAGATATTCAAATTATTTATCTATCACTTTTGCACTTCATATGTCCCAGCCACACTCACAGAAAAAACCCTTAGACTTTGAATCCCTAGCACAAACCCTAAGTCTTTTCAGAGTCAAAACCCTTACTATTAAGGGATTGAACCGTGCGCCAACAAGGGTTTAAACCCTTATACGTAAGTGTTTGAAACCCTTAAATGCAAGGCTTTCGAACCCTTACTCGAGTCGCGGTCATGTTGTCCCCACTCCTCCCTCTTGTAGGGACTATGAGTTCTGCGCGACTTATCAGCATGTCCGGATAACGCAGTGGGTAGTGCGATTGCCTAATGTTCCGTAGGATGTGCTCTCGCCAGTTCTATTCGCACTCGGAGTATAAGTCTTTTGCAACTTTAATATTATTCGGTAACTCTTTTCCAGATAACTAGGTAAGGGTTTCAAACCCTAGCATGCAAGGGTATGAAAGCCTAACATGCAAGGCTTTCGAAACCCTTACAGGTGAGTGTTTGGTGCACAGGGGTACATGAGTTAGGGCAACAAACCCTAGATTGTAAGAGTTTTTTTCTGTGAGTGCATCAACCTTTTCTGAACAATATTGTTTAAGTAATTGTTCTAGTATTAAAAAAATAAATAAAAAGTATAATATTGTATGGTTCAACTTGACATTTGCTTTTTTGTGGATAGCTGTAGTTCTAATGTGAGATGTTCATAGTGTTTTACACATAGACTCATAAATTGCGCTTATAAATTTTGTTCCTCTATCAGTTATTATTTTTTCGGGGACTCCGTGTTTAGAAACTACGTCTTGAATAAAACTCTTGGCTACTGTATCTGTTTTCAATTGGGTCCGAGCAGATTAGCATGTATAGTTTAGAGTTGCCAGAAGAATTTGTTACGCCCTGAATACATGACTACGGCATAACGTAAAACAGTGTTATATTCTGATGAAAAAAAACAATTCTCTCATTCCGATAGTTTGTCCGCATATTTCTCTGTCTTCCCAGTATGTTCACGAAAGCGCGAATGTATGCTGATGATGTCAAAATTTACAAAACTTTTAGTAAAGAAGAAAATACATCTGCTCCTATGCAGTCAGCCCTAGATACCATTACAAAATGTTCAGATGAAAGAGTCCAGAATATTTGCTCTCTAATTATTCGTTTTCTAATCAATTTTCAGCCCTCTACGATCATATTCATTTTATCGATAAACTTGCGAATGAGAAAAAAGCTATCCCGAAATTTGTTACGTAAAATATTGTAATTGAGAAATGAACTATCTCTCTCTCTCGCTCTCTCTCTCTCTCTCTCTCTCTCTCTCTTTCTCTCTCTCTCTCTCTCTCTCTCTCTCTCAGTTAAAACTCCGACTTCCCTTTCTACCCCTGGGGAGCTCCCATCGTTTCTTTCTCTTATAACCAATCCCACACCTACAAAATTCTACTCTCCTTCTTTAAACCGTGAACATCGATTGATTGAGCTTTTTCGAATCCGCCATCGTACTGTTGGTTTGCCCCGAAACGAGGCTTTTTCCTAGACATGCATGGCTTAATCTTTTGTCTGACCATATCGCCGCTGGCAAGATCAACCAGGTAACTGTCATAAGACAGTATCGTTCATTTGCATGTCTTTAGGCATTATGCGAAAGAATTGAGCAAGGCGAATGTAATTAGCGCGAATTCCCCGTAATAAAATTAGCTTAGTATTTGAATTTAAAAAAAAGTCGTGCGCGCTCTCTCCCCACTCTCTACCTCTCTGTCTCTTTCTTTTCTCTTTCCATCTTCTCTCTCTTCTCCCTCTTCTTTCTCCCATCCCTCTCTGTCTCTCTCTCTCTCTCTCTTTTCCTTTCTTCTCTCTCTCTTTTCTCTTCGCTCTTTTCTCTCTACAGAACCCTCTTCCATAACCCTGACTACTGTACCAAACAATAGTTTTCAGAAAGACAATGAGATAGAAACACTAAACAAGCCTATACAGTTATTCAAGTGTAAATGTAATGGTATGCACTGCAACCGTATACGCTTTTACCGGCACTAGTTGGGAAGAGAATCGCCGTTTGCATATAAGAAATTGAATTCTTATTGTAAACTCCTCCCCTTTCTCGTATTATTTCTTAAAGATGAGAAATATAAGGAATAAGAAATTGAAAAGTTAGAGAATTTTCTGTGTGAGTAGTTTGTCTATTCATTAGCGCTTGTCTGTCATATGCAATTGTTTATAATCCAATCGGATATTATTCGTCGGTTCTCGTTCGACCTAGTGCCGCTTTTACCACAACACCGCCTCTAACAAATCTCATATGAAAAATCAGTACACTATTGTTAATTCGTTGTGGTATTGTATTTTATCCCCATAAGATATGCATTCTGTATTTCTTTGACCTTTTTTCTGAAACCACCTCTCCCTTTCCCTCTACTTCTCTCTCTCTCCCTCTCTCTCCACTCCTCTGCGATTTAGAAGCCGAAATGCTTTTCATATATTACAAATTATCGTAGTAATACATATTACCGTGACTTTTATTGACTTTGCAAATAATATATAATAGTGCAGACATATATGGAATGAAATTCATAGGACATTTTTATCTGAGCATTTCACCGCTGGCATGATCAACCAGGTAACTGTCAAAAGAGAGTATCGTACATTTCGTAGGGCGTGTAGACAAGGCCTTTTCTTGATCCCAACTTATCCACTGGCAGTCCGGCCTACTTAGCACATAAATTCAAATTTAAACATAATCTTTTTGGTCTATCGGTTAAACTTTGCGTCCCGGAAAAAGATATTGGGCCAGAAAGAACATATCCGCTCCCCCCAAACGCCCAGAATCGAGCCCTCAATTTGGCTCTCCAACTACTGTAAATTAACTTTATCTGTCATTGCTTTGCGAAGTACTTTAAGGGCATGTGAAACTAGCGAAAAAAAGTTCTAAACTTACTTAAGATGTGCTTTAAATTATTTGCACTCATTTGATATCAATCTTAAATGGAAAAACTTTTCTCACAGTTTCGGACTTTTTCTAATTTTTCACCGGATCTTTGTTACGAGAAAATGTCAGGTTTGCGATCCTCGTTAGGATTGATTTAATAGTAATTCGATAGATGCGATAGACACTGCTAGCAAAGATCAGTTGTAGATCAATGAGTCCGTTTTTAGGCGGGGAATTTTTCAATTAATTGGTCGGAACAATTGCAGAAAGTTCATTGAGCTGCTGTACCAATTGAATAAAATGAATCTAAATCGAAGGATTCTATTTGTTAACTTGTTCAAACATAAATCATTAATCATTGCACAACTGTGATTAGGCATCCCATACACAGGTCACTCTACCTATCTGCCTCTCTCTCTCTTTACTTACGACCGTAATATCCCATCTAGGTCAACTTCCATCTCAATTCATTAGCTAACATCTGTCGATATCCGAAGCTTATGTTATAACATTGTCAAGCAGAATCAGGGATAAAACACTAAAATTAAGTTGTTGTTATGTTACTCTTTCCATGCGGAAATTCCAAAAAAAGATTTTCAAAAAGGGTGAGAGAGTTTGTGTGAAGTGATAAATTATAAACATAATTTTTGATTATTAATAAAAAAATGTCAGATTGTGAATCAGACTATCGATGAAATGATCAGGAATGTCTCTGTAGCATGTCTATAATACATTTTTCTCATCGTGCTCCCCCACCATTCCTTATCTCTGCGGTTCCATTCCAGGTCGTGAAACTGTCTCCGTCCAACCAAAGCGCCCGAAAGCGGAGTTCGTAGTGACTAGATCACGCGGTAAAGTAGGTCCGAAGATGAGATTTAGCGGGTTGTACCTTTATCTTTACCGCTACACCTAACTATAACACAAAAAAGTAAGAGCCAAAAAGTATGTTCATCGAATACCCAAAGGTATATTCATCGAATCCCTTAACTTATTCACCGAATCCCCTAAATTATCGTAGTAATACATATTACCGTGACTTTTATTGACTTTGCAAATAATATATAATAGTGCAGACATATATGGAATGAAATTCATAGGACATTTTTATCTGAGCATTTTACCGCTGGCATGATCAACCAGGTAACTGTCATAAGAGAGTATCGTACATTTCGTAGGGCGTGTAGACAAGGACTTTTCTTGATCCCAACTTATCCACTGGCAGTCCGGCCTACCTAGCACATAAATTAAAATTTAAACATAATCTTTTTCAGTTTATCGGTTAGACTTTGCGTCCCGGAAAAAGATATTGGGCCAGAACAGGGCTGGGATTTTTTGTTTGGTTTTTTTTTGTTTTTTGGTTTTTTGGGTTTTTGAGAATTTTTTGTTTGGTATTTTTTTTGTTTGGTTTTTCTGCAAAAACCAAAAAATAACAAAAAAAATACGGATATAGAAAATTAACATAAATTTGCTTGAAAAGTTAGTTTGTGATCAGTTTTGTTGGTAATTTTTTACCGCAAGATAATTTTGGGGAGAAATAAATTACGAAACAATGTTAAAGAAGGGGACCCTAAGTTTTTTCGCGATCAAACTGACCGCCAGGACTATAGATATCTCAATAAATACAAAACTAATTTTCTGTAAAATTATAGATGCCCCTGAAGCTGAAAGTTCGTTTTTGCAACAAGGAAATCCCAGGGACAACGCGCCTTTTCGAATTTTAAAGATGAATATATAGAAAAAGAGGCGAAGTGGTGTAGTGGTCTATGGCGCGCCCCATCATTCCCTCTGTCCTGGGTTCGATCCCCGGTCGTTTCACCGCCTCCGCTCAACCAAGGCGCCCGAAAGGGGAATTGGTAGTGACCAGATCACGCGGTAAAGTAGGTCCGAAGAAGAGATTAGGCCCTCCGGACTGAATTGGCCTTGAAAGATCGCTGGCCTAGCAGTGATCACCCCCAGGACTTCGTGTACCTTGAATAACGGGTTGTACCTTTACCTTTACCTTTTATATAGAAAAATGTAAACGGTAATCGAAAATGCGTGGCGCGGCTACGAGCGCTGACTACTAACAACTGAGCTACACTGGCTACGCTTTCATCTCTCGAATCTAATAGAGAACAGAATGTTACATAATTGGTCCCACGTTCTTCACGGTAATAGCGCACGAGAATTTCCAGATTTCCTTTCTTTGACCAATCAATAAAATTCTCCGATAACGAATCAATAGCGAATTTAGCTTCTATCTTTGATTTAGTTGTTAATTTTAGGAATTTTGACTCTCAATTAAGAGTAGTTGTTATTTAAAGGAAGACCAACACGAGATAAAGTTAAAATTTTCTCGGAAAAGTGGGAAAAAATAATTTTATTCGTTTTTTTTTTTGGTTTTTTTTTGTTTGGTGAGAAATTTTTTTGTTAGACCCAAACAAAAAATTTTTTGGTCGAAATAATTTTTGTCCCAGCCCTGATCAGTATACATCCGTGCTAACGCAAAACGACTTATCCATCCCATAGCGCAGTGGTAAACGTGCAGAGTCGTTACCCATTTGTCGTAAGTTGAAATGCTATTGCCGAATTTCCTCAATTTTTAAAAAGCGCGCCTTTTCCTGCACATGCCTGATGGTTCAATCATGTTTTTAGCGATCAATAAGCTGAATCATCATAAAATATATTGTGTATGGTAGGTAGGATAATTTTTGCTATCTCTCTGTCTTCAGTTTTTTACGAAAATATTCGAGGGAATCCACCTTTCATTGTGATTATATTTTCGTGAACATACTGGGAAGACAGAACGGTGGAATAATTTCATCTATTATACATACCGTGCCCTATTTAGTCTACACTGATTCAGCTCATTTATAGTTAGAAAGATCAAAGAACAATCGGGCGGGCCCAGGGAACCACCCGGCCCCTTTTCAAAATATAGGAAAAATTTATTAAAAATTTTATTTAATTGTATTTTTCCTTCCGAATATTTTGAGAAAGGACTACCAGACCAGAAAAAGACAAAAGAAAATATGCGGGCAAACTATCGGAATGAGAGAATTGTTTTTTCCATCAGTATGTAACACTGTTTTACGTTATGCCGTAGTCATGTAGTCAGGGCGAGCCAAATTCTTCTGGCAACTCTAAACTATACATGTTGATCTGCTCGAACTCAAGAATTGTGGAGTTGGATGACGAGTGTATGATGAACATCTTCCATGTTCTGTGACTGTCGGCAGTAAGAAGAGTTTTTGCCACACACAACAGAGTCCATTCATGTTTAATAGCAAATCCCAAGCTAATTTAACTCTAAGGCAAATAGCGGAGAGTTAGCTTGGGGTCTCGCTTTAAGTGAAAAACTGAAGGAAAGTAGCCGCATGAGGCAAATGTAACACCGCATTATGAAATGGGGCATTATTCATCGACCCTTAGTGGTGAAATAAAGATCATGGCGATGGGTGCATGTATGTATCTCTTAGAAGAGGCTCTGAGTAAAGTGGGTTTGAGTTTTAATGGGTCAAAAACTTTTGCAATGGCGACGAACCCTGGTAGAAGAGACGTTATTGTTGGTGGAATGAGGTTAAAATAATTCAAAAATGTATCTATCTGGGACAGATTGTGACGATGAAGAGGCAACATTAGAGAGTGGGAGATTCAATGGGGGGAATATATAGAAGCGTAAGGGCTGCTATTTTCTCTTTTGATCAATATTGACTGCTTGAAGAATCGGATAAATCTATTTATCGATTAAATGAATCTACTTATTGATTGATTCGAATATAACTAACTCACAACACTACACTACGCAACCAAAAAGTACATCTGATCGATAGTATTGATTTATCGACTTTCAAGAAAAACTTTTTCTCTATCCACCATGAATAATGTGATAGGAATCACGAACGCGCCCCATCGTACCTTTACTCGTATCGTAGGGAATAGAGTTCTGTACAAACTTTCACCAAATTATAAGCTAACCAAAGTGCCGCAGTTTAAGGAAACAAAGAAGTTTGGCTAAAGGTCAAGTTTAATTTTGATTGAAAATCAGGATAGAAATTCTTCTTTGGGATTTTAGTTTGTTTGAAATTTAGATCAGAGTTCATCAGAGCAGATCAGTTTATTATTTGGTCAGACTTACAAACTCGAGAAACCGAGCCTGAATTTTGCAGAGTTTCAGGAAACAAATTCATCTCAGTTTCAATCTGTAACTTCACTAAATATGCGATAACGTCAGCAATAGCAAACAGAGCCAAGAGTATTATTCAAGACGTAGTATCTAAACACGGAGTCCCCGAACAAATAAAAACTGTGTAAAGAAAGAAATGTTACCTTCTTTCTTTAGGATACAATGTGGTGTCACTTACGACACAATTCGATTCTTTGACTTTCACAACTTTATCTACACTAAGATAATCAACAATATGAAGGTGGAGAAGAGGACGACCTCTTTCTCCCTTCAGTTCTGGTGAGAGTGACTAAAAACCCCAATGCCCTCTGCTTTGTCCGGTGTGGGCGGAGTTTCTACCTCTCTGTATCTGTCACCCCTCTGCCCCCTCCTCTCTCTCTCCCCTCGCGCCGTCTGGCAGCATGACACAGCATGCAGAACTTAAGACGGACACAAGGAGAGAGAGAAAGAAAGGGGCGCGAATGACCAGACACAGAGAGGTAGAAAAAAGAGCCTCCTAGTGACTTTGAGAATTCGTTGAATTCTTAACACTCCCCAAAAACGGGCAAGACAAGAGACGGGCAGAAGGGTGTTACAATCTTGAAATTCGTAAGCAATCAAACTCGAAATAACAGTGTGGTTCACAAGGACAAGTAAGTGTGTGAGAAACAATAGAGGGGGTATATGTTGGATGTTAATAATACAACAATGATCTCCTTGATTATCTTCATCATTCAATGGATGTTGGGTGAAAGATCTTTGCTCGAGCAGAGGATGATGAGAGATGCGTTACACTGAAGGGGAGAAGTAGAGTCTAAAATAAAGATACATTAGTCGATGTGTTCAGTAAGAGAATAACCAGTGAAGATGGTCATTCATAGTTCCTTTTGAGGAACTTTTGGAAAGGAGGTTCTTCTCCCGAATAGATTGGAAGAACAACATTGAATGATACAAGGAAGCATTGGAATGATGAACAGTATAGTGATCACTCCAATTCCGAGTACAATTATGATAGTGATAAGGGAACTGATCCAGTAGTGTACGAGTACACTCCCGATATGTGAGAGATCGGGTAAGTGGAACGAAGTATTATCGTTGTACTCGGCTGACTGTGTCAGTTCCTTATTGATTGTGATTATGTCTCCTGCATATTTAAGGACTCCATGGATCTCAATAGGATCTCCACAGGATACGTCACATTTCTGTAGTATGGAGGCATATTCATAGGCAAGGGCTCTCTCAGTCATGATTCCTTGAGGCGAACACGGAATAGTGAATGAGTCACTACCACACTTGACCGTTGCAAGTCCACGAATGTCCTTTGACAGGCAAGTGAAAGTCGTTCTCGCTCCCTTTAAGCAGGAATAACAACCTGTGATGGGTGAAGCTGAGATGGCACACTGAATAGGAATTGATTCAATGTGATCTACTTCCCATTTGGAGGTATCGATCGATACAGCAATTTCCATGGTTGTTGACTGAAGGAGAGATGCAACAGGTGTGACTTTGTATGGAAATAGTTTGAGTGAAGGAGTAAGAATAGGTAGAATCGTATCAAGATGGAAATTGTCTTCCAGACGAGACTGTTGGCATTCGCAAACAGCTGCTCGTTCAGTAGTGGAACAAGCACAATTTTCCATTGAAGTACAATTCAGATTCTTAGCGTCTTTCTCTGATTCACAGTGAGTGATGGGAAAGTGATTCAGTAGACCAACTTTGTTCATAGCTTGATTAGTGATGAACTTCTTGGATAAGAGTGGAATGGGAGGAGTGCTAAAACCACTTAGCTCGATATGATGACCCTCGATCGTTATTCTCTCATTAGGTGTGAGGGTGTATTGATTGATGGAGGTGTCATTACCGAAAGTGATCGCGACCTCAATACTCACTTGGGGTTTCCATTCGGGACACTCAAATGTACGGTATATCTCAGAGGAACGAGGGACAACGTAAGTTCTATAGAACAAACATCCCGAACTGGGGAAGAAGCAGTCACATCCAAGGCCACCACACGATTCCTCGCATTTAGTGTGTCCTGGGTAACTATTTCCCTCTGATAGTTCAGAAATCATGCTCGTAGATGTTACATTGCCACATTTCTCATCAATACACGAACCAGTTCTGGGGCAACGTTTGGAGTAGACATATCTTATCTCGGTATCTCTGTGATAGCCAATAGTGGTGACCATACAGTAGAGATCGATAGATTTAGTAGTCAACTTGAGTTCTCCCATTATTGATTTGTCTTTGGTGATAGCAACACAGGCTTCTTTAGTGATCGGATTGATCTTAAGCAGCATGTTCCTTATCTCTTTGCACGATTGACCGTCGCAAGTCTTTGATACAGAAGATAACTGTATGACCTCTTGACAGGCCAGCGAGGAAGAGGAGAGAAAGACAATGAGAGATAGAGTGAAGAAAGTAGTTCTTCTGTGTCTCTGTGCAACAGCTCTCCGCCTCGGGGGAAGATTAGAAGGCTGAGAAGGTTTGAGACAATGGAAGATGTACTTTAATGGTATACATGTACAGTGATAGAGTATAGATGCAAGGATAGTGAGTATGCCCATGAGAATTCTGCCAGCTACGATGAAAGGATGTCCTAATACCAAAGGGCGGAAACAGCAAGCGTAGATACTCAATCCCATTATATACACTATTAGACCGACGAATAAGAGAGTGACGTGCGGATTGCACTCTGGATTAGCAATGGAAGCTATACAGAGTGTGCAATGTATGTTACCACAGAAGTCATAGGATGGACATTCCGCGGGTAACATATTGACTCTACCATTCCTGATGTACTTCACGTTGGCTTGAAAGCCGTGAATGGTACTAGAAATGGAGAATGTAGTAGTCTCTCTTGTGGAATCATTGAGTGGTCTGACACCATAGCATTCACCATCAGCACAAATTTGATATGTGGGGAAGTTAGTACCGTGTTGAAAGATGACACGATTACCTTCGCACATAATCAAGGAATCTGCATTAGCTATGGGAATACAGTTGGCCAAAGTGAGACAAAAAGCATAGATGTATACTACTGCTCTCATAACAGAATGAGATGATTTAGTGAATAGTTCGAGATGCATACGAGAGGAATGATGATCTGGTGTAATGTGTCGTTTGGACCGTAGCTCTGATAGCAGTGTAATGTGTACGATCTTGTACCACGCTGTACGATCAATCTCGGATAGCTCGTCATCCCACTGATAGGATCTCGTCCAAAGTTTGTGGACGAAACACTTAACATGTTGAAGAAGTGTAACGAGTTGGCTAAGAGTATTGAATACAGATGCAAGTCGTGAGAGGACTACTAGTTCAGTGAGCTTGGTATTAGACTTGTAAGACAGATCACAGTTCATTATCCGTGTATCAGATTCAGTATCATATGACACTCCAAGAATCTTGGTGAGACCGATTGGTCCTTGATCACCGTTTTCTTTTGGGAGTGACTGAATGAACACGGTGCAAGGACTGACAATTGTGTGAAAGGTGTCTTTAGACTCAGGGTAGACAACAACATTATCAACATAGTCATTAAATAGAATATAATTGGAAACTGACTTCTTAATCTCGGGATCCTCCCTCCACTGCTTGTCCGCGCGCTCGATCTGTCCTCCATCATCGTGTTGTCCATCTTCTCGTAGTTGGTCAAAGTAACCATCTAAAGGTTTATTGGGGGTTTCGCCTGGTTTGAACACTTTGGAAGTGAAGGCGTGATTAACACGATAGGAACCGTTGAGATATCTGATCTTTTTCTTAAAGGAGTTCTGTACACGCTTCTCTGACTTTTCTCGGTTTGGTTTCTCTATGGAAATAGAGTCTCCACTACCGGCGAGTTCGAGAGATAAGAACTTTGAGAGTAATGGATCATCGGAATCTTTTACAGTATCACGAACAATAGGATAGGACGGAATAGGATCAGAGTGAGAGAACGAACTTTCGGTCTCATTAGTAGAACCAGCGATCATGGCGCCTAGAGCGGTGGGTACATAGTACAAGCCGCTGGGCAATCGTATCTGGTTGAGACGAGTAATTCGATAAAAGTATTCTCCTCCAATGAGTAGTTTGGGGCGAACTCTAGTTTTTCTGTTCATTGAGTCAGCTAGTGGAAGGGAATTACAGTGAAGTACTTGTCTATCATCTTCAGTAAGATGAGCTAGAGGAAGATCTCCAGTGATTGGATCTTCATGTACTATTGCACGTATAGATATGTTCCCATCTAGCGACGGAACTTCGAGTTCAACCTCATCATAGATCTTTGTACCGTCTGACTTAGCAGCAAGTCCTGTCAAGTTCAGTGGAACACGATTGACAGTAGGAAGTGACAGTTTTTTGCGAGTCTCTGCGCTGATAAGAGTAAGAGCAGCACCGCAATCCAGAAACACGTCAGCTTCTACAGACTGGTTAGACAAAGGATTGATTAGAGTAGCTTTACCAGTGAGCATACGCATGCTATCTGTGGTAGTAGAGCTAGCGACAGGAATGACAGCAGAAGCAGGAGGAGATTGTCTGCTTCCTTGATTGTCTCTCATAGGAAATCTGACATATGGACTAGTTCTCCTTGGTTCAGTCTCTTGAGTGTTACTCGGAAGAGATTGATTGAACTTTGGAATGTATGACTTAGTAGTGGGATGAGGATGATCATACACTGGCATAGAAGATAGTCGATATTTGTGACAGACTACCTGATGATGAGAGCCTTGACAAGAGTTGCAGTCTTCTCGACAACACTTGTTAGCTGGATGACCCTTTTGTAGACACTTGAAACATCTGCCATCTGCGGCCAACTTGTCTCTTTTGTCTTTCTGTTTGATAAGACAGATGAAAGAGTTCTTATGTTTGCCACAAAAGATACAAGAGTGTTTGGGACCCAGAACCTGAGGCTCGGTCGAGTTGGTCTTCAGTGAAATAGGCACCTTTGTCGTCTGGTTAGACTGCTTAGGCTGTTCGGAAGAGTTGTCAGAGACTACGGTAACGGGAGTGTGAGAAGAGTGAGATTTGGAACTCGTGCATATTTCACGCAGTGCAAGTTCATATCTTAGCTTCTCCTTGAGAATACACAATGCTTTAGTGATAGTGATAGATTCAATGATTTCATCTTCAGATGTCGTATTATACTCTTTTGCCTCAATTTCTCTCAGCTTGGAGTGTACGACTCTCTGAGAGACGAGAGGGAATCTACTGATCACTTTTTTTGAGTTGTCAGAGACTACGGTAACGGGAGTGGTTTAGCACATATCGATTGGAATCAGTATTGTCATGTAACTGATTCATCTGATAAGGGAAGGGTACTTGGTCGTGTGTCTGAAAATCTAACAAAATGTACATAGTTGGAAAGAGGGCAAAATTCTAAGACTTTTTGGTCTTTTCGTTTTGCCGCCTCGGACTTCCTAAGGACCGAAAATCGATTTTGAAAAAGAGCAATTCCATGAGTGAAATTTCAAGGGTCCAATGGTATAGATATCTGTTAGATAACTCATCACGCCCTCGCCTCTCCCTTCCCAAGCAACACGTGGCGCAGTAGGTAACAGGCTCGTCTATGTAATTTTTGTGTGTTCGGTTTCAATGGTTCGATTCCTTTTACTGCAACTTTTTTTTGCTCATTTTTATTTTTGATCAAACTCTTTTTTATTAACAATTTAACATCAAATGAACGAGCCAATACTTAACAATGGTGCATATTGGGCCAGAAACATGAAAAGAAGAAGCTAACTCTGCAACGATGGTACGGCCTGGCTCGCCACAGGGGCAAGCGTAGATATTCCTTAACCGAACATGACGCTAATGGGTGAATCCCAGGGAGGAGGGCGGGTGTCAATGAAGCCTCCCTTGAAGAAACCGTAAGCGATATACGGCTTGAAGGCGTTCTCCACATCCGATGGGAAGTGGTTGTAGATACATAGTAGTCCACACAAACGATCGATCAAAAAAAAATATAAAAATATTTGATCAAAAATAAAATGAGCAAAAAAAGTTGCAGTGAAAGGAATCGAACCATTGAAACCGAACATACAAAAGTTTTATAGACGAGCCTCTTACCCACTACGCCACGTGTTGCTTGGGAAAGGAATGCAAGGGCGAGATGAGGTATCTAATAGATATCTCTGCCATTGGACCCTTGAAATTTCACCCATGGAATTGGTCTTTTTCAAAATCGATTTTCGGTCCTTAGGAAGTCCGAGGCGGCGAAACAAAAAGACCAAGAAGTCTTAGAATTTTGTCCTCTTTCCAACCATCTACATTTTGTTAGATTTTCAGACACACGACCAAGTACCCTTCCCTTATGAGCCAGTAATGTCTCGAGAGTGCGAACAGCTTTCAGCTGATCCTCTAGAGAATCACTCTTGGGCTTGATAGTGGTGAGTTCATGAACAAGTTGATTGAGAGTACGATCAGAGGTAGCATATTCCTCTTTCAAGGCAACTACAATCTGTTCATAGGTTGAACCACGGCGAATGAGATGATTGTATAGATCTAGGGCGTCATGAGTAAGAGATGTCTCAAGGTACCGTAGCTTGGTGGCGGTATTGAGATCAGATCTCTTATTGACAACCTCTTCGAATGAAGACCAAAAGGTTTTCCAACTCCCTTTTCCATTGTATTGAGAGAGAGTAATACTAGGAAGTGAAGGAAGTGATGGAAAAGTGGATGTTGGAGTCTCCCCTCCAGAACCGGTCAGTGACCGTTCTAGAACCTTGCACAAGTTGTCAATAAGAACTTGAGGTTGTGAGGAGGGAGAACCAGATGATTGTGGTGTGGATGGGGTTGCATATTGCGTCATCCTTAGACTTGCCTCACACTGCTCGCTGTATGCAGTGAGTTTGACCAGTCTATCACGGATCTCGTCAATGAGATCATAGAATTGCCCATATGGATTTGAGTCAGAGTCGGCAAAGTAGTCATCATATATTTTTTGCTCAGCCTTTGCCTCTGCCTCTGCCAATGAGTCAATTTCGTCAGTCCATTTTTCGTGGAGTTCACGAATGATGGTCACAGTGCTCGATAGTGTACTGTTGGTTCCTGTAGCCCAAAGTACTGTACTACGTAATGCGACGTTGTTCAACGAGGCGATATCGATAGCAAGTTTTTGATCGATTGCCTTGAATTGTTCAGGTAATTGGTTCCGTTTCCTAGATATGGATGAACGAATGCCTTTTGAGATGCTTGAATATGTCATCTCTGGTGATTGATTGATTCTGTTGAGACCAAAGAAATGAATGGTAATCTAACGAAAAGATCAATCCAAAGGTTGTGCGCTGTTACTACCTCTACCAGACGACAGGCAAGGAGTAAAGGGCAAGTACAGATAGGAATCTCTGAGAGAGATTTTGTGTGATTCGTCAGTATCGATTGAGAGTGAGCGACTCTAATGATACTGACAAGTTGCTGCCACGCGGGACGAGTGTGCGGGATCGACTTGAGTGATTGCAAATCACTTGCGATGCACCATGTAAAGAAAGAAATGCTACCTTCTTTCTTTAGGATACAATGTGGTGTCACTTACGACACAATTCGATTCTTTGACTTTCACAACTTTATCTACAGTAAGATAATCAACAATATGAAGGTGGAGAAGAGGACGACCTCTTTCTCCCTTCAGTTCTGGTGAGAGTGACTAAAAAACCCAATGCCCTCTGCTTTGTCCGGTGTGGGCGGAGTTTCTACCTCTCTGTATCTGTCACCCCTCTGCCCCCTCCTCTCTCTCTCCCCTCGCGCCGTCTGGCAGCATGACACAGCATGCAGAACTTAAGACGGACACAAGGAGAGAGAGAAAGAAAGGGGCGCGAATGACCAGACACAGAGAGGTAGAAAAAAGAGCCTCCTAGTGTCTTTGAGAATTCGTTGAATTCTTAACAAACTGATAGATGAACAAACTTCATAAGCGCAATTTATGAGTCTATGTGCAAAACACTAGGAACATCTCACATTAGAACTACAGCAATGCACATACCATACCGTACACCACGTAGTCATAGTTCGTCCTACCCTCCTCATATTCGATTGATTGATCACAGAAATGCCCTTCACACAGAGAAAAATGTATACATATTATACATTCAATGTATCACTATTTCTGCACCGATTACATATGTATAAACCTTTGTATAAATGTATTATTCAATGTATAAAGTGGGGTAGACCCCGCCCGGCAGGCAAGCCCCTTGCTGGTTTACAGCCCCTTTGCTCCTACAGGAACGGAGGCTCCGCCTCCTACCATAGTCCAGAAGGACTTCTCTCCCCAACGTCCGTGGACCAGTAGGTTCGCCGTTGGAGAAGGAATACCGTATCCCCCATATAGGCACCTCTAGCTTACCTAGGTCTTAGTCTTGAACTTACAATACCGCTTCTAGATATATTTTATGACTAGAGTGGTATTCCTCCTATGCTCCTCTTGTCTTCTCTTCCCAACTCTTCCCTATGCTTCCGCAACCGCTATCCTATTGCTTGTTTTCATCTAGTAATACTCAATAAATATTTATCTAAATATAAATGTTCATATGTTTTATCCTAACACCTATCCCATCGTAATGTTTATGTGATGTTGTTATTTTAATCCATTATAACCGATGTAGACGAATATAATGGATTTAATTATATAGTTATTGTTTCAGAACGAGTCTTTAGAGAAGTTTGAGGCCTTCACTCCTCATATTGATTGGTCTACAGCGATATAAACTCCACAAGGTAATACATTGAATTATTGATTGACCGATACCGAATAAAGATGTTTTTGTGATTTTAATCTTTGATCTTCTCTCAGTACTGTATCGTATTATGATACTGTATTTGTGATGTAGACGAATATAATGGATTTAATTATATAGTTATTGTTTCAGACCGAGTTTTTCGAGAAGTATCAGGCCTTCACTCCTCATATTGATTGGTCTACAGCGATATAAACTCCACAAGGTAATACATTGAATTATTGATTGACCGATACCGAATAAAGATGTTTTTGTGATTTTAATCTTTGATCTTCTCTCAGTACTGTATCGTATAATGATACTGTATTTGTGATGTAGACGAATATAATGGATTTAATTATATAGTTATTGTTTCAGAACGAGTCTTTAGAGAAGTTTGAGGCCTTCACTCATCATATTGATTGGTCTACAGCGATATAAACTCCACAAGGTATAGAGAGAAGAGAACTCTCGAGAAATAAGACGTGATTAAAGATACAGTACTCGCATCACATTTCTGAGCCAGAACGCCCCGAGAAACCTTTTTAATTG
Source organism: Parapristionchus giblindavisi (assembly GCA_943737045.1). Taxonomy (NCBI): domain Eukaryota; kingdom Metazoa; phylum Nematoda; class Chromadorea; order Rhabditida; family Diplogasteridae; genus Parapristionchus; species Parapristionchus giblindavisi. Next base: position 354,666 of record CALSFV010000035.1, read on the forward strand.
ATACAATCATACTCGTGTTCTCATAAGTTTACCCCCACCCATAGAACGCCAAAGTGAGAGAGAAGTCAGAGACACAGCGAGAATGTGTGCAAAAGTGAGAGAGCACGGAGAGAAAGGAATGGGCTCTCTTTCTAATGGCGATAGGAAAGAAGAAGAGGAGAAAGAAGGGGGTGAGGAGGGGGAGGGTCAATTAACAGGGACTTACTTTTTCTACAATAATTCAAAATAAAAAATTGCCCAAATTTATCCAAATTTCAGATTCAGGCTGTGGTCATGCATTGTTCGACACCCATCAAGTTGCATGCTATTTGCACAGTCGGAAGTGCCCTGGTCACACTTTCCGCCAGAATGACGCCAATTGGCGCCCGATCGCCGCAAAACACCGGCCACACCACCAAGAGTAATGCCGCGACCGACTGTCGATCGCTGGATAAGTCGCCATTATTCTGGGCGCCTACAATATCGATTGATGACAACGAATGTAAGCCCAAGACAGTCAAACAACGGGAATTCGTGAAATGATCTTTGATCTTTAATCGTTGTAGTTTCCTCATGAGTAAGATGACTTGAACAACTACTAACGATATCATCTCGTCCATTTGTTTTTTAAATGTTTTATGATTGTTAATGTTTAAATTCTTCCGGATAAAAAGTTCATCTAATGAGTATGTTCATTCTCTAGCCACGGACGATTCCTTTGTCAATATCCTTTTGGTCAAAAGGATATTGAAAGGGATACTTAACCGTCTATCGAACTCATTCATATATCGTGATATCCCAGTTCGGTCAATGGCCTATCGAGAAAGCAGACTCACTCCTGTCATTCTCATTCGCCTATGGGATATATGAGTCCGTTTGCGTAGGACTCGACTAAGTGCCGGCACAGTCCAAAAATCAAAGGTTTTTTGACTGTGCCAGATTTCACATATTTTAGTCGAGTCTTACGCAAGCGGCCTCATATCTGATCATATAAGATACCGTCAAAGCGAGAGAAAACGACGCAACCAATTGTAGGAAATTGTGCGGGAAAATACTGAAAATCTTTCCATATCAAGGATTAAAATATGTGAATCAAAGATCAAATGAACCAGGTCAAAGAAAAATGTGTATAGTTTATTGATCAAAGATTTACAAAAGATCAAAGATCAAGTTCCCAGATAAATGATCACTCTTTGTAGATTCAGAATCATAAACCTGATCTTTCTAGATCTAATCCATAACGTTCAAGAAGTTCAGAGATCACGGATCAAATTATATAGATCAAAGATCACATGAACCAGATCAAAGAACAATGTGTATAGATTAGACATCAAGATTTACAAAAAGATCAAAGATCAAGTTCCCCAGTTAAATGATCACTCTTTGTAGATTCAGCCAAAGTACCGTTAAAAGATGGGTTTCGTCGCAATTCAATTAATGTTCCTGATGACTTTTCAATCGATAGAAGATGCAGATGAAAATGAAGAGATGATGGAGTGATAGCGAGGAGATAGAGGGGCACTGAGCACAGAGAAAAGCGTATTCCACAGTACCCAAGACCTGTAAAGTGTTATATTCACAATTAGCACTCTTTGTGTTATATTTTTAAAAAAATGTTTAACAGGTCTTGCGCACACTTTTTTTCTGTTTGTGGAGAATTTTTTCGAATATGACTATAAAGTTTGATTTTGAAACGTAGCCAAGAAAAAGATTCGCTGTCTATTTCTCACCTGTTTCATTTCGATCTCACTCCGACAACTACTATTTTTAAATCGGAAAACAACAATATGTCTGATTAAGTGCGCGTAAAACGGTGAAAGGCTGAAAAAGAGCAAAAGTAAAAGACTGGAAAAGATAAACCGATCTACAATTTAATGAAAAAGATAAAACAAGCTCAGACTATGAACCTTAGAGTCATTCAATGATTTTGTATCAATACAGGAAGTTTACGCAATCTCAGCGACGACAAATGCTATAGTGAGCTAATCATAACAAGAAAGCACGATAACATTTATTGGCATCTTATTGGCAATATGCACCGGATGATGTTGTTGTTTCTGTGCTACCTAACAAGTAAGTTGTAAGTTGCGGCACCGTATTTATGTAATTCATCACGGTATCAATTGTTCATTATTTCTAAATTTTATTTATTTATTTTTATTTATTTTCTCACACCACCTCTGTGATATAATTAAGTATATCTATGATTTGCAATCTTATGTTCCATCGTCAATAGAACAACAGTTAGTGTGTATCTTCATCACTCCGTTTTCCTCTATCCCCCTCTTACCAACAGTCCTAACATGATCACATGTGTCAATGTGGTGGTTCTTTGATCAGAGCAAGGGATCGTGCAAGTGTGAGTACAGAGAGTACAGAGAAAGAGAGACAGAGAAAGTACGAGAAATTATGGGCTAATGAGAGAGTACAGAGACAGAGGCATGCAGATAATGTCTCTCATCTACCCAGATATTGTTTACATGACCTTTTCGTCTCGGTTTCTTCCCGCCATTTCCCGCAGAATGACTTTAGCTCTCTCGTCTATATCTACACCCCCACTAGTAGATTGATCGATCGATTATTTGACCGTCAATCAATCTTTTACATTTCTTTGCCCGTTTGCATATATTATCTCTGATGTTGTCTACCCATTTATTCATTGTATTCCAATTTGCATATGATCCGTCATTTCTGATACACTTGTTCTCTATTTGTATCACCTTGATTTGTAGTCATCGCTTGTCTGGTCCATCTTGCCGCCTTTTTCAGTTCGTACCGTTCTAAAGTTGATCTTTGATCTTTACCATATCCCATGTCTCTCGTCCCTATCTGGATCTGTTTCATCATGTTCTCCTTTTCCTTACCAGTTCAAAATCTGTGCTTAACCTCGCATAACTTCTTCAGTGTTTTGGCTGTACAAAAATGAGAGAGTGACGATAAAGTACGAGAGAGTGAGGAATATTGAGAGAGTGAAGGGAAGGGACGCCGAGACTTCACGTAGATTTTACAATCGATATTATTATTGTAAATATATCTGTGTTTTGCTCCACTCTCGATCCGGACTTTTACTGCAACATCACGTGCTGTTTCTAACTGCTTTTTCGCCCATATATTTCGTTCGATAGTACTTCCAACTGTCTCTCTCTACCACTTCCTATCTCTCTGTATCTCCCAATAACATTGATTATCGATCGATTATGTTGTAGATAATCGATATTTCGTCTCTCTTTTCCATTTGCATATCGTTCTTTGGGTTTGTCTAGCCCTTTGTACATTGTATTTCCATTTGCATTTGATCATCATACTCCACGTGCTCTTGCCACCACAATTGCCATATATCAATATTATAATACCATATATGGTATTGGTGTATCTACAGTAGTTTATCGATATACGGTAATTGTGGTGTATCTACCGTACTCTATTGTGGTGTATCTACCGTACTCCTCAGGTGCTCGCCGAGGGCTGGACCACACCACTGTACGGATTCATGCGCGAGCGCCAGTACCTGCAGGCGCTCCACTTTGGCCAACTGCTCGACCTGAACAGAAAGTGAGTTTGTGTGTGGTGTACGATGACGACGTTTCCCAATCCGGCTTTTGCAGATGCCTATTCCCCGGCGAAGTGGATCCGGACGCGGGCGCAGACGAGGACACCTTCCCCATGGACGGCACCATCAATTAGTCGGTGTTCATCGTACTTACTATCGATAGCGAGAAGAAGGCGGAGCTTAGTGCACAGGGTACGGTACTGGGGGGATACGGTAGTGATGTGGTCGGGTTACAATATCGTACTGTAGGGATGGGATGCGGTAGTGGTGATGCCGGGTATATGGTATTGCCGTCGGTAGCCAGGGTAACGTGTATAATCAGTATAGTCATTGATCATTGGGCCGCTGTTTGCTCAATTGGTTGATGTATGTTTCAACATTTCATGCTGTCTGTATTTACTTGGATTAGTATTGCTGCCTTTCGTTGGTTTATTAAAAATGACCATTCTGTCGTATAGTACATTGCATAATAATTGTAAGGTTTCCTGGTCCCCGGGTACATTGACCCTGGTCCCTCTAAATACCATGGATAGTGGGAAATGAATCACTTTTTCTCATTGTCCCTCTCTAACAGTGCGCAATGGCATGGTTCAAAACGCATGAGTGAGAGTCTAAATATCTTGCATACTACCGCAATTACTAGTCAGAAGGATCATTTAGTTGCGCACTTCAAGCTATGATATACCGTACATGATGTTGTGGCCTGATTTTGGGTGTACTGTATTTTCCTTATCTCTGTTTCTCGCCCTCTCAATCTCTCCTATTGCAGACAACCGCGTGCCACACGCCATCGCCCTCTCCTACAAGGGACGTCGTCTGGCCATCCTGAGAAGAGGAGAGATCTTTGAGCACCGAAAGTACACTATCGATTTATTGATTGATTGATTGATAAGTAGTCTACCGCATACCGTATTCCATTTTACGAGCACGGCGGTTGCAGGATCGAGGGTGCCGCGCGGAAATTTGGATCGATCGACGAGCGTCATACGGGCGTCGCGCAGATTCTGCACGCTGTAGAGTACTGTATCGGAGGCGACATCGAGGTATGGAGGGGTTACGGTACTGAAAAGTCGAGGTGAAAGCATCGGGGCACTGGGTGGATTACGGTATCTTGCTATTGTTATCAAAAAATCGATACACAGGTTCTCGACCGTATCACCTTTGACGATGGACTCGACAACTTCCGCAAGACGCCACTCGAACTGCGCGAGATTCTCGCTGCCAAGAACGCTGACGCGCTCTTTGTCTTCCAGGTACGGTAGTGCACGAGCACAGGCTATCGATAACTGACTTTATTTGTTTCCAGCTCCGCTACCCAATTCACAATGGTCACGCGCTGCTGATGCGCGAGACGCGCGAGAAGCTGCTCGAGACGTACCGTAACCCGATCCTGCTGCTGCATCCTCTCGGTGGATGGACCAAGGTACGGTATGCCGCAGATACGGTAGGGGTTCGGTAGGGGTATAATCAACAAAGAAATATGCCTACCTATGTCATGCACCGTGGATCTGACAGGACCATGTGTCGCCTGTGGTTGGGGCATTCTTTTAAAATTTTCCTAAGCTGTGGAATGACAGAAACAAAGCAACTTCTTTCAACAATTGTCTGTGTACCAATGTTCGGGGCATTTTGTTTTTCCTCGTGGTAGTGCTGCCCATGTATGCACTTGGTGCACACACAAGCGGTCATCAAGGACGGTCTGCTGGGCGAGGATTGGACGGTAAGCCCCGCCCCCATTATTGGGAATACCCGCACGGGGTTAATCATTTGACCACTCTCACCCATACCGAGGTTGTTGCAGGTACTGTCGATCTTCCCGTCGCCCATGATGTACGCCGGCCCGACGGAGGTTCAGTGGCACGCGAGAGCGCGATTGGCCGCCGGCGTCCACACCTACATTGGTCGGAAGGTACGGTAGATTGATTGATCTTTGATCTTTGATCTCTCAAGTGCTTCTCTAGGTTAAAAAACAGATAAATATGATATAACATTAATTGGCTCATTTCAGAGATCCTGCCGGTATTGCTGATCCGGCGAGCGAGAGCGGCGACGCGCTCTACGAAGTGACCCACGGAGCCAAGGTGATTACGGTAGTTTTGGGCGCGTATCGATTGCGCTATCTACTCGTTACCTGGATTTGTAGGGTTACTGTGACTTTTCTTAGGTCCTCTCGATGGCTCCCGGTCTGTCTCATCTCAACGTCGTTCCGTTCCGTGTGGCTGCTTATGATAAGAAGGTACGGTATACAGTATCCGATCTCCTGATGTGGATCGACAAGTGACTTTAATTATCGATTAATGATGGTTTCTGAGTTTAGGCCGGCCGCATGGCGATGGTTGGGCCGTCGCGCAAGGAGGACTTTGAGTTCATCTCGGGAACCAAAATGCGTGGTCTTGCCCGTGATGGAAAGACCCCGCCGTATGGATTCATGGCGCCCGCGGCTTGGGACATTCTGGCGGCCTACTATAAAGAGACGCGGCGACGACGCCTCAGTGATTACGGTTATAGCTGTACATCTGGTATACCGTAGGTCTCCTGATATAGGTACTGTATCTGATGAGCTAATCGATATTATGGTTTTGTTTTGTAGAGCACAATGATTGATTGTTTGTATGTGTTTATGCGTTATGATTCCTCAATTGTCATGTTCCTCCAGATTACTATTGTTTATAGTACTAATGAATACCATATCTGTGATACTAACCTCGCCCCTATATCAATCAATATTCATTTCATCTAAATCAATAATGGCCCTGTTTCTCAGTGTATGTATATCATATTGGCAACTTATATTGTAGCCCTCTCAGTGTATTTGAAATGTTTCTGTTGCCCCACCACGTATTTCATATGATCATATCAATCTTTACAATGTAACCCCAATTGACTTACCCCACTAAGCCCCGCCCATTTTCCCTGATTCCCTGATCCACTACTGTACAATGTATTCCTCTGTTTATGAACTGTAAATATATATGGTACAATGAACTTATCAAGCGCAGAACCATTGCGGATGCAATCTCGGTATATATTTTGTTTTATTTACACCCAAGAGCGCAACAGGAACATTTTCAATATGGAAGTGGATGAAATGATACAAACGATTCTCATAAATATAGGTACAGTACCGTGCAAAAGTCTATCCACTTTTGCTTTTTTCGTTATAACTTTTTTTCAAACTCAACCGATTATGTCCAACTTTTCAGGGATCATTTTGAGAGTGTTTTCACGTGGTTTTCACAACAAAATAGCCCGGGTGAACTCTTACTGTGAAATTTATTTCGAATTTATCAAAAGTCACAAAAGTGAGATTTTCGATTTCTTCGATTTCTTCGATTTTTTTTCTCATTTCGTTACCTATGTTTGTTATATCGTTTTAAAACTATGACACGACATCTTGGGAGTAAGAATCTATCGATATCCGAGCGAGAACCCATTTGCCGTGGACGTCAGATGGGCTGCCCGCAGGCACTCTCTCACAGCAAGTCTGGGTGTCTGTTTCGACTATCCACAAGGTCATCGAAACTCCATCTAGGCTCAAGCAATGAACAAGACTAATGAACGACCTCGCAAAACGATTTTGACATCTGATCATCCGATTATCCGCGTCTCGAATGAGGAAACGAGGCTCACGGCAATGAACGTCAAGCGAGAACTGACGGAATTTCACCAAATTGGGGTACGTAAAGCTTCTATACTTGGCTGAAAAGATGCTTGAGGTGTCCGTCTACATCGAGCAAAGTCGTCATCGTGAGTCGGGACTATAAGGAAGTCGGCATACCTAGAAACCGCTGATCCACGAAACGATTCGCAAAGCAAGAATCGCATGGGCAAACGAGCACATTCATTGGACCCTCTGACAATTGAAGTAGGTCGTATTATATGACGAAATCAAGTTTATGATGATTGGTACGGGGAGAATAACCCATGTTAGTCGCACTAGATTTGATTTGAAGTACCTGCTGGCCACCGTGAAGCATGGAGGAGGATCGTTGATGTTGTGGGGGTTATTTTTTGTAGATGGGGTTGGCCTCCTGTTCCATATGAATGGAGTGATGAGTAAGGAGGACAACAGTAATATCCTAGAGGCCCATTTCATTCCTTTAAACATCTTTTCAGCCAAGTTTAGAAGCTTTACGTACCCCAATTTGGTGAAGTTCCTTCAGTTCTCGCTTGACGTTCGTTGCCGTGAGCCTCGTTTTCTCATTCGAGATGCGGATAATCGGATGATCAGATGTCAAAATCTTCTAGCGAGGTAGTTCATTAGTCTTTTTCATTGTTTGAGCCTAGATTGGAGTTTCGATGACCTTGTGGATAGTCGAAACAGACATCGTGACTTGCTGTGAGAGAGTGCCTGCGGGCAGCCCATCCGACGTCCACGGCAAATGGGTTCTCGCTCGGATATCGTTAGATTCTTACTCACAAGATGTCGTGTCATAGTTTTAAAACGATATAACAAACATAGGTAACGAAATGAGAGAAAAAAATCGAAGAAATCGAAGAATTCGAAAATCTCACTTTTGTGACTTTTGATAAATTCGAAATATATTTTACAGTAAGAGTTCACCCGGGCTAGTTTGTTGCGTAAACCACGTGAAAACACTCTCAAAATAATCCCTGAAAAGCTGGACATAATCTGTTGAATTTGAAAAAAGTTATGGCGAAAAAAGCAAAAGTGGATAGACTTTTGCACGGTACTGTATATAACAGACGAACAGAACAGAACATAGATTGAACAAGCGATGAGAGCTCTTCATGGTGCACTATGCATTAATTTTTTGGCATTTTTTTCCGCACGATAAAGTATTCTTTATGGATTAGCTTCTCACAGTTTATATTTTGATTATTATGATCCGAGATAAAACGGAAGTAGAATTGATTCATTTATGCACAGAAAGAGGATATAATGCATAATAAGGCGTAGTGATATGTACATATACACTTGACACGATAAGTACATGGTTGTGCAGAAAGTCTTTGTATTGTGATGCATGATGTTAAAGAAAAAAGGTAAAGTTATGTCAAAGTTAAGTCACTGCTAGGCCGGTGATAAGTCTAAAAATGCCCATAGCATTGATTCCAAGATAGGAAGTGGTTCCGTCTCAGTGTTAGATCAGTGATAGAGTGGCCAGATGATCAGACGAGATCGATGGGCAGAGACGCAGAGAGTCATCGCGCGCCCTCCGAACTTGAATTACCACCACTGTTGAGACGGGTGGCGGGCGGGGATAACTTCACTGAAAAAAATTAAAAATTTTAAAAATATCAATTTTGATAAAATAAAGATTATATTTGGTTCTAATAATTATCTTGGCACAGATTTCGTATGCAAAAGTAGAAATATATGCAAAGCAAAGCCAGAAATTAATTTTGTTGATCAAGCTGTTTGATGCTCAAATCTTATGATAACATTCTAATTGACAGTAATAAATTAACTACACTATGTGAGGAAAAAATAGAATGTCTAATTAAGCTACTGAAATACATAAAAGCTAGGGAAATTTACATGTGCATGCAAGATCGCATTTTTTTTTAAAATAATAATTTTTTGCGATGTTTTCAATTGATGCTTAATAGCATTATGATAATAGAATTTATAACTACAGTAATCCTTATCTTTGTTAGATCTCAGTGACGGTATACTTATAATTTCTAATATTACGGTTAGTTGTTCAATCGGTATTATTTTCTTTAGACAATTAAAGATGGAGGCCCTCGAATGTCTATGCAAATACTTAACATCATTTGTGCAAGAGATTAGTGATATGCAAGAAATTAGCGTGGCTAGGCATCTATCCCTTGGTGTAGTGGTAAATGCGCTGTCTAGTTAGCGTAACGTCGCGGGTTCGACACCTATTGCCGAACTTTCTTATTTTCAAAATTTCGCGCCTTTGCCTGTACATCAAGCATGATTCGTTCATGATTCTAGCGATCAATAAGCTGAATTAGCATAAAATAATCTATGAATGGTATGCAGAATCACTTTGGCTATATTTCTGTCTTCACAGTTTGTTCACGAAAATATTCCCCCGGACTCCACCTTTAACTCTATACCATTTTGACTACACGTATTAAAATGCACTTAAAAGCATCTTTTATGTGTACTTTGGAATACTGTAGTAATAAACCTAACTGTATTCTTTCTGCTACGGTCTTTGTCCTTCCATGAATAAATAAATATTAAATGGTATTAAGAACAAACATTACTACGAAAAGCTGCATGTAATATGTTTATGGTAATTTTGGAATTAAATTTAGCTTGTGCTTATATAACGATAAGAAGCTCCGCCCATTTCTGATTAATCTACTACTAATATAGTGATTCTGACTCCGCCCATTTAACTTCGCGGGCTTGGACACCTCTTACAAACAAAACACTTCCCAAATTATTTATTCATTTCGGAAAGCTGACTACGAGCGAAGTCTTCGAAGAGATGCTCGTCGCACTCCAACGTTGTCATCCACCTTCTGACGTACGTCAAGCAGATTCGCCCCCTCACGTCAAAGATCAAAGATCAAGAAAGACGAAGATCAAAGCACGAAGATTTCGTCATCGATTAAACGACCATTTGGTCACTGTAAAGAAAACTTATCATAGACAGACATTTTTCTAATTAAGAATAGTAAAATAAGCAAAAGTACCTGTGTCGAATGGCAAGTCCTTAATCCTGTGGCGCGAACATGGACGTCGTATCGATGATGCCTCCAGAAATCGTTAGAGTAGCTCGTCAACCACGTCAGAGTGGCGCATCAACAACATCAAAGTAGCTCGTCAACGACGCTGATGACAATCATCGATGGCCTTGATCGAGCATGACGAAGAAACAATGATTCTGCCTGCAAAAGGAGAGAATATTATAGATTCAAAGATTTTACATTTGTCAACAATATTCCGCAATACCATTTTTTGGTCGATAACAACGAGAGCAGAAGTGAACGAAACGGCTGCAGGATCCGAAGTAGACTTGAACTAGAAATGAAATGAGGACGAAAAACATTTAAAGATCACAAGAAGGTCGGAGTAAAGATCAAAGATCAGCTATCTCTCAATCGATTTCATGTAATGGGTCTATCCCTCGTAATCAGGGATCATTACTGATGTTGTTTATAAAATTCACTCTGACAATGAGATAGATCACTAAAGTTTCTACACAATCAAAGTACCATCAAATTAAAGAAGGATGATAGGTGATGACGGAGCCGGTCTAATCGATAATGTTTACCAACTATCTATCTCTCTATCTTCATCTCTATCCAAACAAATATCGATTGATCTTTCCAATGTGTATGCATCGACTCTTGCACCAAAGTACCAATCAATACGGAAAATCGATTGATTTACCTACAACATATCCATGGTATACTCAGTGTGACCTTGCTAATTGCCATTAGGAGAGGATTATGGTAAGAGAACCACGGGCTACAGTAAGAAAGACGTCTACGGTAGAGGTTAGGGGAGCTAATACACGATACTGATAATATGCTACACTATCCACGCATACCCAGCCGTACATGGAGTAAACCCGGTGAGCCGTTTAAATTGCTCGCTACCGGGAGAACCCCACGAACGGACATTCCGGGCTGCGGAACCGTAAGAGATAGAGGGCAAGAACCGCGATACGACACGATGGGGACATGGCACGAACGGCAAAACCTTGACGCATATTCATAAAGTCAAGCAGCGGTCACATTTTATCACGCCTGGTTCGTTGTTAACTAACTAACTATCTAACTAAGTAAATAACTAACTAAATAACTAACGAGAATTAGAACTAATCAATATACAGACAATCGATAATAATGATCTACCAAAAATACACGTCAATGTAACTTCCCGGAGAACACGGCAATATGGATAAGGTTATAACGACATACGGTAAGAGTAGTATACTATAGGTACAGTATATAGTATACGGTAATAGAGGAAGAGACGGGACGAGAAGACAAAGTTGCATTTCACAATGCGAACAACTCTAGAAGGAACCAGTGAGTGATCTACCCTATTCCTATTATCGACTAGCGTACGCATGTGAACGGAGCATGTAATAAGCGGTATTTGAGACAGACTACTCTAGCGATCAATCAAAAAACATTATGACACTACAGCAAGACCGAGGGTGGTAGATACCGTAAGACACTACAGTAAGACAACGGATGCGCAAGATAAAAGGTATGGAGCAACCACAGTAACAGAAAAATCGATAATTGTGGGGTGGGATACGGTACCTAAGAGACGTGTCCTTGGGTAGATGGGAGTCCGGCAGTTGACAGACATCGAGGCGGTTCATCGTAGTTGGGGCAGAGCCGATGAGAGACGGAGACGGAGGCGGAGGCGGAGGCGGATGGAGAGGGACGGATAGATCCGTAGAAGAGCCCATGGGATGAGACGATAAATGACCATCAGCATGATCATGTCGCCTTATATGCGCATTCCCAAGGAGCGCGCACGCGCGCTCACGCGATCGATCTTGATGTTCTAGAAGGAATGCAAGGAGAGATCTGCCCTGTTCCTAGAGTAGTCCAACTGAGTGCACGTGCACTCATTGTCAGATATCGAACAGGATGGAGTCGAGTCAAGTGATCTACTGTCTAGAGTCGAGCATTGATTGACTGATTGATTGATTGTGATAGGTCTTTCTTCTCTGTTCTCTCTCACTTTCCTTTCATCTCTCGTTCTCTTCCCCTGTAATCTCATTGTCAGACTGGCAGTATTGGAACGAACAACATAACGAATTATAAGGGGGATTTTCGAATGGCGGCTGAGTTCAAAATGTAATCAAAATGAAGGGAATTTCTTACACACTTATCTACACTTTTGAACATTTCTAAAGCCATAACCCGAGCTAATCTTACTCTCCGCTCTGACAAGGCTCTCTCGCATACAAAGAAAGCGAGAGAGCATTATCAGAGCGGGGATTTTTAAATTATCCCGGGACCCAGTCAGAGTGAGAGATTGAAGAGAGCGCCAAGAGAGTCGGAGAGAAGACGTGAAGCTACTACATCTATCGAATATCTCTAGCGTTTGATCCATTCATTTCTATCCCCGCTTGATACTCTACCTCTCCCTCTCTCTCTAGAATCACTCCCTCTCCCTTTCTCTCCCTCTCACTCTAAATCTCTCCCTCTCCCTCCAGAATCTCTCCCTCACCCTTTCCCTGATGATGTTCAGATCACACATCTGTATAGAGAAAGAGCCGTGTTCCAATACAAGGATGGAAAAGGAGAGGGAGAAAGGGAGAGGGAGAGATGGAGAGGGAGAGGGAGAGATGGAAAGGGAGAGGGAGAGTTTCTAGAGGGAGAGATGGAAAGGAAGAGGGAGAGTTTCTAGAGGGAGAGATGGAAAGGAAGAGGGAGAGATTCTGGAGGAGAGCGATGGGATATAGATCCAAGAGAATGGATAGCGTGTTGAAATTGATCAATCGATGAGGATTTTACAAATCCACTAGAAATTGAAAGATCACAGATCAAAGATCAACAATGTCAAATGTAAGCATCAGAATGAAAAGATTGTAATACCAAAGATCAAAGACTTGTTGACAGATGTTTCATCATCGAAACTGCGTATGTCTCTCTTCTATTGACGCAAATCCGTGCAGTTTGCGTTCGCTTCACAAAGTTCGAGTAAACTTGTTGTCATCGATGTTATTCAAAAAGGAAACACGATAAGCATGAACTCTCCTTTCACTGTATCTTTATTTATTTATGTATTTTTATTTATTTATTTTTTAAGATACGGTTTTCTCCAACTGTGCCATATTGTTTGCCATCTTACAATTAGCGAGGACGCCTTTTATTTTGATCGCAGATGTTCTAGGTATAGTTTTCTCTGTTTTTGTCTACTCTTTTTGCAACTTTTGAATAGATAATTTATGTTTGTTTCGTTTTCTCTCGGAAGGTCAAAATTCAGTGTCGCCTCTTCATAATCAAATCTACCTTCTTCTAACTTGTTCAAACCGTGAAATCATCGAGAGTAAAATACCCCAAATCGATATCGCTATCTTATTATTAGCGAGGGTCATCTATCGATCCCATCACGGCATCTCTATTACTATACTCTTTTACTATACTCTCGAGTTTCCCCAATAGTGCAGCTGATATCGTATGTTGCGGCTGTTTGGGATTTAAAACACCTTTTGTTAATTGGGAAATTGAATTTTGATTGATAGTCTATAGTCTATGGTCAAGTTTTATAGTCATATTCGAAACAATTCTCCACAAACAGGAAAAAAGTGTACTCCACAGTACACAAGACCTGTTAATTGTTACATTTAACATTTTTTGTCAATAATAACAGAAAAGGTGCTAATTGCGTTGGAACTCATCGTTTAAACTCATTGGTTGAATCTACAAAGAGTGATCATTGAACTGGGAAGCTTGATCTTTGATTTTTTGTAAATGTTTGATTTCTAATCTTCGCATATTGTCCTTTGATCTTCACTTGATCTTTGATCGATTTAATTTGTTCCTGGATCTCTGATCTTCTTGAACGTAATGGATAAAATGGAGAAAAATCAGATTTACTATGGATGATGAAACTACATAGATTACATAGAAGAAAGAAAGAAAGAAAAGGAAGATCAGTTGCAATACAATACGAAAAATACGGGGAATTAACGCTATTTTCTATTGCAGCATTATGCATAAATTACCTGGAAATCACGTTATTTTTCGTTATTGCAATACAATAGAAAAACTACGGGGAATTCACGCTATTTTCTCAATGGCAATTATGCTAATTTTCTTGCAAGTTCTTTCTTCCGTCTTTGAGAGATGTTATTCTCCATTCAAGAAAACAATCGAACTGAAACTTGTTGATTAGATCGTTATTATTAACAAGTCATAAAAATATTTGATTAAATTCAGAAAAAAAAAACATGAAATAAAATGAGTAATGTTGGAATCACAGACTAGATTCAATGAATAAATGAATAACTGTTACATCAATGAATCAATCGATAATAATTATACATGAAACTTGAGAATAGCATCTTCAATGGTCTCTGTCATTGCAGCAGAGAAATGAGATGATGTGAAGGGTTCATTAACATTGAAATGGAAGATCAAAGATCAATCATACAATTGAATGACTTACACAACAGTAAATGATCAATCGAATGGATGTTCAATAGCAAAATCAGGAGGAATATCTCGTCTGAAATATAATAAAATGAATTGATGAATAGACAGAGTATATGATACGTACTTCTTAATCACAGATCCTATCTATTATCCCACAGGGCACTTCCGACTGTGCAAATAGCATGAAACTTGTTGGGTATCGAACAATGCATGACCACAGCCTGAATCTGAAATTTGGTTAAATTTGGGCATTTTTTCATTTTGAACTATTGTAGAACAAGTAATTCCCCCTTTCTTGACCCTCCCCTCCTCATCCCCTTCTTTCTCCTCTTCTTCTTTCCTATCGCCAGTAGAAAGAGAGCCCATTCCTTTCTCTCCGTGCTCTCTCACTTTTGCACACATTCTCGCTGTGTCTCTGACTTCTCTCTCACTTTGGCGTTCTATGGGTGGGGGTATACTTAATAACAATTTCATGATTTCTAAACCTTTTAGAAATGCTTTTTATTCTAATTTATTATCCCGCTCTTTCGAGGGGATTCCAAAAAATGAGTATTACTCATAGTTTGACCTCTGCACGGGAATCTTTAATAAAAGGCGAAAGATTTTCTCGGATAATTGCAGAGGATCCAGAGATGGCTACTCTAATTTAAAAATATGGAATATTTGGTGTTTGCGGCCAACCTCACGCGGGTTTGGTTGCCTTTCGCTAAACAAGATATTGGGGTTGCAGGAACGGGAGCGAAGTCTACGCACCCTATTCCCATCCCCTCCCTTCTCTCTAGCAATCGCCTGAGAGAGGCACTCTCTCCCTTCCCAACTTCGTAATTTGACACATCACGGCTAGAGGGTGTGTAATTACCGCACCTTTGCGGGAATTACGCACTGTCTCTCACCTCTCCCTTCCCTTCTCTCTGCTCTCTCTTCACTCCAGCCACCTCACATTGAGGCACCCCCATTGAGACACGTTTGAAGAGATATCTAATCCCCTCACATCTGAGAGCTTAACAGCAAAGTTGTAGCTCACGTCGATCCGACTCTGATTCTTTTTGGAAGAGTCGATACGATCAAAACAAACAAAATTACATTCGTTCTTCGGTTTCAGAGGGAATTCGCAAAGATTACTTTTCAATTAAGTATTTTTTATGGACAGTTGAATTTCTCTCAATGATCAGAGGAATCGGATTTCCCCTGAATTTTGATTATCCGAGTCATTATCTCTATTTGACATTTCAATGATTTATTGTCTCGAGAGCGACTTTTTTCACCTCTCATTGTCCACTCTCGTCGCGCTGGTTGTGAGTTTCTTTAATTCAGAAAAATAATACTTCAAATACAGTCAGATACGGTGTCCTGTTTAAAATATTTTAAATTCTTTAACTATCTTGGAAAAAAATCAAAATATATTTTCTTATATTTGTTCTCAAAAAAATGTAAAAACGAAAAAAAAATCGAAAAACGAAATCATCAAAACGAAAAAAAGTGTGTCTTTTTGTCTAAAGTTATGATATCATAATTTTCACGTTTCAGATTTTTTTTGATTGTGTTGATGACTGTTTTTATCACTGTTCGGATAAAAATAATGCGTTTAAATTGTCGATTATGATTTAAATCAAAGAAAAGTATTTTTTTCAAATATTTTTGATCCATTTTAAAAAATTATCCAAATTTTTTTTAAAAATTATGTTCTGTAACTTCCGGCCCTACATTGGACAGCTAATGTTGCCAAGATTCCGAGCAAAAATTTTTAATGTCGAAATATGAAGTTAACTCACTCGTGTTTTCAACCCCAATCGAATCTTTTGGAATCAGGACCGTATCTGCATATAAATACGACTGGAGAGAAAGCTGTGCTGCTCATTATCCGGTGATGTTATTTCCTCCGATGTCGATGATGTCCGTTTTCGCTGTTTTTCGTGATCGTGACGTAGTTTGTTTGTTAGTTATCAACTCCGTAAAGAGTGATAAAGTGATGTTTTTAATGGAGAAAGACGGGTGACTACACGATTTTAGTACATTACAGAAAGAAGAAAGGTGCTTTTTACATTTATTTTTTTGAGAAAAAAAATATATTAAAAAATATGATTTTGATTTTTCTCGACATGGATAAAGTATAGAGCAAAAAATTCTGAGTACTTTGCAACGTTCCATGTTGAACAACGGCCGCTCCAGCCGAATTAACAACATTGAACCATGCATTTTTAGCATTAAAGAATTCGTGACACGCCAATATTTAATCTAAACTTATCGTAGCATATACCACGTGAAAGAGCATAAAATTCTGAATAATCTACACTTCAGTTCATGTCAAACTGTAATCTTGTGTTGATTTCACAATGCCCAAAGTACAAAAGTGTCTTTCACTCTGATAAGACCAAAAGAATACCTGACATGAAAAATTTTCTGCTAGACCCAGCGTGTCATATACCAAACGAAAGAGCATAAATTCTGAGTATTTTGCTCGTTCCCATGTTGAACAACGGCCACTTCAGCCGAATTAACAAAATTGAATTATGCATTTTTGGCAATAAAGAATTCGTGGCACGTCAATGCTTTATCGAAACTTATCGTAGCATATACCACGTGAAAGAGCAAAAGATTCTGAATAATCTACACTTCAGTTCATGTCAAACTGTAATCTTGTGTTGATTCCACAATGCCCAAAGTACAAAAGTGTCTTTCACTCTGATAAGACCAAAAGAATACCTGACATGAAAAATTTTCTGCTAGACCCAGCGTGTCATATACCAAACGAAGGAGCAAAAAATTCTGAGTATTTTGCAACGTTCCATGTTGAACAACGGCCGCTCCAGCCGAATTAACAACATTGAACCATGCAGTTTTAGCATTAAAGAATTCGTGACACGCCAATATTTAATCTAAACTTATCGTTGCATATACCACGTGAAAGAGCAAAAAATTCTGAATAATCTACACTTCAGTTCATGTCAAACTGTAATCTTGTGTTGATTCCACAATGCCCAAAGTACAAAAGTAGCTTTCACTCTGATAAGACCAAAAGAATACCTGACATGAAAAATTTTCTGCTAGACCCAGCGTGTCATATACCAAACGAAAGAGCATAAATTCTGAGTATTTTGCTCGTTCCCATGTTGAACAACGGCCACTTCAGCCGAATTAACAAAATTGAATTATGCATTTTTGGCAATAAAGAATTCGTGGCACGTCAATGCTTTATCGAAACTTATCGTAGCATATACCACGTGAAAGAGCAAAAGATTCTGAATAATCTACACTTCAGTTCATGTCAAACTGTAATCTTGTGTTGATTCCACAATGCCCAAAGTACAAAAGTAGCTTTCACTCTGATAAGACCAAAAGAATACCTGACATGAAAAATTTTCTGCTAGACCCAGCGTGTCATATACCAAACGAAAGAGCAAAACATTCGGAGTATTTTGCACGTTCCCATGTTGAACAACGGCCACTTCAGCCGAATTAACAAAATTGAATTATGCATTTTCGGCAATAAAGAATTCGTGACACGTCAATGCTTTATCGAAACTTATCGTAGCATATACCACGTGAAAGAGCAAAAAATTCTGAATAATCTACACTTCAGTTCATGTCAAACTGTAATCTTGTGTTGATTCCACAATGCCCAAAGTACAAAAGTAGCTTTCACTCTGATAAGACCAAAAGAATACCTGACATGAAAAATTTTCTGCTAGACCCAGCGTGTCATATACCAAACGAAAGAGCAAAAAATTCTGAGTATTTTGCTCGTTCCCATGTTGAACAACGGCCACTTCAGCCGAATTAACAAAATTGAATTATGCATTTTTGGCAATAAAGAATTCGTGACACGTCAATGCTTTATCGAAACTTATCGTAGCATATACCACGTGAAAGAGCAAAAAAATCTGAATAATCTACACTTCAGTTCATGTCAAACTGTAATCTTGTGTTGATTCCACAATGCCCAAAGTACAAAAGTAGCTTTCACTCTGATAAGACCAAAAGAATACCTGACATGAAAAATTTTCTGCTAGACCCAGCTTGTCATATACCAAACGAAAGAGCAAAAAATTCTGAGTATTTTGCTCGTTCACATGTTGAACAACGGCCACTTCAGCCGAATTAACAAAATTGAATTATGCATTTTTGGCAATAAAGAATTCGTGACACGTCAATGCTTTAACGAAACTTATCGTAGCATATACCACGTGAAAGAGCAAAAAAATCTGAATAATCTACACTTCAGTTCATGTCAAACTGTAATCTTGTGTTGATTCCACAATGCCCAAAGTACAAAAGTAGCTTTCACTCTGATAAGACCAAAAGAATACCTGACATGAAAAATTTTCTGCTAGACCCAGCGTGTCATATACCAAACGAAAGAGCAAAAAAATCTGAGTATTTTCCAACGTGCCATGTTGAACAACGGTCGCTCCAGCCGAATTAACAATATTGAACCATTCATTTTTAGCATTAAAGAATTCGTAACACGCCAATATTTTATCTAAACTTATCGTAGCATATACCACGTGAAAGAGCAAAAAATTCTGAATAATCTACACTTCAGTTCATGTCAAACTGTAATCTTGTGTTGATTCCACAATGCCGAAAGTACAAAAGTAGCTTTCACTCTGATAAGACCAAAAGAATACCTGACATGAAAAATTTTCTGCTAGACCCAGCGTGTCATATACCAAACGAAAGAGCAAAAAATTCTGAGTATTTTGCAACGTTCCATGTTGAACAACGGCCACTTCAGCCGAATTAACAAAATTGAATTATGCATTTTTGGCAATAAAGAATTCGTGACACGTCAATGCTTTATCGAAACTTATCGTAGCATATACCACGTGAAAGAGCAAAAAATTCTGAATAATCTACACTTCAGTTCATGTCAAACTGTAATCTTGTGTTGATTCCACAATGCCCAAAGTACAAAAGTAGCTTTCACTCTGATAAGATCAAAAGAATACCTGACATGAAAAATTTTCTGCTAGACCCAGCGTGTCATATACCAAACGAAAGAGCAAAAAATTCTGAGTATTTTGCTCGTTCCCATGTTGAACAACGGCCACTTCAGCCGAATTAACAAAATTGAATTATGCATTTTTGGCAATAAAGAATTCGTGACACGTCAATGCTTTATCGAAACTTATCGTAGCATATACCACGTGAAAGAGCAAAAAAATCTGAATAATCTACACTTCAGTTCATGTCAAACTGTAATCTTGTGTTGATTCCACAATGCCCAAAGTACAAAAGTAGCTTTCACTCTGATAAGACCAAAAGAATACCTGACATGAAAAATTTTCTGCTAGACCCAGCGTGTCATATACCAAACGAAAGAGCAAAAAATTCTGAGCATTTTGCTCGTTCCCATGTTGAACAACGGCCACTTCAGCCGAATTAACAAAATTGAATTATGCATTTTTGGCAATAAAGAATTCGTGACACGTCAATGCTTTATCGAAACTTATCGTAGCATATACCACGTGAAAGAGCAAAAAATTCTGAATAATCTTCACTTCAGTTCATGTCAAACTGTAAT
This sequence comes from Parapristionchus giblindavisi, assembly GCA_943737045.1. Taxonomy (NCBI): domain Eukaryota; kingdom Metazoa; phylum Nematoda; class Chromadorea; order Rhabditida; family Diplogasteridae; genus Parapristionchus; species Parapristionchus giblindavisi. Next base: position 374,795 of record CALSFV010000035.1, read on the forward strand.
CTTGTGTTGATTCCACAATGCCGAAAGTACAAAAGTAGCTTTCACTCTGATAAGACCAAAAGAATACCTGACATGAAAAATTTTCTGCTAGACCCAGCGTGTCATATACCAAACGAAAGAGCAAAACATTCGGAGTATTTTGCACGTTCCCATGTTGAACAACGGCCACTTCAGCCGAATTAACAAAATTGAATTATGCATTTTCGGCAATAAAGAATTCGTGACACGTCAATGCTTTATCGAAACTTATCGTAGCATATACCACGTGAAAGAGCAAAAAATTCTGAATAATCTACACTTCAGTTCATGTCAAACTGTAATCTTGTGTTGATTCCACAATGCCCAAAGTACAAAAGTAGCTTTCACTCTGATAAGACCAAAAGAATACCTGACATGAAAAATTTTCTGCTAGACCCAGCATGTCATATACCAAACGAAAGAGCAAAAAATTCTGAGTATTTTGCTCGTTCACATGTTGAACAACGGCCACTTCAGCCGAATTAACAAAATTGAATTATGCATTTTTGGCAATAAAGAATTCGTGACACGTCAATGCTTTAACGAAACTTATCGTAGCATATACCACGTGAAAGAGCAAAAAAATCTGAATAATCTACACTTCAGTTCATGTCAAACTGTAATCTTGTGTTGATTCCACAATGCCCAAAGTACAAAAGTAGCTTTCACTCTGATAAGACCAAAAGAATACCTGACATGAAAAATTTTCTGCTAGACCCAGCGTGTCATATACCAAACGAAAGAGCAAAAAAATCTGAGTATTTTCCAACGTGCCATGTTGAACAACGGTCGCTCCAGCCGAATTAACAATATTGAACCATTCATTTTTAGCATTAAAGAATTCGTAACACGCCAATATTTTATCTAAACTTATCGTAGCATATACCACGTGAAAGAGCAAAAAATTCTGAATAATATACACTTCAGTTCATGTCAAACTGTAATCTTGTGTTGATTCCACAATGCCGAAAGTACAAAAGATGCTTTCACTCTGATTAGACCAAAAGAATACCTGACATGAAAAATTTTCTGCTAGACCCAGCGTGTCATATACCAAACGAAAGAGCAAAAAATTCTGAGCATTTTGCTCGTTCCCATGTTGAACAACGGCCACTTCAGCCGAATTAACAAAATTGAATTATGCATTTTTGGCAATAAAGAATTCGTGACACGTCAATGCTTTATCGAAACTTATCGTAGCATATACCAGGTGAAAGAGCAAAAAATTCTGAATAATCTTCACTTCAGTTCATGTCAAACTGTAATCTTGTGTTGATTCCACAATGCCCAAAGTACAAAAGTAGCTTTCACTCTGATAAGACCAATAGAATACCTGACATGAAAAATTTTCTGCTAGACCCAGCGTGTCATATACCAAACGAAAGAGCAAAAAATTCTGAGTATTTTGCAACGTTCCATGTTCAACAACGGCCGCTCCAGCCGAATTAACAACATTGAACCATTCATTTTTAGCATTAAAGAATTCGTAACACGCCAATATTTTATCTAAACTTATCGTAGCATATACCACGTGAAAGAGCAAAACATTCTGAATAATCTACACTTCAGTTCATGTCAAACTGTAATCTTGTGTTGATTCCACAATGCCGAAAGTACAAAAGTAGCTTTCACTCTGAGAAGACCAAAAGAATACCTGACATGAAAAATTTTCTGCTAGACCCAGCGTGTCATATACCAAACGAAAGAGCAAAAAATTCTGAGTATTTTGCAACGTTCCATGTTGAACAACGGCCACTTCAGCCGAATTAACAAAATTGAATTATGCATTTTTGGCAATAAAGAATTCGTGACACGTCAATGCTTTATCGAAACTTATCGTAGCATATACCACGTGAAAGAGCAAAAAATTCTGAATAATCTACACTTCAGTTCATGTCAAACTGTAATCTTGTGTTGATTCCACAAAGCCCAAAGTACAAAAGTAGCTTTCACTCTGATAAGACCAAAAGAATACCTGACATGAAAAATTTTCTGCTAGACCCAGCGTGTCATATACCAAACGAAAGAGCAAAAAAATCTGAGTATTTTCCAACGTGCCATGTTGAACAACGGTCGCTCCAGCCGAATTAACAATATTGAACCATTCATTTTTAGCATTAAAGAATTCGTAACACGCCAATATTTTATCTAAACTTATCGTAGCATATACCACGTGAAAGAGCAAAAAATTCTGAATAATATACACTTCAGTTCATGTCAAACTGTAATCTTGTGTTGATTCCACAATGCCGAAAGTACAAAAGATGCTTTCACTCTGATTAGACCAAAAGAATACCTGACATGAAAAATTTTCTGCTAGACCCAGCGTGTCATATACCAAACGAAAGAGCAAAAAATTCTGAGCATTTTGCTCGTTCCCATGTTGAACAACGGCCACTTCAGCCGAATTAACAAAATTGAATTATGCATTTTTGGCAATAAAGAATTCGTGACACGTCAATGCTTTATCGAAACTTATCGTAGCATATACCAGGTGAAAGAGCAAAAAATTCTGAATAATCTTCACTTCAGTTCATGTCAAACTGTAATCTTGTGTTGATTCCACAATGCCCAAAGTACAAAAGTAGCTTTCACTCTGATAAGACCAATAGAATACCTGACATGAAAAATTTTCTGCTAGACCCAGCGTGTCATATACCAAACGAAAGAGCAAAAAATTCTGAGTATTTTGCAACGTTCCATGTTCAACAACGGCCGCTCCAGCCGAATTAACAACATTGAACCATTCATTTTTAGCATTAAAGAATTCGTAACACGCCAATATTTTATCTAAACTTATCGTAGCATATACCACGTGAAAGAGCAAAACATTCTGAATAATCTACACTTCAGTTCATGTCAAACTGTAATCTTGTGTTGATTCCACAATGCCGAAAGTACAAAAGTAGCTTTCACTCTGAGAAGACCAAAAGAATACCTGACATGAAAAATTTTCTGCTAGACCCAGCGTGTCATATACCAAACGAAAGAGCAAAAAATTCTGAGTATTTTGCAACGTTCCATGTTGAACAACGGCCACTTCAGCCGAATTAACAAAATTGAATTATGCATTTTTGGCAATAAAGAATTCGTGACACGTCAATGCTTTATCGAAACTTATCGTAGCATATACCACGTGAAAGAGCAAAAAATTCTGAATAATCTACACTTCAGTTCATGTCAAACTGTAATCTTGTGTTGATTCCACAAAGCCCAAAGTACAAAAGTAGCTTTCACTCTGATAAGACCAAAAGAATACCTGACATGAAAAATTTTCTGCTAGACCCAGCGTGTCATATACCAAACGAAAGAGCAAAAAAATCTGAGTATTTTCCAACGTGCCATGTTGAACAACGGTCGCTCCAGCCGAATTAACAATATTGAACCATTCATTTTTAGCATTAAAGAATTCGTAACACGCCAATATTTTATCTAAACTTATCGTAGCATATACCACGTGAAAGAGCAAAAAATTCTGAATAATCTACACTTCAGTTCATGTCAAACTGTAATCTTGTGTTGATTCCACAATGCCGAAAGTACAAAAGTAGCTTTCACTCTGATAAGACCAAAAGAATACCTGACATGAAAAATTTTCTGCTAGACCCAGCGTGTCATATACCAAACGAAAGAGCAAAAAATTCTGAGCATTTTGCTCGTTCCCATGTTGAACAACGGCCACTTCAGCCGAATTAACAAAATTGAATTATGCATTTTTGGCAATAAAGAATTCGTGGCACGTCAATGCTTTATCGAAACTTATCGTAGCATATACCACGTGAAAGAGCAAAAGATTCTGAATAATCTACACTTCAGTTCATGTCAAACTGTAATCTTGTGTTGATTCCACAATGCCCAAAGTACAAAAGTAGCTTTCACTCTGATAAGACCAAAAGAATACCTGACATGAAAAATTTTCTGCTAGACCCAGCGTGTCATATACCAAACGAAAGAGCAAAAAATTCTGAGTATTTTGCTCGTTCACATGTTGAACAACGGCCACTTCAGCCGAATTAACAAAATTGAATTATGCATTTTTGGCAATAAAGAATTCGTGACACGTCAATGCTTTATCGAAACTTATCGTAGCATATACCACGTGAAAGAGCAAAAAATTCTGAATAATCTACACTTCAGTTCATGTCAAACTGTAATCTTGTGTTGATTCCACAATGCCCAAAGTACAAAAGTAGCTTTCACTCTGATAAGACCAAAAGAATACCTGACATGAAAAATTTTCTGCTAGACCCAGCGTGTCATATACCAAACGAAAGAGCAAAAAAATCTGAGTATTTTCCAACGTGCCATGTTGAACAACGGTCGCTCCAGCCGAATTAACAATATTGAACCATTCATTTTTAGCATTAAAGAATTCGTAACACGCCAATATTTTATCTAAACTTATCGTAGCATATACCACGTGAAAGAGCAAAAAATTCTGAATAATCTACACTTCAGTTCATGTCAAACTGTAATCTTGTGTTGATTCCACAATGCCCAAAGTACAAAAGTAGCTTTCACTCTGATAAGACCAAAAGAATACCTGACATGAAAAATTTTCTTGCTAGACCCAGCGTGTCATATACCAAACGAAAGAGCATAAAATTCTGAGTATTTCGCAACGTTCCATGTTGAACAACGGCCACTTCAGCCGAATTAACAAAATTGAATTATGCATTTTTGGCAATAAAGAATTCGTGACACGTCAATGCTTTATCGAAACTTATCGTAGCATATACCACGTGAAAGAGCAAAAAATTCTGAATAATCTACACTTCAGTTCATGTCAAACTGTAATCTTGTGTTGATTCCACAATGCCCAAAGTACAAAAGTAGCTTTCACTCTGATAAGACCAAAAGAATACCTGACATGAAAAATTTTCTGCTAGACCCAGCGTGTCATATACCAAACGAAAGAGCAAAAAAATCTGAGTATTTTCCAACGTGCCATGTTGAACAACGGTCGCTCCAGCCGAATTAACAATATTGAACCATTCATTTTTAGCATTAAAGAATTCGTAACACGCCAATATTTTATCTAAACTTATCGTAGCATATACCACGTGAAAGAGCAAAAAATTCTGAATAATATACACTTCAGTTCATGTCAAACTGTAATCTTGTGTTGATTCCACAATGCCGAAAGTACAAAAGTAGCTTTCACTCTGATAAGACCAAAAGAATACCTGACATGAAAAATTTTCTGCTAGACCCAGCGTGTCATATACCAAACGAAAGAGCAAAAAATTCTGAGTATTTTGCAACGTTCCATGTTCAACAACGGCCGCTCCAGCCGAATTAACAACATTGAACCATTCATTTTTAGCATTAAAGAGTTCGTAACACGCCAATATTTTATCTAAACTTATCGTAGCATATACCACGTGAAAGAGCAAAACATTCTGAATAATCTACACTTCAGTTCATGTCAAACTGTAATCTTGTGTTGATTCCACAATGCCGAAAGTACAAAAGTAGCTTTCACTCTGAGAAGACCAAAAGAATACCTGACATGAAAAATTTTCTGCTAGACCCAGCGTGTCATATACCAAACGAAAGAGCAAAAAATTCTGAGTATTTTGCAACGTTCCATGTTGAACAACGGCCACTTCAGCCGAATTAACAAAATTGAATTATGCATTTTTGGCAATAAAGAATTCGTGACACGTCAATGCTTTATCGAAACTTATCGTAGCATATACCACGTGAAAGAGCAAAAAATTCTGAATAATCTACACTTCAGTTCATGTCAAACTGTAATCTTGTGTTGATTCCACAAAGCCCAAAGTACAAAAGTAGCTTTCACTCGGATAAGACCAAAAGAATACCTGACATGAAAAATTTTCTGCTAGACCCAGCGTGTCATATACCAAACGAAAGAGCAAAAAAATCTGAGTATTTTCCAACGTGCCATGTTGAACAACGGTCGCTCCAGCCGAATTAACAATATTGAACCATTCATTTTTAGCATTAAAGAATTCGTAACACGCCAATATTTTATCTAAACTTATCGTAGCATATACCACGTGAAAGAGCAAAAAATTCTGAATAATCTACACTTCAGTTCATGTCAAACTGTAATCTTGTGTTGATTCCACAATGCCGAAAGTACAAAAGTAGCTTTCACTCTGATAAGACCAAAAGAATACCTGACATGAAAAATTTTCTGCTAGACCCAGCGTGTCATATACCAAACGAAAGAGCAAAAAATTCTGAGCATTTTGCTCGTTCCCATGTTGAACAACGGCCACTTCAGCCGAATTAACAAAATTGAATTATGCATTTTTGGCAATAAAGAATTCGTGACACGTCAATGCTTTATCGAAACTTATCGTAGCATATACCAGGTGAAAGAGCAAAAAATTCTGAATAATCTTCACTTCAGTTCATGTCAAACTGTAATCTTGTGTTGATTCCACAATGCCCAAAGTACAAAAGTAGCTTTCACTCTGATAAGACCAATAGAATACCTGACATGAAAAATTTTCTGCTAGACCCAGCGTGTCATATACCAAACGAAAGAGCAAAAAATTCTGAGTATTTTGCAACGTTCCATGTTGAACAACGGCCACTTCAGCCGAATTAACAAAATTGAATTATGCATTTTTGGCAATAAAGAATTCGTGACACGTCAATGCTTTATCGAAACTTATCGTAGCATATACCACGTGAAAGAGCAAAAAATTCTGAATAATCTACACTTCAGTTCATGTCAAACTGTAATCTTGTGTTGATTCCACAAAGCCCAAAGTACAAAAGTAGCTTTCACTCTGATAAGACCAAAAGAATACCTGACATGAAAAATTTTCTGCTAGACCCAGCGTGTCATATACCAAACGAAAGAGCAAAAAAATCTGAGTATTTTCCAACGTGCCATGTTGAACAACGGTCGCTCCAGCCGAATTAACAATATTGAACCATTCATTTTTAGCATTAAAGAATTCGTAACACGCCAATATTTTATCTAAACTTATCGTAGCATATACCACGTGAAAGAGCAAAAAATTCTGAATAATCTACACTTCAGTTCATGTCAAACTGTAATCTTGTGTTGATTCCACAATGCCGAAAGTACAAAAGTAGCTTTCACTCTGATAAGACCAAAAGAATACCTGACATGAAAAATTTTCTGCTAGACCCAGCGTGTCATATACCAAACGAAAGAGCAAAAAATTCTGAGCATTTTGCTCGTTCCCATGTTGAACAACGGCCACTTCAGCCGAATTAACAAAATTGAATTATGCATTTTTGGCAATAAAGAATTCGTGACACGTCAATGCTTTATCGAAACTTATCGTAGCATATACCAGGTGAAAGAGCAAAAAATTCTGAATAATCTTCACTTCAGTTCATGTCAAACTGTAATCTTGTGTTGATTCCACAATGCCCAAAGTACAAAAGTAGCTTTCACTCTGATAAGACCAATAGAATACCTGACATGAAAAATTTTCTGCTAGACCCAGCGTGTCATATACCAAACGAAAGAGCAAAAAATTCTGAGTATTTTGCAACGTTCCATGTTGAACAACGGCCACTTCAGCCGAATTAACAAAATTGAATTATGCATTTTTGGCAATAAAGAATTCGTGACACGTCAATGCTTTATCGAAACTTATCGTAGCATATACCACGTGAAAGAGCAAAAAATTCTGAATAATCTACACTTCAGTTCATGTCAAACTGTAATCTTGTGTTGATTCCACAAAGCCCAAAGTACAAAAGTAGCTTTCACTCTGATAAGACCAAAAGAATACCTGACATGAAAAATTTTCTGCTAGACCCAGCGTGTCATATACCAAACGAAAGAGCAAAAAAATCTGAGTATTTTCCAACGTGCCATGTTGAACAACGGTCGCTCCAGCCGAATTAACAATATTGAACCATTCATTTTTAGCATTAAAGAATTCGTAACACGCCAATATTTTATCTAAACTTATCGTAGCATATACCACGTGAAAGAGCAAAAAATTCTGAATAATCTACACTTCAGTTCATGTCAAACTGTAATCTTGTGTTGATTCCACAATGCCGAAAGTACAAAAGTAGCTTTCACTCTGATAAGACCAAAAGAATACCTGACATGAAAAATTTTCTGCTAGACCCAGCGTGTCATATACCAAACGAAAGAGCAAAAAATTCTGAGCATTTTGCTCGTTCCCATGTTGAACAACGGCCACTTCAGCCGAATTAACAAAATTGAATTATGCATTTTTGGCAATAAAGAATTCGTGGCACGTCAATGCTTTATCGAAACTTATCGTAGCATATACCACGTGAAAGAGCAAAAGATTCTGAATAATCTACACTTCAGTTCATGTCAAACTGTAATCTTGTGTTGATTCCACAATGCCCAAAGTACAAAAGTAGCTTTCACTCTGATAAGACCAAAAGAATACCTGACATGAAAAATTTTCTGCTAGACCCAGCGTGTCATATACCAAACGAAAGAGCAAAAAATTCTGAGTATTTTGCTCGTTCACATGTTGAACAACGGCCACTTCAGCCGAATTAACAAAATTGAATTATGCATTTTTGGCAATAAAGAATTCGTGACACGTCAATGCTTTAACGAAACTTATCGTAGCATATACCACGTGAAAGAGCAAAAAAATCTGAATAATCTACACTTCAGTTCATGTCAAACTGTAATCTTGTGTTGATTCCACAATGCCCAAAGTACAAAAGTAGCTTTCACTCTGATAAGACCAAAAGAATACCTGACATGAAAAATTTTCTGCTAGACCCAGCGTGTCATATACCAAACGAAAGAGCAAAAAAATCTGAGTATTTTCCAACGTGCCATGTTGAACAACGGTCGCTCCAGCCGAATTAACAATATTGAACCATTCATTTTTAGCATTAAAGAATTCGTAACACGCCAATATTTTATCTAAACTTATCGTAGCATATACCACGTGAAAGAGCAAAAAATTCTGAATAATCTACACTTCAGTTCATGTCAAACTGTAATCTTGTGTTGATTCCACAATGCCGAAAGTACAAAAGTAGCTTTCACTCTGATAAGACCAAAAGAATACCTGACATGAAAAATTTTCTGCTAGACCCAGCGTGTCATATACCAAACGAAAGAGCAAAAAATTCTGAGCATTTTGCTCGTTCCCATGTTGAACAACGGCCACTTCAGCCGAATTAACAAAATTGAATTATGCATTTTTGGCAATAAAGAATTCGTGACACGTCAATGCTTTATCGAAACTTATCGTAGCATATACCAGGTGAAAGAGCAAAAAATTCTGAATAATCTTCACTTCAGTTCATGTCAAACTGTAATCTTGTGTTGATTCCACAATGCCCAAAGTACAAAAGTAGCTTTCACTCTGATAAGACCAATAGAATACCTGACATGAAAAATTTTCTGCTAGACCCAGCGTGTCATATACCAAACGAAAGAGCAAAAAATTCTGAGTATTTTGCAACGTTCCATGTTGAACAACGGCCACTTCAGCCGAATTAACAAAATTGAATTATGCATTTTTGGCAATAAAGAATTCGTGACACGTCAATGCTTTATCGAAACTTATCGTAGCATATACCACGTGAAAGAGCAAAAAATTCTGAATAATCTACACTTCAGTTCATGTCAAACTGTAATCTTGTGTTGATTCCACAATGCCCAAAGTACAAAAGTAGCTTTCACTCTGATAAGACCAAAAGAATACCTGACATGAAAAATTTTCTGCTAGACCCAGCGGGTCATATACCAAACGAAAGAGCAAAAAAATCTGAGTATTTTCCAACGTGCCATGTTGAACAACGGTCGCTCCAGCCGAATTAACAATATTGAACCATTCATTTTTAGCATTAAAGAATTCGTAACACGCCAATATTTTATCTAAACTTATCGTAGCATATACCACGTGAAAGAGCAAAAAATTCTGAATAATCTACACTTCAGTTCATGTCAAACTGTAATCTTGTGTTGATTCCACAATGCCCAAAGTACAAAAGTAGCTTTCACTCTGATAAGACCAAAAGAATACCTGACATGAAAAATTTTCTTGCTAGACCCAGCGTGTCAAATACCAAACGAAAGAGCATAAAATTCTGAGTATTTTGCAACGTTCCATGTTGAACAACGGCCACTTCAGCCGAATTAACAAAATTGAATTATGCATTTTTGGCAATAAAGAATTCGTGACACGTCAATGCTTTATCGAAACTTATCGTAGCATATACCACGTGAAAGAGCAAAAAATTCTGAATAATCTACACTTCAGTTCATGTCAAACTGTAATCTTGTGTTGATTCCACAATGCCCAAAGTACAAAAGTAGCTTTCACTCTGATAAGACCAAAAGAATACCTGACATGAAAAATTTTCTTGCTAGACCCAGCGTGTCATATACCAAACGAAAGAGCAAAAAATTCTGAGTATTTTGCAACGTTCCATGTTGAACAACGGCCACTTCAGCCGAATTAACAAAATTGAATTATGCATTTTTGGCAATAAAGAATTCGTGACACGTCAATGCTTTATCGAAACTTATCGTAGCATATACCACGTGAAAGAGCAAAAAAATCTGAATAATCTACACTTCAGTTCATGTCAAACTGTAATCTTGTGTTGATTCCACAATGCCCAAAGTACAAAAGTAGCTTTCACTCTGATAAGACCAAAAGAATACCTGACATGAAAAATTTTCTGCTAGACCCAGCGTGTCATATACCAAACGAAAGAGCAAAAAAATCTGAGTATTTTCCAACGTGCCATGTTGAACAACGGTCGCTCCAGCCGAATTAACAATATTGAACCATTCATTTTTAGCATTAAAGAATTCGTAACACGCCAATATTTTATCTAAACTTATCGTAGCATATACCACGTGAAAGAGCAAAAAATTCTGAATAATCTACACTTCAGTTCATGTCAAACTGTAATCTTGTGTTGATTCCACAATGCCGAAAGTACAAAAGTAGCTTTCACTCTGATAAGACCAAAAGAATACCTGACATGAAAAATTTTCTGCTAGACCCAGCGTGTCATATACCAAACGAAAGAGCAAAAAATTCTGAGCATTTTGCTCGTTCCCATGTTGAACAACGGCCACTTCAGCCGAATTAACAAAATTGAATTATGCATTTTTGGCAATAAAGAATTCGTGACACGTCAATGCTTTATCGAAACTTATCGTAGCATATACCAGGTGAAAGAGCAAAAAATTCTGAATAATCTTCACTTCAGTTCATGTCAAACTGTAATCTTGTGTTGATTCCACAATGCCCAAAGTACAAAAGTAGCTTTCACTCTGATAAGACCAATAGAATACCTGACATGAAAAATTTTCTGCTAGACCCAGCGTGTCATATACCAAACGAAAGAGCAAAAAATTCTGAGTATTTTGCAACGTTCCATGTTCAACAACGGCCGCTCCAGCCGAATTAACAACATTGAACCATTCATTTTTAGCATTAAAGAATTCGTAACACGCCAATATTTTATCTAAACTTATCGTAGCATATACCACGTGAAAGAGCAAAAAATTCTGAATAATCTACACTTCAGTTCATGTCAAACTGTAATCTTGTGTTGATTCCACAATGCCGAAAGTACAAAAGTAGCTTTCACTCTGAGAAGACCAAAAGAATACCTGACATGAAAAATTTTCTGCTAGACCCAGCGTGTCATATACCAAACGAAAGAGCAAAAAATTCTGAGTATTTTGCAACGTTCCATGTTGAACAACGGCCGCTCCAGCCGAATTAACAAAATTGAATTATGCATTTTTGGCAATAAAGAATTCGTGACACGTCAATGCTTTATCGAAACTTATCGTAGCATATACCACGTGAAAGAGCAAAAAAATCTGAATAATCTACACTTCAGTTCATGTCAAACTGTGATCTTGTGTTGATTCCACAATGCCCAAAGTACAAAAGTAGCTTTCACTCTGATAAGACCAAAAGAATACCTGACAAGGGGGCTCTGTCGGCTCGTTTTGGCCATATGAGATGACAATAACATGACTAGATTAAGTTCTCGATGGTGATTACAAATCTCTTTTTTGGGCTGCCTAGACGACCTGAGTTTCGAGAAAATCGATATTGAAATTCCAAGGGTCAATTCGAAAATTTTCGGGGGGTAGTGCAGAAACATTTCGTATGAGTTGGTGAACTCATCTATCAACCTTCAAATGCACGACCCGTGTGGTGTAGTGGATAAGGTGTCCGCGTTACCTTTTGACTGTCACTGGTTCGATCCCTCTTGCAGCACTTTTTCTTTTGCTGATTTTCTTGAAGTCAAGATGAAACATCAAAAACTTTTTTTTTAAATCAAACAAAACATCAAAAAAACATCAAGATCAAAGATCATTCTTTTGATCATTTTGTTGTTAAAGTACGCACACGCTCTCACACAAAGCTATTCTTACATCTTGGTCAGGCAATGAATGATCTTTGATCTTGTTTTTTTTAAATGGTTTGTTAGATGTTTAAAAAAAGATTTTGATGTTTCATCTTGACATTAAGAAAATCCTGCAAAAGAAAATGCTGCAAGAGGGATCGAACCAGTGACAGTCAAAAGGTAACACGGACACCTTATCCACTACACCACACGGGTCGTGCCTTCGAAGGTTGATAGGTGAGTTCACCAACTCATACGAAATGTTTGTGCACTACTCCCCGAAAATTTTCGAATTGACCCTTGGAATTTCAATATCGATTTTCTCGAAACTCAGGTCGTCTAGGCAGCCCTAAAAAGAGACTCGTAATCACCATCGAGAACTTAATCTAGTCATGATATTGCCATCTCATATGGCCAAAACGAGCCGACAGAGTCCCCTTGTGACATGAAAAATTTTCTGCTAGACCCAGCGTGTCATATACCAAACGAAATAGCAAAAAATTCTGAGTATGTTCTAACGTGCCATGTTGAACAACGGTCGCTCCAGCCGAATTAACAACATTGAACCATTCATTTTTAGCATTAAAGAATTCGTAACACGCCAATATTTTATCTAAACTTATCGTAGCATATACCACGTGAAAGAGCAAAAAAATCTGAATAATCTACACTTCAGTTCATGTCAAACTGTAATCTTGTGTTGATTCCACAATGCCCAAAGTACAAAAGTAGCTTTCACTCTGATAAGACCAAAAGAATACCTGACATGAAAAATTTTCTGCTAGACCCAGCGTGTCATATACCAAACGAAAGAGCAAAAAATTCTGAGTATTTTGCAACGTTCCATGTTGAACAACGGCCGCTCCAGCCGAATTAACAACATTGAACCATTCATTTTTAGCATTAAAGAATTCGTAACACGCCAATATTTTATCTAAACTTATCGTAGCATATACCACGTGAAAGAGCAAAAAATTCTGAATAATCTACACTTCAGTTCATGTCAAACTGTAATCTTGTGTTGATTCCACAATGCCGAAAGTACAAAAGTAGCTTTCACTCTGAGAAGACCAAAAGAATACCTGACATGAAAAATTTTCTGCTAGACCCAGCGTGTCATATACCAAACGAAAGAGCAAAAAATTCTGAGTATTTTGCAACGTTTCATGTTGAACAACGGCCACTTCAGCCGAATTAACAAAATTGAATTATGCATTTTTGGCAATAAAGAATTCGTGACACGTCAATGCTTTATCGAAACTTATCGTAGCATATACCACGTGAAAGAGCAAAAAAATCTGAATAATCTACACTTCAGTTCATGTCAAACTGTAATCTTGTGTTGATTCCACAATGCCCAAAGTACAAAAGTAGCTTTCACTCTGATAAGACCAAAAGAATACCTGACATGAAAAATTTTCTGCTAGACCCAGCGTGTCATATACCAAACGAAAGAGCAAAAAATTCTGAGTATTTTTCAACGTTCCATGTTGAACAACGGCCGCTCCAGCCGAATTAACAACATTGAACCATTCATTTTTAGCATTAAAGAATTCGTAACACGCCAATATTTAATCTAAACTTATCGTAGCATATACCACGTGAAAGAGCAAAAAATTCTGAATAATCTACACTTCAGTTCATGTCAAACTGTAATCTTGTGTTGATTCCACAATGCCGAAAGTACAAAAGTAGCTTTCACTCTGAGAAGACCAAAAGAATACCTGATAGGGTTGCAAGAACGGGAGCGAAGTCTACGCACCCTATTCCCACCCCTCCCTTCTCTCTAGCAATCGCCTGTGAGAGGCACTCTCTCCCTTCCCAACTTCGTAATTTGACACACCATGGCCAGAGGTCGCGTAATTCCCGCACCTTTGCGGGAATTACGCAATCTCTCTCACCTCTCCCTTCCCCTATCACTGCTCTGTCTTCACTCCAGCCGCCTCACATTGAGGCACCCTCATTGAGGCGCGTTTGAAGACAATTTTAACTCCCCTCTCATCTGAGAGGTTAGCAGTCAACAGCAAAGTTGTAGCTCACATCGATCTGATTCTGATTCCTTGTTGGAAGAGTCGATACGATCAATACAGACAAAATGGCATTCGTTCTTCGGTTTCAGAGGGAAATCGGAACGATTAGCATTCACAATAATTATTGTTATGGACAATTGAATTTCTCTCAATGATCAGACTGATCAGATTATTGATTAACCGTGTCATTCTCCCAATATTCCATTTCAGTGATTCATTGTCTTGAGAGGGGCACCTCTCATCCACTCTCGTAGTTGTGAGTTTCTTTATGTCAGAACAATAACACTTCGCATACCGTAAGCAATCATCGGATAGCAACAGTTGAGATTTTTCAGTTGAGAGCAACAGGAAATTTTTTTAATGAATCAAAAATATTTGAAAAAAAAAATATTTTTGTTTGGTTAAAAAGATATTTAAAAATTTAAACTCATTATTTTTATCCGAACAGTGGTAAAAACACTCATCCACGCAAACAACAGAATTCTGAAACGTGAAAATTATGGTTCCATAACTTTAGATAATAATCTGTGAACGCTGTATTGTGGAGAAAATTCTACCGAATACCAGTTTTTCAGTCTGATTAATGTCATGATCCAAACTGTGTAAATTCAAGATCCACATTAAAAACTTCTTCAAGACCAAAAAAATGATAAAAATGAGAATCATGTTATCTGAAATTGTCTTATTGCATTAATTTTTTGAGAAAATTTAATTTAAAATGATTTTGATTTTTTGGCATAGTTAAAGAATTTAAAACATTCAAAACAAAAAAAACCTAAACACAGACAAATTCTAAGAGTTCGAATTTCATTGAAAATAAATCTTGGTCATCTCGATTCACTCGACGAACATTCGGTTGCTGTTGACTTATCTACAGGTACAGTCTTGGATACTGTATCCGATGATTGCTTACGGTATGCGAAGTGTTATTGTTCTGACATAAAGAAACTCACAACTACGAGAGTGGATGAGAGGTGCCCCTCTCAAGACAATGAATCACTGAAATGGAATATTGGGAGAATGACACGGTTAATCAATAATCTGATCAGTCTGATCATTGAGAGAAATTCAATTGTCCATAACAATAATTATTGTGAATGCTAATCGTTCCGATTTCCCTCTGAAACCGAAGAACGAATGCCATTTTGTTTGTATTGATCGTATCGACTCTTCCAAAAAGGAATCAGAATCAGATCGATGTGAGCTACAACTTTGCTGTTGACTGCTAACCTCTTAGATGAGAGGGGAGTTATATATATCTTCAAACGTGACTCAATAAGGGTGCCTCAATGTGAGGCGGCTGGAGTGAAGACAGACCAGTGATAGGGGAAGGGAGAGGTGAGAGAGATTGCGTAATTTCCGCAAAGGTGCGGGAAATACGCGACCTCTGGCAGTCTCTCTTCTCTCGTGCGGGAAATAACGAGAGAGGGGCAAGAGATGGGAAGAGGGCGCGGTAAATTCGATTATGCTTACGCAACGGCAACCCTAATACCTGACATGAAAAATTTTCTGCTAGACCCAGCGTGTCATATACCAAACGAAAGAGCAAAAAATTCTGAGTATTTTGCTCGTTCCCATTTTGAACAACGGCCACTTCAGCCGAATTAACACAATTGAATTATGCATTTTTGGCAATAAAGAATTCGTGACACGTCAATGCTTTATCGAAACTTATCGTAGCATATACCACGTGAAAGAGCAAAAAAATCTGAATAATCTACACTTCAGTTCATGTCAAACTGTAATCTTGTGTTGATTCCACAATGCCCAAAGTACAAAAGTAGCTTTCACTCTGATAAGACCAAAAGAATACCTGACATGAAAAATTTTCTTGCTAGACCCAGCGTGTCATATACCAAACGAAAGAGCAAAAAATTCTGAGTATTTTGCAACGTTCCATGTTGAACAACGGCCGCTTCAGCCGAATTAACAAAATTGAATTATGCATTTTTGGCAATAAAGAATTCGTGACACGTCAATGCTTTATCGAAACTTATCGTAGCATATACCACGTGAAAGAGCAAAAAATTCTGAATAATCTACACTTCAGTTCATGTCAAACTGTAATCTTGTGTTGATTCCACAATGCCCAAAGTACAAAAGTAGCTTTCACTCTGATAAGACCAAAAGAATACCTGACATGAAAAATTTTCTGCTAGACCCAGCGTGTCATATACCAAACGAAAGAGCAAAAAATTCTGAGTATTTTGCAACGTTCCATGTTGAACAACGGCCGCTCCAGCCGAATTAACAACATTGAACCATGCATTTTTAGCATTAAAGAATTCGCGACACGCCAATATTTAATCTACACTTATCGTAGCATATACCACGTGAAAGAGCAAAAACTTCTGAATAATCTACACTTCAGTTCATGTCAAACTGTAATCTTGTGTTGATTCCACAATGCCCAAAGTACAAAAGTAGCTTTCACTCTGATAAGAGCAAAAGAATACCTGACATGAAAAATTTTCTGCTAGACCCAGCGTGTCATATACCAAACGAAAGAGCAAAAAATTCTGAGTATTTTGCAACGTTCCATGTTGAACAACGGCCACTTCAGCCGAATTAACAAAATTGAATTATGCATTTTTGGCAATAAAGAATTCGTGACACGTCAATGCTTTATCGAAACTTATCGTAGCATATACCACGTGAAAGAGCAAAAAAATCTGAATAATCTACACTTCAGTTCATGTCAAACTGTAATCTTGTGTTGATTCCACAATGCCCAAAGTACAAAAGTAGCTTTCACTCTGATAAGACCAAAAGAATACCTGACATGAAAAATTTTCTTGCTAGACCCAGCGTGTCATATACCAAACGAAAGAGCAAAAAATTCTGAGTATTTTTGCAACGTTCCATGTTGAACAACGGCCGCTTCAGCCGAATTAACAAAATTGAATTATGCATTTTTGGCAATAAAGAATTCGTGACACGTCAATGCTTTATCGAAACTTATCGTAGCATATACCACGTGAAAGAGCAAAAAATTCTGAATAATCTACACTTCAGTTCATGTCAAACTGTAATCTTGTGTTGATTCCACAATGCCCAAAGTACAAAAGTAGCTTTCACTCTGATAAGACCAAAAGAATACCTGACATGAAAAATTTTCTGCTAGACCCAGCGTGTCATATACCAAACGAAAGAGCAAAAAATTCTGAGTATTTTGCAACGTTCCATGTTGAACAACGGCCGCTCCAGCCGAATTAACAACATTGAACCATGCATTTTTAGCATTAAAGAATTCGCGACACGCCAATATTTAATCTACACTTATCGTAGCATATACCACGTGAAAGAGCAAAAACTTCTGAATAATCTACACTTCAGTTCATGTCAAACTGTAATCTTGTGTTGATTCCACAATGCCCAAAGTACAAAAGTAGCTTTCACTCTGATAAGAGCAAAAGAATACCTGACATGAAAAATTTTCTGCTAGACCCAGCGTGTCATATACCAAACGAAAGAGCAAAAAATTCTGAGTATTTTGCAACGTTCCATGTTGAACAACGGCCACTTCAGCCGAATTAACAAAATTGAATTATGCATTTTTGGCAATAAAGAATTCGTGACACGTCAATGCTTTATCGAAACTTATCGTAGCATATACCACGTGAAAGAGCAAAAAAATCTGAATAATCTACACTTCAGTTCATGTCAAACTGTAATCTTGTGTTGATTCCACAATGCCCAAAGTACAAAAGTAGCTTTCACTCTGATAAGACCAAAAGAATACCTGACATGAAAAATTTTCTTGCTAGACCCAGCGTGTCATATACCAAACGAAAGAGCAAAAAATTCTGAGTATTTTTGCAACGTTCCATGTTGAACAACGGCCGCTTCAGCCGAATTAACAAAATTGAATTATGCATTTTTGGCAATAAAGAATTCGTGACACGTCAATGCTTTATCGAAACTTATCGTAGCATATACCACGTGAAAGAGCAAAAAATTCTGAATAATCTACACTTCAGTTCATGTCAAACTGTAATCTTGTGTTGATTCCACAATGCCCAAAGTACAAAAGTAGCTTTCACTCTGATAAGACCAAAAGAATACCTGACATGAAAAATTTTCTGCTAGACCCAGCGTGTCATATACCAAACGAAAGAGCAAAAAATTCTGAGTATTTTGCAACGTTCCATGTTGAACAACGGCCGCTCCAGCCGAATTAACAACATTGAACCATGCATTTTTAGCATTAAAGAATTCGCGACACGCCAATATTTAATCTACACTTATCGTAGCATATACCACGTGAAAGAGCAAAAACTTCTGAATAATCTACACTTCAGTTCATGTCAAACTGTAATCTTGTGTTGATTCCACAATGCCCAAAGTACAAAAGTAGCTTTCACTCTGATAAGAGCAAAAGAATACCTGACATGAAAAATTTTCTGCTAGACCCAGCGTGTCATATACCAAACGAAAGAGCAAAAAATTCTGAGTATTTTGCAACGTTCCATGTTGAACAACGGCCACTTCAGCCGAATTAACAAAATTGAATTATGCATTTTTGGCAATAAAGAATTCGTGACACGTCAATGCTTTATCGAAACTTATCGTAGCATATACCACGTGAAAGAGCAAAAAATTCTGAATAATCTACACTTCAGTTCATGTCAAACTGTAATCTTGTGTTGATTCCACAATGCCCAAAGTACAAAAGTAGCTTTCACTCTGATAAGACCAAAAGAATACCTGACATGAAAAATTTTCTGCTAGACCCAGCGTGTCATATACCAAACGAAAGAGCAAAAAATTCTGAGTATTTTGCAACGTTCCATGTTGAACAACGGCCGCTCCAGCCGAATTAACAACATTGAACCATGCATTTTTAGCATTAAAGAATTCGCGACACGCCAATATTTAATCTACACTTATCGTAGCATATACCACGTGAAAGAGCAAAAACTTCTGAATAATCTACACTTCAGTTCATGTCAAACTGTAATCTTGTGTTGATTCCACAATGCCCAAAGTACAAAAGTAGCTTTCACTCTGATAAGAGCAAAAGAATACCTGACATGAAAAATTTTCTGCTAGACCCAGCGTGTCATATACCAAACGAAAGAGCAAAAAATTCTGAGTATTTTGCAACGTTCCATGTTGAACAACGGCCACTTCAGCCGAATTAACAAAATTGAATTATGCATTTTTGGCAATAAAGAATTCGTGACACGTCAATGCTTTATCGAAACTTATCGTAGCATATACCACGTGAAAGAGCAAAAAAATCTGAATAATCTACACTTCAGTTCATGTCAAACTGTAATCTTGTGTTGATTCCACAATGCCCAAAGTACAAAAGTAGCTTTCACTCTGATAAGACCAAAAGAATACCTGACATGAAAAATTTTCTGCTAGACCCAGCGTGTCATATACCAAACGAAAGAGCAAAAAATTCTGAGTATTTTGCAACGTTCCATGTTGAACAACGGCCACTTCAGCCGAATTAACAAAATTGAATTATGCATTTTTGGCAATAAAGAATTCGTGACACGTCAATGCTTTATCGAAACTTATCGTAGCATATACCACGTGAAAGAGCAAAAAATTCTGAATAATCTACACTTCAGTTCATGTCAAACTGTAATCTTGTGTTGATTCCACAATGCCCAAAGTACAAAAGTAGCTTTCACTCTGATAAGACCAAAAGAATACCTGACATGAAAAATTTTCTGCTAGACCCAGCGTGTCATATACCAAACGAAAGAGCAAAAAATTCTGAGTATTTTGCAACGTTCCATGTTGAACAACGGCCGCTCCAGCCGAATTAACAACATTGAACCATGCATTTTTAGCATTAAAGAATTCGCGACACGCCAATATTTAATCTACACTTATCGTAGCATATACCACGTGAAAGAGCAAAAACTTCTGAATAATCTACACTTCAGTTCATGTCAAACTGTAATCTTGTGTTGATTCCACAATGCCCAAAGTACAAAAGTAGCTTTCACTCTGATAAGAGCAAAAGAATACCTGACATGAAAAATTTTCTGCTAGACCCAGCGTGTCATATACCAAACGAAAGAGCAAAAAATTCTGAGTATTTTGCTCGTTCCCATGTTGAACAACGGCCGCTCCAGCCGAATTAACAACATTGAACCATGCATTTTTAGCATTACAGAATTCGTGACACGCCAATATTTAATCTAAACTTATCGTAGCATATACCACGAGAAAGAGCAAAAAATTCTGAATAATCTACACTTCAGTTCATGTCAAACTGTAATCTTGTGTTCATTCCACAATGCCCAAAGTACAAAAGTAGCTTTCACTCTGATAAGACCAAAAGAATACCTGACATGAAAAATTTTCTGCTAGACCCAGCGTGTCATATACCAAACGAAAGAGCAAAAAATTCTGAGTATTTTGCAACGTTCCATGTTGAACAACGGCCACTTCAGCCGAATTAACAAAATTGAATTATGCATTTTTGGCAATAAAGAATTCGTGACACGTCAATGCTTTATCGAAACTTATCGTAGCATATACCACGTGAAAGAGCAAAAAATTCTGAATAATCTACACTTCAGTTCATGTCAAACTGTAATCTTGTGTTGATTCCACAATGCCCAAAGTACAAAAGTAGCTTTCACTCTGATAAGACCAAAAGAATACCTGACATGAAAAATTTTCTGCTAGACCCAGCGTGTCATATACCAAACGAAAGAGCAAAAAATTCTGAGTATTTTGCAACGTTCCATGTTGAACAACGGCAGCTCCAGCCGAATTAACAACATTGAACCATGCATTTTTAGCATTAAAGAATTCGTGACACGCCAATATTTAATCTAAACTTATCGTAGCATATACCACGTGAAAGAGCAAAAACTTCTGAATAATCTACACTTCAGTTCATGTCAAACTGTAATCTTGTGTTGATTCCACAATGCCCAAAGTACAAAAGTAGCTTTCACTCTGATAAGACCAAAAGAATACCTGACATGAAAAATTTTCTGCTAGACCCAGCGTGTCATATACCAAACGAAAGAGCAAAAAATTCTGAGTAATTTGCTCGTTCCCATGTTGAACAACGGCCGCTCCAGCCGAATTAACAACATTGAACCATGCATTTTTAGCATTAAAGAATTCGTGACACGCCAATATTTAATCTAAACTTATCGTAGCATATACCACGTGAAAGAGCAAAAAATTCTGAATAATCTACACTTCAGTTCATGTCAAACTGTAATCTTCTGTTGATTCCACAATGTCCAAAGTACAAAAGTAGCTTTCACTCTGATAAGACCAAAAGAATACCTGACATGAAAAGTTTTCTGCTAGACCCAGCATGTCATATGCCAAACGAAAGAGCAAAAAATTCTGAGTATTTTGCAACGTTCCATATTGAACAACGGCCGCTCCAGCCGAATTAACAACATTGAACCATGCATTTTTAGCATTAAAGAATTCGTGACACGCCAATATTTAATCTAAACTTATCGTAGCATATACCACGTGAAAGAGCAAAAACTTCTGAATAATCTACACTTCAGTTCATGTCAAACTGTAATCTTGTGTTGATTCCACAATGCCCAAAGTACAAAAGTAGCTTTCACTCTGATAAGACCAAAAGAATACCTGACATGAAAAATTTTCTGCTAGACCCAGCGTGTCATATACCAAACGAAAGAGCAAAAAATTCTGAGTATTTTGCAACGTTCCATGTTGAACAACGGCCGCTCCAGCCGAATTAACAACATTGAACCATGCATTTTTAGCATTAAAGAATTCGCGACACGCCAATATTTAATCTACACTTATCGTAGCATATACCACGTGAAAGAGCAAAAACTTCTGAATAATCTACACTTCAGTTCATGTCAAACTGTAATCTTGTGTTGATTCCACAATGCCCAAAGTACAAAAGTAGCTTTCACTCTGATAAGACCAAAAGAATACCTGACATGAAAAATTTTCTGCTAGACCCAGCGTGTCATATACCAAACGAAAGAGCAAAAAATTCTGAGTATTTTTGCAACGTTCCATGTTGAACAACGGCCACTTCAGCCGAATTAACAAAATTGAATTATGCATTTTTGGCAATAAAGAATTCGTGACACGTCAATGCTTTATCGAAACTTATCGTAGCATATACCACGTGAAAGAGCAAAAAAATCTGAATAATCTACACTTCAGTTCATGTCAAACTGTAATCTTGTGTTGATTCCACAATGCCCAAAGTACAAAAGTAGCTTTCACTCTGATAAGACCAAAAGAATACCTGACATGAAAAATTTTCTTGCTAGACCCAGCGTGTCATATACCAAACGAAAGAGCAAAAAATTCTGAGTATTTTTGCAACGTTCCATGTTGAACAACGGCCGCTTCAGCCGAATTAACAAAATTGAATTATGCATTTTTGGCAATAAAGAATTCGTGACACGTCAATGCTTTATCGAAACTTATCGTAGCATATACCACGTGAAAGAGCAAAAAATTCTGAATAATCTACACTTCAGTTCATGTCAAACTGTAATCTTGTGTTGATTCCACAATGCCCAAAGTACAAAAGTAGCTTTCACTCTGATAAGACCAAAAGAATACCTGACATGAAAAATTTTCTGCTAGACCCAGCGTGTCATATACCAAACGAAAGAGCAAAAAATTCTGAGTATTTTGCAACGTTCCATGTTGAACAACGGCCGCTCCAGCCGAATTAACAACATTGAACCATGCATTTTTAGCATTAAAGAATTCGCGACACGCCAATATTTAATCTACACTTATCGTAGCATATACCACGTGAAAGAGCAAAAACTTCTGAATAATCTACACTTCAGTTCATGTCAAACTGTAATCTTGTGTTGATTCCACAATGCCCAAAGTACAAAAGTAGCTTTCACTCTGATAAGAGCAAAAGAATACCTGACATGAAAAATTTTCTGCTAGACCCAGCGTGTCATATACCAAACGAAAGAGCAAAAAATTCTGAGTATTTTGCAACGTTCCATGTTGAACAACGGCCACTTCAGCCGAATTAACAAAATTGAATTATGCATTTTTGGCAATAAAGAATTCGTGACACGTCAATGCTTTATCGAAACTTATCGTAGCATATACCACGTGAAAGAGCAAAAAATTCTGAATAATCTACACTTCAGTTCATGTCAAACTGTAATCTTGTGTTGATTCCACAATGCCCAAAGTACAAAAGTAGCTTTCACTCTGATAAGACCAAAAGAATACCTGACATGAAAAATTTTCTGCTAGACCCAGCGTGTCATATACCAAACGAAAGAGCAAAAAATTCTGAGTATTTTGCAACGTTCCATGTTGAACAACGGCCGCTCCAGCCGAATTAACAACATTGAACCATGCATTTTTAGCATTAAAGAATTCGCGACACGCCAATATTTAATCTACACTTATCGTAGCATATACCACGTGAAAGAGCAAAAACTTCTGAATAATCTACACTTCAGTTCATGTCAAACTGTAATCTTGTGTTGATTCCACAATGCCCAAAGTACAAAAGTAGCTTTCACTCTGATAAGACCAAAAGAATACCTGACATGAAAAATTTTCTGCTAGACCCAGCGTGTCATATACCAAACGAAAGAGCAAAAAATTCTGAGTATTTTGCAACGTTCCATGTTGAACAACGGCCACTTCAGCCGAATTAACAAAATTGAATTATGCATTTTTGGCAATAAAGAATTCGTGACACGTCAATGCTTTATCGAAACTTATCGTAGCATATACCACGTGAAAGAGCAAAAAATTCTGAATAATCTACACTTCAGTTCATGTCAAACTGTAATCTTGTGTTGATTCCACAATGCCCAAAGTACAAAAGTAGCTTTCACTCTGATAAGACCAAAAGAATACCTGACATGAAAAATTTTCTGCTAGACCCAGCGTGTCATATACCAAACGAAAGAGCAAAAAATTCTGAGTATTTTGCAACGTTCCATGTTGAACAACGGCCGCTCCAGCCGAATTAACAACATTGAACCATGCATTTTTAGCATTAAAGAATTCGTGACACGCCAATATTTAATCTAAACATATCGTAGCATATACCACGTGAAAGAGCAAAAACTTCTGAATAATCTACACTTCAGTTCATGTCAAACTGTAATCTTGTGTTGATTCCACAATGCCCAAAGTACAAAAGTAGCTTTCACTCTGATAAGACCAAAAGAATACCTGACATGAAAAATTTTCTGCTAGACCCAGCGTGTCATATACCAAACGAAAGAGCAAAAAATTCTGAGTAATTTGCTCGTTCCCATGTTGAACAACGGCCGCTCCAGCCGAATTAACAACATTGAACCATGCATTTTTAGCATTAAAGAATTCGTGACACGCCAATATTTAATCTAAACTTATCGTAGCATATACCACGTGAAAGAGCAAAAAATTCTGAATAATCTACACTTCAGTTCATGTCAAACTGTAATCTTCTGTTGATTCCACAATGTCCAAAGTACAAAAGTAGCTTTCACTCTGATAAGACCAAAAGAATACCTGACATGAAAAGTTTTCTGCTAGACCCAGCATGTCATATACCAAACGAAAGAGCAAAAAATTCTGAGTATTTTGCAACGTTCCATATTGAACAACGGCCGCTCCAGCCGAATTAACAACATTGAACCATGCATTTTTAGCATTAAAGAATTCGTGACACGCCAATATTTAATCTAAACTTATCGTAGCATATACCACGTGAAAGAGCAAAAACTTCTGAATAATCTACACTTCAGTTCATGTCAAACTGTAATCTTGTGTTGATTCCACAATGCCCAAAGTACAAAAGTAGCTTTCACTCTGATAAGACCAAAAGAATACCTGACATGAAAAATTTTCTGCTAGACCCAGCGTGTCATATACCAAACGAAAGAGCAAAAAATTCTGAGTATTTTGCAACGTTCCATGTTGAACAACGGCCGCTCCAGCCGAATTAACAACATTGAACCATGCATTTTTAGCATTAAAGAATTCGCGACACGCCAATATTTAATCTACACTTATCGTAGCATATACCACGTGAAAGAGCAAAAACTTCTGAATAATCTACACTTCAGTTCATGTCAAACTGTAATCTTGTGTTGATTCCACAATGCCCAAAGTACAAAAGTAGCTTTCACTCTGATAAGACCAAAAGAATACCTGACATGAAAAATTTTCTGCTAGACCCAGCGTGTCATATACCAAACGAAAGAGCAAAAAATTCTGAGTATTTTTGCAACGTTCCATGTTGAACAACGGCCACTTCAGCCGAATTAACAAAATTGAATTATGCATTTTTGGCAATAAAGAATTCGTGACACGTCAATGCTTTATCGAAACTTATCGTAGCATATACCACGTGAAAGAGCAAAAAAATCTGAATAATCTACACTTCAGTTCATGTCAAACTGTAATCTTGTGTTGATTCCACAATGCCCAAAGTACAAAAGTAGCTTTCACTCTGATAAGACCAAAAGAATACCTGACATGAAAAATTTTCTTGCTAGACCCAGCGTGTCATATACCAAACGAAAGAGCAAAAAATTCTGAGTATTTTTGCAACGTTCCATGTTGAACAACGGCCGCTTCAGCCGAATTAACAAAATTGAATTATGCATTTTTGGCAATAAAGAATTCGTGACACGCCAATATTTAATCTACACTTATCGTAGCATATACCACGTGAAAGAGCAAAAACTTCTGAATAATCTACACTTCAGTTCATGTCAAACTGTAATCTTGTGTTGATTCCACAATGCCCAAAGTACAAAAGTAGCTTTCACTCTGATAAGAGCAAAAGAATACCTGACATGAAAAATTTTCTGCTAGACCCAGCGTGTCATATACCAAACGAAAGAGCAAAAAATTCTGAGTATTTTGCAACGTTCCATGTTGAACAACGGCCACTTCAGCCGAATTAACAAAATTGAATTATGCATTTTTGGCAATAAAGAATTCGTGACACGTCAATGCTTTATCGAAACTTATCGTAGCATATACCACGTGAAAGAGCAAAAAATTTTGAATAATCTACACTTCAGTTCATGTCAAACTGTAATCTTGTGTTGATTCCACAATGCCCAAAGTACAAAAGTAGCTTTCACTCTGATAAGACCAAAAGAATACCTGACATGAAAAATTTTCTGCTAGACCCAGCGTGTCATATACCAAACGAAAGAGCAAAAAATTCTGAGTATTTTGCAACGTTCCATGTTGAACAACGGCCGCTCCAGCCGAATTAACAACATTGAACCATGCATTTTTAGCATTAAAGAATTCGCGACACGCCAATATTTAATCTACACTTATCGTAGCATATACCACGTGAAAGAGCAAAAACTTCTGAATAATCTACACTTCAGTTCATGTCAAACTGTAATCTTGTGTTGATTCCACAATGCCCAAAGTACAAAAGTAGCTTTCACGCTGATAAGACCAAAAGAATACCTGACATGAAAAATTTTCTGCTAGACCCAGCGTGTCATATACCAAACGAAAGAGCAAAAAATTCTGAGTATTTTGCTCGTTCCCATGTTGAACAACGGCCGCTCCAGCCGAATTAACAACATTGAACCATGCATTTTTAGCATTACAGAATTCGTGACACGCCAATATTTAATCTAAACTTATCGTAGCATATACCACGAGAAAGAGCAAAAAATTCTGAATAATCTACACTTCAGTTCATGTCAAACTGTAATCTTGTGTTCATTCCACAATGCCCAAAGTACAAAAGTAGCTTTCACTCTGATAAGACCAAAAGAATACCTGACATGAAAAATTTTCTGCTAGACCCAGCGTGTCATATACCAAACGAAAGAGCAAAAAATTCTGAGTATTTTGCAACGTTCCATGTTGAACAACGGCCGCTCCAGCCGAATTAACAACATTGAACCATGCATTTTTAGCATTAAAGAATTCGCGACACGCCAATATTTAATCTACACTTATCGTAGCATATACCACGTGAAAGAGCAAAAACTTCTGAATAATCTACACTTCAGTTCATGTCAAACTGTAATCTTGTGTTGATTCCACAATGCCCAAAGTACAAAAGTAGCTTTCACTCTGATAAGACCAAAAGAATACCTGACATGAAAAATTTTCTGCTAGACCCAGCGTGTCATATACCAAACGAAAGAGCAAAAAATTCTGAGTATTTTGCTCGTTCCCATGTTGAACAACGGCCGCTCCAGCCGAATTAACAACATTGAACCATGCATTTTTAGCATTACAGAATTCGTGACACGCCAATATTTAATCTAAACTTATCGTAGCATATACCACGAGAAAGAGCAAAAAATTCTGAATAATCTACACTTCAGTTCATGTCAAACTGTAATCTTGTGTTCATTCCACAATGCCCAAAGTACAAAAGTAGCTTTCACTCTGATAAGACCAAAAGAATACCTGACATGAAAAATTTTCTGCTAGACCCAGCGTGTCATATACCAAACGAAAGAGCAAAAAAATTCTGAGTATTTTGCAACGTTCCATGTTGAACAACGGCCACTTCAGCCGAATTAACAAAATTGAATTATGCATTTTTGGCAATAAAGAATTCGTGACACGTCAATGCTTTATCGAAACTTATCGTAGCATATACCACGTGAAAGAGCAAAAAATTCTGAATAATCTACACTTCAGTTCATGTCAAACTGTAATCTTGTGTTGATTCCACAATGCCCAAAGTACAAAAGTAGCTTTCACTCTGATAAGACCAAAAGAATACCTGACATGAAAAATTTTCTGCTAGACCCAGCGTGTCATATACCAAACGAAAGAGCAAAAAATTCTGAGTATTTTGCAACGTTCCATGTTGAACAACGGCCGCTCCAGCCGAATTAACAACATTGAACCATGCATTTTTAGCATTAAAGAATTCGTGACACGCCAATATTTTATCTAAACTTATCGTAGCATATACCACGTGAAAGAGCAAAAAATTCTGAATAATCTACACTTCAGTTCATGTCAAACTGTAATCTTCTGTTGATTCCACAATGTCCAAAGTACAAAAGTAGCTTTCACTCTGATAAGACCAAAAGAATACCTGACATGAAAAGTTTTCTGCTAGACCCAGCATGTCATATACCAAACGAAAGAGCAAAAAATTCTGAGTGTTTTGCAACGTTCCATATTGAACAACGGCCGCTCCAGCCGAATTAACAACATTGAACCATGCATTTTTAGCATTAAAGAATTCGTGACACGCCAATATTTAATCTAAACTTATCGTAGCATATACCACGTGAAAGAGCAAAAACTTCTGAATAATCTACACTTCAGTTCATGTCAAACTGTAATCTTGTGTTGATTCCACAATGCCCAAAGTACAAAAGTAGCTTTCACTCTGATAAGACCAAAAGAATACCTGACATGAAAAATTTTCTGCTAGACCCAGCGTGTCATATACCAAACGAAAGAGCAAAAAATTCTGAGTAATTTGCTCGTTCCCATGTTGAACAACGGCCGCTCCAGCCGAATTAACAACATTGAACCATGCATTTTTAGCATTAAAGAATTCGTGACACGCCAATATTTAATCTAAACTTATCGTAGCATATACCACGTGAAAGAGCAAAAAATTCTGAATAATCTACACTTCAGTTCATGTCAAACTGTAATCTTCTGTTGATTCCACAATGTCCAAAGTACAAAAGTAGCTTTCACTCTGATAAGACCAAAAGAATACCTGACATGAAAAGTTTTCTGCTAGACCCAGCATGTCATATACCAAACGAAAGAGCAAAAAATTCTGAGTATTTTGCAACGTTCCATATTGAACAACGGCCGCTCCAGCCGAATTAACAACATTGAACCATGCATTTTTAGCATTAAAGAATTCGTGACACGCCAATATTTAATCTAAACTTATCGTAGCATATACCACGTGAAAGAGCAAAAACTTCTGAATAATCTACACTTCAGTTCATGTCAAACTGTAATCTTGTGTTGATTCCACAATGCCCAAAGTACAAAAGTAGCTTTCACTCTGATAAGACCAAAAGAATACCTGACATGAAAAATTTTCTGCTAGACCCAGCGTGTCATATACCAAACGAAAGAGCAAAAAATTCTGAGTATTTTGCAACGTTCCATGTTGAACAACGGCCGCTCCAGCCGAATTAACAACATTGAACCATGCATTTTTAGCATTAAAGAATTCGCGACACGCCAATATTTAATCTACACTTATCGTAGCATATACCACGTGAAAGAGCAAAAACTTCTGAATAATCTACACTTCAGTTCATGTCAAACTGTAATCTTGTGTTGATTCCACAATGCCCAAAGTACAAAAGTAGCTTTCACTCTGATAAGACCAAAAGAATACCTGACATGAAAAATTTTCTGCTAGACCCAGCGTGTCATATACCAAACGAAAGAGCAAAAAATTCTGAGTATTTTGCAACGTTCCATGTTGAACAACGGCCGCTCCAGCCGAATTAACAACATTGAACCATGCATTTTTAGCATTAAAGAATTCGTGACACGCCAATATTTTATCTAAACTTATCGTAGCATATACCACGTGAAAGAGCAAAAAATTCTGAATAATCTACACTTCAGTTCATGTCAAACTGTAATCTTCTGTTGATTCCACAATGTCCAAAGTACAAAAGTAGCTTTCACTCTGATAAGACCAAAAGAATACCTGACATGAAAAGTTTTCTGCTAGACCCAGCATGTCATATACCAAACGAAAGAGCAAAAAATTCTGAGTGTTTTGCAACGTTCCATATTGAACAACGGCCGCTCCAGCCGAATTAACAACATTGAACCATGCATTTTTAGCATTAAAGAATTCGTGACACGCCAATATTTAATCTAAACTTATCGTAGCATATACCACGTGAAAGAGCAAAAACTTCTGAATAATCTACACTTCAGTTCATGTCAAACTGTAATCTTGTGTTGATTCCACAATGCCCAAAGTACAAAAGTAGCTTTCACTCTGATAAGACCAAAAGAATACCTGACATGAAAAATTTTCTGCTAGACCCAGCGTGTCATATACCAAACGAAAGAGCAAAAAATTCTGAGTAATTTGCTCGTTCCCATGTTGAACAACGGCCGCTCCAGCCGAATTAACAACATTGAACCATGCATTTTTAGCATTAAAGAATTCGTGACACGCCAATATTTAATCTAAACTTATCGTAGCATATACCACGTGAAAGAGCAAAAAATTCTGAATAATCTACACTTCAGTTCATGTCAAACTGTAATCTTCTGTTGATTCCACAATGTCCAAAGTACAAAAGTAGCTTTCACTCTGATAAGACCAAAAGAATACCTGACATGAAAAGTTTTCTGCTAGACCCAGCATGTCATATACCAAACGAAAGAGCAAAAAATTCTGAGTATTTTGCAACGTTCCATATTGAACAACGGCCGCTCCAGCCGAATTAACAACATTGAACCATGCATTTTTAGCATTAAAGAATTCGTGACACGCCAATATTTAATCTAAACTTATCGTAGCATATACCACGTGAAAGAGCAAAAACTTCTGAATAATCTACACTTCAGTTCATGTCAAACTGTAATCTTGTGTTGATTCCACAATGCCCAAAGTACAAAAGTAGCTTTCACTCTGATAAGACCAAAAGAATACCTGACATGAAAAATTTTCTGCTAGACCCAGCGTGTCATATACCAAACGAAAGAGCAAAAAATTCTGAGTAATTTGCTCGTTCCCATGTTGAACAACGGCCGCTCCAGCCGAATTAACAACATTGAACCATGCATTTTTAGCATTAAAGAATTCGTGACACGCCAATATTTAATCTAAACTTATCGTAGCATATACCACGTGAAAGAGCAAAAAATTCTGAATAATCTACACTTCAGTTCATGTCAAACTGTAATCTTGTGTTGATTCCACAATGCCCAAAGTACAAAAGTACCTTTCACTCTGATAAGACCAAAAGAATACCTGACATGAAAAATTTTCTGCTAGACCCAGCGTGTCATATACCAAACGAAAGAGCAAAAAATTCTGAGTATTTTGCTCGTTCCCATGTTGAACAACGGCCGCTCCAGCCGAATTAACAACATTGAACCATGCATTTTTAGCATTAAAGAATTCGTGACACGCCAATATTTAATCTAAACTTATCGTAGCATATACCACGTGAACGAGCAAAAAATTCTGAATAATCTACACTTCAGTTCATGTCAAACTGTAATCTTGTGTTGATTCCACAATGCCCAAAGTACAAAAGTACCTTTCACTCTGATAAGACCAAAAGAATACCTGACATGAAAAATTTTCTGCTAGACCCAGCGTGTCATATACCAAACGAAAGAGCAAAAAATTCTGAGTATTTTGCAACGTTCCATGTTGAACAACGGCCGCTCCAGCCGAATTAACAACATTGAACCATGCATTTTTAGCATTAAAGAATTCGTGACACGCCAATATTTAATCTAAACTTATCGTAGCATATACCACGTGAAAGAGCAAAAAATTCTGAATAATCTACACTTCAGTTCATGTCAAACTGTAATCTTGTGTTGATTCCACAATGCCCAAAGTACAAAAGTACCTTTCACTCTGATAAGACCAAAAGAATACCTGACATGAAAAATTTTCTGCTAGACCCAGCGTGTCATATACCAAACGAAAGAGCAAAAAATTCTGAGTATTTTGCAACGTTCCATGTTGAACAACGGCCGCTCCAGCCGAATTAACAACATTGAACCATGCATTTTTAACATTACAGAATTCGTGACACGCCAATATTTAATCTGAACTTATCGTAGCATATACCACGTGAAAGAGCAAAAAATTCTGAGTAATTTGCTCGTTCCCATGTTGAACAACGGCCGCTCCAGCCGAATTAACAACATTGAACCATGCATTTTTAGCATTAAAGAATTCGTGACACGCCAATATTTAATCTGAACTTATCGAAGCATATACCACGTGAAAGAGCAAAACCTTCTGAATAATCTACACTTCAGTTCATGTCAAACTGTAATCTTGTGTTGATTCCACAATGCCCAAAGTACAAAAGTAGCTTTCACTCTGATAAGACCAAAAGAATACCTGACATGAAAAATTTTCTGCTAGACCCAGCGTGTCATATACCAAACGAAAGAGCAAAAAATTCTGAGTATTTTGCAACGTTCCATGTTGAACAACGGCCGCTCCAGCCGAATTAACAACATTGAACCATGCATTTTTAACATTACAGAATTCGTGACACGCCAATATTTAATCTGAACTTATCGTAGCATATACCACGTGAAAGAGCAAAAAATTCTGAGTAATTTGCTCGTTCCCATGTTGAACAACGGCCGCTCCAGCCGAATTAACAACATTGAACCATGCATTTTTAGCATTAAAGAATTCGTGACACGCCAATATTTAATCTAAACTTATCGTAGCATATACCACGTGAAAGAGCAAAA
The DNA here is from genome assembly GCA_943737045.1 of Parapristionchus giblindavisi. NCBI lineage: Eukaryota > Metazoa > Nematoda > Chromadorea > Rhabditida > Diplogasteridae > Parapristionchus > Parapristionchus giblindavisi. The sequence goes on from CALSFV010000035.1 coordinate 407,596, forward strand.
CATTCTGAATAATCTACACTTCAGTTCATGTCAAACTGTAATCTTCTGTTGATTCCACAATGTCCAAAGTACAAAAGTAGCTTTCACTCTGATAAGACCAAAAGAATACCTGACATGAAAAATTTTCTGCTAGACCCAGCGTGTCATATATCAAACGAAAGAGCAAAAAATTCTGAGTATTTTGCAACGTTCCATGTTGAACAACGGCCGCTCCAGCCGAATTAACAACATTGAACCATGCATTTTTAGCATTAAAGAATTCGTGACACGCCAATATTTAATCTGAACTTATCGTAGCATATACCACGTGAAAGAGCAAAAAATTCTGAATAATCTACACTTCAGTTCATGTCAAACTGTAATCTTCTGTTGATTCCACAATGTCCAAAGTACAAAAGTAGCTTTCACTCTGATAAGACCAAAAGAATACCAGACATGAAAAATTTTTTGCTAGACCCAGCGTGTCATATACCAAACGAAAGAGCAAAAAATTCTGAGTATTTTGCTCGTTCCCATGTTGAACAACGGCCGCTCCAGCCGAATTAACAACATTGAACCATGCATTTTTGGCATTAAAGAATTCGTGACACGCCAATATTTAATCTAAACTTATCGTAGCATATACCACGTGAAAGAGCAAAAAATTCTGAATAATCTACACTTCAGTTCATGTCAAACTGTAATCTTCTGTTGATTCCACAATGTCCAAAGTACAAAAGTAGCTTTCACTCTGATAAGACCAAAAGAATACCAGACATGAAAAATTTTTTGCTAGACCCAGCGTGTCATATACCAAACGAAAGAGCAAAAAATTCTGAGTATTTTGCTCGTTCCCATGTTGAACAACGGCCGCTCCAGCCGAATTAACAACATTGAACCATGCATTTTTGGCATTAAAGAATTCGTGACACGCCAATATTTAATCTAAACTTATCGTAGCATATACCACGTGAAAGAGCAAAAAATTCTGAATAATCTACACTTCAGTTCATGTCAAACTGTAATCTTCTGTTGATTCCACAATGTCCAAAGTACAAAAGTAGCTTTCACTCTGATAAGACCAAAAGAATACCTGACATGAAAAATTTTCTGCTAGACCCAGCGTGTCATATACCAAACGAAAGAGCAAAAAATTCTGAGTATTTTGCTCGTTCCCATGTTGAACAACGGCCGCTCCAGCCGAATTAACAACATTGAACCATGCATTTTTGGCATTAAAGAATTCGTGACACGCCAATATTTAATCTAAACTTATCGTAGCATATACCACGTGAAAGAGCAAAAAATTCTGAATAATCTACACTTCAGTTCATGTCAAACTGTAATCTTCTGTTGATTCCACAATGTCCAAAGTACAAAAGTAGCTTTCACTCTGATAAGACCAAAAGAATACCTGACATGAAAAATTTTCTGCTAGACCCAGCGTGTCATATACCAAACGAAAGAGCAAAAAATTCTGAGTATTTTGCTCGTTCCCATGTTGAACAACGGCCGCTCCAGCCGAATTAACAACATTGAACCATGCATTTTTGGCATTAAAGAATTCGTGACACGCCAATATTTAATCTAAACTCATCGTAGCATATACCACGTGAAAGAGCAAAAAATTCTGAATAATCTACACTTCAGTTCATGTCAAACCGTAATCTTGTGTTGATTCCACAATGCCCAAAGTACAAAAGTACCTTTCACTCTGATAAGACCAAAAGAATACCTGACATGAAAAATTTTCTGCTAGACCCAGCGTGTCATATACCAAACGAAAGAGCAAAAAATTCTGAGTATTTTGCAACGTTCCATATTGAACAACGGCCGCTCCAGCCGAATTAACAACATTGAACCATGCATTTTTAGCATTAAAGAATTCGTGACACGCCAATATTTAATCTAAACTTATCGTAGCATATACCACGTGAAAGAGCAAAAAATTCTGAATAATCTACACTTCAGTTCATGTCAAACCGTAATCTTGTGTTGATTCCACAATGCCCAAAGTACAAAAGTACCTTTCACTCTGATAAGACCAAAAGAATACCTGACATGAAAAATTTTCTGCTAGACCCAGCGTGTCATATACCAAACGAAAGAGCAAAAAATTCTGAGTATTTTGCAACGTTCCATATTGAACAACGGCCGCTCCAGCCGAATTAACAACATTGAACCATGCATTTTTAGCATTAAAGAATTCGTGACACGCCAATATTTAATCTAAACTTATCGTAGCATATACCACGTGAAAGAGCAAAAAATTCTGAATAATCTACACTTCAGTTCATGTCAAACTGTAATCTTCTGTTGATTCCACAATGTCCAAAGTACAAAAGTAGCTTTCACTCTGATAAGACCAAAAGAATACCTGACATGAAAAATTTTCTGCTAGACCCAGCGTGTCATATACCAAACGAAAGAGCAAAAAATTCTGAGTATTTTGCTCGTTCCCATGTTGAACAACGGCCGCTCCAGCCGAATTAACAACATTGAACCATGCATTTTTGGCATTAAAGAATTCGTGACACGCCAATATTTAATCTAAACTCATCGTAGCATATACCACGTGAAAGAGCAAAAAATTCTGAATAATCTACACTTCAGTTCATGTCAAACCGTAATCTTGTGTTGATTCCACAATGCCCAAAGTACAAAAGTACCTTTCACTCTGATAAGACCAAAAGAATACCTGACATGAAAAATTTTCTGCTAGACCCAGCGTGTCATATACCAAACGAAAGAGCAAAAAATTCTGAGTATTTTGCAACGTTCCATATTGAACAACGGCCGCTCCAGCCGAATTAACAACATTGAACCATGCATTTTTAGCATTAAAGAATTCGTGACACGCCAATATTTAATCTAAACTTATCGTAGCATATACCACGTGAAAGAGCAAAAAATTCTGAATAATCTACACTTCAGTTCATGTCAAACCGTAATCTTGTGTTGATTCCACAATGCCCAAAGTACAAAAGTACCTTTCACTCTGATAAGACCAAAAGAATACCTGACATGAAAAATTTTCTGCTAGACCCAGCGTGTCATATACCAAACGAAAGAGCAAAAAATTCTGAGTATTTTGCAACGTTCCATATTGAACAACGGCCGCTCCAGCCGAATTAACAACATTGAACCATGCATTTTTAGCATTAAAGAATTCGTGACACGCCAATATTTAATCTAAACTTATCGTAGCATATACCACGTGAAAGAGCAAAAAATTCTGAATAATCTACACTTCAGTTCATGTCAAACTGTAATCTTCTGTTGATTCCACAATGTCCAAAGTACAAAAGTAGCTTTCACTCTGATAAGACCAAAAGAATACCTGACATGAAAAATTTTCTGCTAGACCCAGCGTGTCATATACCAAACGAAAGAGCAAAAAATTCTGAGTATTTTGCTCGTTCCCATGTTGAACAACGGCCGCTCCAGCCGAATTAACAACATTGAACCATGCATTTTTAGCATTAAAGAATTCGTGACACGCCAATATTTAATCTAAACTTATCGTAGCATATACCACGTGAAAGAGCAAAAGATTCTGAATAATCTACACTTCAGTTCATGTCAAACTGTAATCTTGTGTTGATTCCACAATGCCCAAAGTACAAAAGTACCTTTCACTCTGATAAGATCAAAAGAAAACCTGACATGAAAAATTTTCTGCTAGACCCAGCGTGTCATATACCAAACGAAAGAGCAAAAAATTCTGAGTATTTTGCAACGTTCCATATTGAACAACGGCCGCTCCAGCCGAATTAACAACATTGAACCATGCATTTTTAGCATTAAAGAATTCGTGACACGCCAATATTTAATCTAAACTTATCGTAGCATATACCACGTGAAAGAGCAAAAAATTCTGAATAATCTACACTTCAGTTCATGTCAAACTGTAATCTTGTGTTGATTCCACAATGCCCAAAGTACAAAAGTACCTTTCACTCTGATAAGACCAAAAGAATACCTGACATGAAAAATTTTCTGCTAGACCCAGCGTCTCATATACCAAACGAAAGAGCAAAAAATTCTGAGTATTTTGCAACGTTCCATATTGAACAACGGCCGCTCCAGCCGAATTAACAACATTGAACCATGCATTTTTAGCATTAAAGAATTCGTGACACGCCAATATTTAATCTAAACTTATCGTAGCATATACCACGTGAAAGAGCAAAAACTTCTGAATAATCTACACTTCAGTTCATGTCAAACTGTAATCTTGTGTTGATTCCACAATGCCCAAAGTACAAAAGTAGCTTTCACTCTGATAAGACCAAAAGAATACCTGACATGAAAAATTTTCTGCTAGACCCAGCGTGTCATATACCAAACGAAAGAGCAAAAAATTCTGAGTAATTTGCTCGTTCCCATGTTGAACAACGGCCGCTCCAGCCGAATTAACAACATTGAACCATGCATTTTTAGCATTACAGAATTCGTGACACGCCAATATTTAATCTGAACTTATCGTAGCATATACCACGTGAAAGAGCAAAAAACTCTGAGTAATTTGCTCGTTCCCATGTTGAACAACGGCCGCTCCAGCCGAATTAACAACATTGAACCATGCATTTTTAGCATTAAAGAATTCGTGACACGCCAATATTTAATCTAAACTTATCGTAGCATATACCACGTGAAAGAGCAAAAAATTCTGAATAATCTACACTTCAGTTCATGTCAAACCGTAATCTTGTGTTGATTCCACAATGCCCAAAGTACAAAAGTACCTTTCACTCTGATAAGACCAAAAGAATACCTGACATGAAAAATTTTCTGCTAGACCCAGCGTGTCATATACCAAACGAAAGAGCAAAAAATTCTGAGTATTTTGCAACGTTCCATATTGAACAACGGCCGCTCCAGCCGAATTAACAACATTGAACCATGCATTTTTAGCATTAAAGAATTCGTGACACGCCAATATTTAATCTAAACTTATCGTAGCATATACCACGTGAAAGAGCAAAAAATTCTGAATAATCTACACTTCAGTTCATGTCAAACTGTAATCTTCTGTTGATTCCACAATGTCCAAAGTACAAAAGTAGCTTTCACTCTGATAAGACCAAAAGAATACCTGACATGAAAAATTTTCTGCTAGACCCAGCGTGTCATATACCAAACGAAAGAGCAAAAAATTCTGAGTATTTTGCTCGTTCCCATGTTGAACAACGGCCGCTCCAGCCGAATTAACAACATTGAACCATGCATTTTTAGCATTAAAGAATTCGTGACACGCCAATATTTAATCTAAACTTATCGTAGCATATACCACGTGAAAGAGCAAAAGATTCTGAATAATCTACACTTCAGTTCATGTCAAACTGTAATCTTGTGTTGATTCCACAATGCCCAAAGTACAAAAGTACCTTTCACTCTGATAAGACCAAAAGAATACCTGACATGAAAAATTTTCTGCTAGACCCAGCGTGTCATATACCAAACGAAAGAGCAAAAAATTCTGAGTATTTTGCAACGTTCCATATTGAACAACGGCCGCTCCAGCCGAATTAACAACATTGAACCATGCATTTTTAGCATTACAGAATTCGTGACACGCCAATATTTAATCTGAACTTATCGTAGCATATACCACGTGAAAGAGCAAAAAACTCTGAGTAATTTGCTCGTTCCCATGTTGAACAACGGCCGCTCCAGCCGAATTAACAACATTGAACCATGCATTTTTAGCATTAAAGAATTCGTGACACGCCAATATTTAATCTAAACTTATCGTAGCATATACCACGTGAAAGAGCAAAAAATTCTGAATAATCTACACTTCAGTTCATGTCAAACCGTAATCTTGTGTTGATTCCACAATGCCCAAAGTACAAAAGTACCTTTCACTCTGATAAGACCAAAAGAATACCTGACATGAAAAATTTTCTGCAAGACCCAGCGTGTCATATACCAAACGAAAGAGCAAAAAATTCTGAGTATTTTGCAACGTTCCATATTGAACAACGGCCGCTCCAGCCGAATTAACAACATTGAACCATGCATTTTTAGCATTAAAGAATTCGTGACACGCCAATATTTAATCTAAACTTATCGTACCATATACCACGTGAAAGAGCAAAAAATTCTGAATAATCTACACTTCAGTTCATGTCAAACTGTAATCTTCTGTTGATTCCACAATGTCCAAAGTACAAAAGTAGCTTTCACTCTGATAAGACCAAAAGAATACCTGACATGAAAAATTTTCTGCTAGACCCAGCGTGTCATATACCAAACGAAAGAGCAAAAAATTCTGAGTATTTTGCTCGTTCCCATGTTGAACAACGGCCGCTCCAGCCGAATTAACAACATTGAACCATGCATTTTTAGCATTAAAGAATTCGTGACACGCCAATATTTAATCTAAACTTATCGTAGCATATACCACGTGAAAGAGCAAAAGATTCTGAATAATCTACACTTCAGTTCATGTCAAACTGTAATCTTGTGTTGATTCCACAATGCCCAAAGTACAAAAGTACCTTTCACTCTGATAAGACCAAAAGAATACCTGACATGAAAAATTTTCTGCTAGACCCAGCGTGTCATATACCAAACGAAAGAGCAAAAAATTCTGAGTATTTTGCAACGTTCCATATTGAACAACGGCCGCTCCAGCCGAATTAACAACATTGAACCATGCATTTTTAGCATTAAAGAATTCGTGACACGCCAATATTTAATCTAAACTTATCGTAGCATATACCACGTGAAAGAGCAAAAAATTCTGAATAATCTACACTTCAGTTCATGTCAAACTGTAATCTTGTGTTGATTCCACAATGCCCAAAGTACAAAAGTACCTTTCACTCTGATAAGACCAAAAGAATACCTGACATGAAAAATTTTCTGCTAGACCCAGCGTGTCATATACCAAACGAAAGAGCAAAAAATTCTGAGTATTTTGCAACGTTCCATATTAAACAACGGCCGCTCCAGCCGAATTAACAACATTGAACCATGCATTTTTAGCATTAAAGAATTCGTGACACGCCAATATTTAATCTAAACTTATCGTAGCATATACCACGTGAAAGAGCAAAAACTTCTGAATAATCTACACTTCAGTTCATGTCAAACTGTAATCTTGTGTTGATTCCACAATGCCCAAAGTACAAAAGTAGCTTTCACTCTGATAAGACCAAAAGAATACCTGACATGAAAAATTTTCTGCTAGACCCAGCGTGTCATATACCAAACGAAAGAGCAAAAAATTCTGAGTAATTTGCTCGTTCCCATGTTGAACAACGGCCGCTCCAGCCGAATTAACAACATTGAACCATGCATTTTTAGCATTACAGAATTCGTGACACGCCAATATTTAATCTGAACTTATCGTAGCATATACCACGTGAAAGAGCAAAAAACTCTGAGTAATTTGCTCGTTCCCATGTTGAACAACGGCCGCTCCAGCCGAATTAACAACATTGAACCATGCATTTTTAGCATTAAAGAATTCGTGACACGCCAATATTTAATCTAAACTTATCGTAGCATATACCACGTGAAAGAGCAAAAACTTCTGAATAATCTACACTTCAGTTCATGTCAAACTGTAATCTTGTGTTGATTCCACAATGCCCAAAGTACAAAAGTAGCTTTCACTCTGATAAGACCAAAAGAATACCTGACATGAAAAATTTTCTGCTAGACCCAGAGTGTCATATACCAAACGAAAGAGCAAAAAATTCTGAGTATTTTGCAACGTTCCATGTTGAACAACGGCCGCTCCAGCCGAATTAACAACATTGAACCATGCATTTTTAGCATTACAGAATTCGTGACACGCCAATATTTAATCTGAACTTATCGTATTGTGCGTATAAAATGTACTTGCATAAGAAAAAGATATTTTAGAGTAAAGACAGTATTTCGCTTCGTAAACTTTAACACCCTCGGAACGAAATATTTTCAATTTCGACATTCGTACAACTCGATAGTTTTTAACGTTTTTAGTTCTGTTCTGTGATTATTTTGTTTTATTTTGTTTCTATATCAATCTTTCGTACTCTGCCGACATTTATGCGAGTGGTTTAACGCTCGTCCATCAATTCCTTGGCCAATACACTCTGTAACAAAATTACGGTCATTTTCGCCCGCATTTATCATTGTTTTCCTTACTTTGTATCTAATTATTTCGTGTTTTAGCTTTACTAACGTTGTTAGTAACGGTTGGAACATAAGAAGAGCCGGCGGCAAGCGCTTCTAACACCATCTACAGGCAATGCCGAGGCAATACAGGCAAAATTAATGCCGAGGTTGTTCTTAATTTTCCTTTGTCCATTCTCTCGTTTCGATTATACCGCGATTAAACTTCATATTATTATAATTACACTTATAATGGCATTGTTATCAATTTAAATAACTATTTATAGAGTGAGGTCTTCCGAAATCCACTTCTCCCTCGTGAACAAAGCGTTCGTAAAGTGCCCGCTGTTCATTTCCGTAGACTACAACGGATGCACTGAAGACATTCTTTGTGCACCTGGTCCGGTATGGCTCAACATCTGTTCAATCATCAAATATACACGTACGGTTTTAACTTTTATGATTTGCTGATTTCGTATATTTTGAATTTAATTTTGATACGTCTTGTAACAAGACTCTTGTTGTATAACTTGTCAACTTGTCAAAATAGTCCAAATCATACCAACATGCCAATGTAGTTCGCTTACATGTATTACTGGTCTGCTATAAGAAAGATCTAGTCGTCCATCAGAAAGAACCAAGATGGTGATTAAGGCTTGATTTGCTTGTTTTCAGTCAAGAACAAATCGATATGGAGGAGATTGAACAAAGGAAAACCCGCTGGAATAAGAACTGGGTTAAGGTAAGCAAGCTTATTTTAAATATTGCTATAGGGATGTTGGGTCAGACTTAAAACTTTGGCTTTGACACGTTGTATTAATACATAAATCGGTCTTATTCATACATTTTCGGTACCCTCGCCGTCTATTTTTATATAGTGGGTCAATTCTCGAAATAGGGTGGGTTGATTCACAAAATTCGTTATTTTCGCTTAAGAATCGTCATTTTTAGCTTCCTGTTTTTATCAAGTGGCCTAAAATGGGCCTTATATAGTGGGTCAATCCTCGCACTGCGAGGGTATGACAATGTATGGTCTTATTGCAGAAGAAAATGCTCAAGGCGCAGAATGCAGACGCCAACGATGAGAATATAGAGGATGAGGTATGTAACTTTTATTAAATATTTATTTATTTAATAATATCGATGTCATGTGTCTTAGTTCTGGTTATCTGGAATGAGTCAGTTAAAGGCGCTAGTGTTACCTTTTTGAATGAGAAACGGGATTGAACATTATAATAATTCCTAAGCTCAACATAGTTGGAGGCACAGATACTTAAGTGTTTATTGAAATTTTATCGATTTAAGTTTGACCAGAAACCGTCGGAAGCCGTGTTGTTAGCGATCCGGGAGCTCATGCCCTAGGCCACGCCGGTATGTTATCTATATCTTACTGAATTCATTGGTTGTTTCAATGAAATCTTGTGATCTCTTTGATATTTTGATCTATTGCAAATCTAAAGACATGCCTTATTGAAAAAGATTGTACCCGTTAGGATGGTCAACTTATTCAAGTGTTCTTTTGTTGTAATTGGATGTATGACTATAATTGATTGATGGTTCAGGAGATGATCATTTCTTAGTAATATGAGGGAAAAGAATACAAGAAGTTCCATTCCAACACCACCCATTCAACCATCGTTCAAAGGAGTCAACAATCGTGAGTATTGTTTTTCGGAACAAAATGTAGTCTAAGTTACGGTAGCTCATGTTGATGCGAGTGGGTTACGGTATTGCTTATTCTGACAATGAGTGTTAGTAATGGAGTGGGTTACGGTATTGCTTATTCTGACAATGAGTGTTAGTAATGGAGTGGGTTACGGTATTGCTTATTCTTACAATGAGTGTTAGTAATGGAGTGGGTTACGGTATTGCTTATTCTTACAATGAGTGTTAGTAATGGAGCTAGAACATGAGTAGTGTTAGAGATAATAAATTGAATGTAGTAAGGATGCAAGGAAATTTTATTGGTATTAAATATATTTTAGTGAAAATAAATTGTATTCTCCTTCAGATCCATTCTTCACACTCTTCTTCTTTCTCTTCGTCTCCCCAAAAGTGGTAATTACCTCGTTGAAGGGATTAATATTCAAGTCGTCATTCCCTCTTTAAAAATCTGTTTTTCATTATTTGTTCATTCGTTTTTTGTACTTGGTCATTTATATAGCCATGTTAATAAAGGTTTTTATTTCCATTCGACGGCAGAGTATGCAATAAGTGTAGACCACTTTGCCATCTCTGGCACGCCATTTTAGTTGTAGTAATGTGCAATTGTGGACAAACAAAGCGTTCACTACAAGTTCACTTTTGTTACGATAAAGCTGATTGCAATGGAGCTGATACGAACAATACTTGTGTGGATACTGTACCCTGCTCGGGGTGGTGGGACCAGCTTGTTTGGATAACCCTCAATACACACCGGGTGACACTTTCATACATAATTGAATTAGATCACTCCAAAGCCATGTATTTGAATTAGCCGGTAAATAGTAGTTCTGTTAAACAATAGAAGTCGGGCGTAAAGTCATAAATACCCTCGTACTTTAAAAAAACAAGTGAATTTTATACGCTCAATAGCATATACCACGTGAAAGAGCAAAAAATTCTGAGTAATTTGCTCGTTCCCATGTTGAACAACGGCCGCTCCAGCCGAATTAACAAAATTGAATTATGCATTTTTAGCATTAAAGAATTCGTGACACGCCAATATTTAATCTGAACTTATCGTAGCATATACCACGTGAAAGAGCAAAAAATTCTGAATAATCTACACTTCAGTTCATGTCAAACTGTAATCTTCTGTTGATTCCACAATGTCCAAAGTACAAAAGTAGCTTTCACTCTGATAAGACCAAAAGAATACCTGACATGAAAAATTTTCTGCTAGACCCAGCGTGTCATATACCAAACGAAAGAGCAAAAAATTCTGAGTATTTTGCTCGTTCCCATGTTGAACAACGGCCGCTCCAGCCGAATTAACAAAATTGAATTATGCATTTTTAGCATTAAAGAATTCGTGACACGCCAATATTTAATCTGAACTTATCGTAGCATATACCACGTGAAAGAGCAAAAAATTCTGAATAATCTACACTTCAGTTCATGTCAAACTGTAATCTTCTGTTGATTCCACAATGTCCAAAGTACAAAAGTAGCTTTCACTCTGATAAGACCAAAAGAATACCTGACATGAAAAATTTTCTGCTAGACCCAGCGTGTCATATACCAAACGAAAGAGCAAAAAATTCAGAGTATTTTGCTCGTTCCCATGTTGAACAACGGCCGCTCCAGCCGAATTAACAACATTGAACCATGCATTTTTGGCATTAAAGAATTCGTGACACGCCAATATTTAATCTAAACTTATCGTAGCATATACCACGTGAAAGAGCAAAAAATTCTGAATAATCTACACTTCAGTTCATGTCAAACTGTAATCTTCTGTTGATTCCACAATGTCCAAAGTACAAAAGTAGCTTTCACTCTGATAAGGCGAGAGGTGACCCTCAAGGCGAGAGGTGACCCTCAAGGCGAGAGGTGACCCTTCCCTTCTCTCTCGTCTCAATCGATAATCCATTTGTTGTTTATTTCTGATTTTCTTGTTTTTGTTTATCTGATTCCTATGTCGCGTCGTCGTCATCTTGCCTCTTCTCCTTCCACATCCATGTCTACCTCACCCCCTTCTAAGAAGGATCGTCCATCGATGCAGGACACTGTGGTCAAAGCCATGGAGTTCTCTTTGATGGATAGACCTCCATCTGTACCCGCTCCCTTATGGTCCAATATTACTTCGCTTGTGTCTCTTCTAGCTACCTTTGTAGAGGAGCTTGCTTCTCGTACTCAACCTCCACCTATCCAATCCTCTTCTACTCAATCCTTTGTATCTAGTCTGGTCTCTCCACCCTCACAATCTCTCTCTTACTCTGACTCGGTTGAGGCACAAATTCGTGGTCGTTCCCTGGTTGTTTCGGGTCTCATTGAACCTGATCAATCACTTTCTCCATCTGAGAGATCGAGTGCAGACGGTATGGCTATCAGTGCCTTGCTGGATGCCCTCGATGTGGAAGCCACGCCCACCTCTGTCTTTCGAATGGGTAAACCGTCTGACGGTCGACCCCGATTGGTGAAGGTGGTCCTTCCTGCTCGCTCTTTCCTTCTGACAGCTCTGAAGAACGGACAGGTACTTCGTACCAAGGCACAGTTCAAAGGTGTGTTCGTGCGAAAGAGTCTGACTAAGGAAGAGCGAATTAAGCAGGCCGAGTACAGAGAACTTCTTAGAGAGTTGAGAAAGGTTGACTCCTCGTCGCCCTTCGTTCTCTACCGAGACGAAGTATGGCATAAGGACGACATAAAAACCGGTAAGAGAGTCAACCTTCCTCCTTCTCTATCTTCAAACTAGGTGCCTTAGGTCTCTCCCATCCTTACCCGCCTTCTCTACTCTCTTTGTCTCTATCCTCACCACCACCCAATACCGTACTTTCATCACCAAATTGTTCTTTGATCTCTCCTACACAGTCAACCTCATCCCATCAATCTCAATTATCTTTCTCTTCTCCACTTCCCAATACTAGCCTCAAGTGTATTTTATTCAATGCACGTTCCATTGTCAATAAGTTACCAGATTTGCATTGCTTGTTGTCCACTTCTCGCCCTGATGTAGTTTGTATTACTGAGTCATGGTTGAATAGTCGTATTCTTGATTCAGAACTTGTAGTACACTTCCCCTATCGTATTATTAGATCAGATCGTGCTAGACGTGGTGGTGGTGTTGCTCTATTGATTCGTGACCATCTGTCTCTTACTCCTGTTACAGTGAACAATGATTCCTCTTCTGATATTTTGTCAGTGGATATAATTGATTCTGCTTCTCTCACAACAATTCGTCTTGTCCTCGTATATAGACCTCCAAACTCTTCAACATCTGATTCCTCCTCATTATTTGATTGTCTCGCTTCTCTTTTATCAATCGATACTCCTCTCATTCTATTAGGCGATTTTAACCTTCATATTGATTGGTCCGTCCCTACCCCCTCTACCAATGGCCAATCTTCGAACCTTTTTGATTTTTCACGGTCCCTTTCCCTCACCCAACATGTTCCTCAGCCTACATTATTATCTCATTATCTTGATCTTGTCTTCTCGACCCCGGATGTTGTTTCTAATTGCATTGTCTTGCCTCCTGTCGCCTCATCTGATCATTCTTCGGTACATTTCTCACTTTCATTCCCATTTCATAATCCGATCTCTATTCCATCTTATGACTTTATAAAAACTGACTTTGACTTCCTCAACAATGCTTTGTATTTTTCTGATTGGGACAACCTACTTAAGGATTGTCTTACTATGGATGATCTATATACCCGATTTACCGCCCATGTGATCTCATTCTTTCCTAAATATGTCCCCATACGCAAACTTACCATGAGTTTTGACAATTACCCACCACACATTCAATCTCTCATTCGTCATAAGCGTACACTATTTGATAAGCTTCACCTCATGCCTGTTAGACCCCAGTTTATATCCGTTTCCTCTCGCCTCCAAAAGGAAATTAGAAAATATATCAGAAATCGCGAAAACAAAATATTGTCTTCTCTTCAAGGCAATAAATTTTATTCCTATCTCAGCTCCCGTATTAAGAATAAGTACAGAATAGGTTCTCTACATGATTTAGCAAATCAGCCCTTATATTCTGAACTATCTAAATGTGATGCATTGGCATCATACTTTGAAACCATGTACATCACTGATGATCTTACCCTTCCACCACTCTATTCATCTGTCTCTCATTCACTCTCTATGAATATTATTATGCCTCAGGATGTATCATATGTTCTTCGAAAAATCAGCAATTCTTGTTCACTCCCATCTGATAATATTCCCTCAATCGTGTTTAAACGGTGCCATTCCTCTCTCTCCTATCCCTTGTCTATTATTTTCAATTTATCGATTTCTCAAGGCCAAATCCCAAGCATATGGAAACTCTCAACCATTATCCCCATCCCTAAAGTCTCATCTCCAACAAATGTATCCCAATTCCGTCCGATTTCTCTCACTCCAATTCCTTCCAAAGTCCTGGAACGTTTGATTAAGCCCCGCTTAGTTAATTGGTGTCGTATTCACTCTATTATACCAAATGAACAATTTGGTTTTGTTTCTGGTAAATCTACCGTATCCCAGCTCTTGGAATGTACTCAATCGTGGCGTGCCTCACTCGATTCAAATCTATGTACTGATATTGTTTATGTTGATCTCTCTAAGGCATTCGATACAGTCTCACATTCTAAGTTATTGTATAAACTTGAATCCATTGGTGTTCGTGCTAATCTTCTCGCGTGGTTTAATTCATTTTTAGACAATCGGAGTTTCAGAGTCAGAATAGGTAGCAGCCTCTCTTCGGAGAGGGCTGTCACTTCCGGAGTGCCACAAGGGTCGGTTATGGGTCCTCTCTTATTTTTGATTTACATTTCTGACTTGCCCATGGTAACCAAAAATCTTCCATTAGTAGGTCTTCGTCTTTTTGCTGATGATATCAAACTGTTTTCCACTTTTGATCCGTCCTCTCCATCTTCCTCCCATGAACAAGTTTCACAAGGGTTATCTAATATAGTTAGTTACTGCTCAAACTGGCAGCTTTCAGTGGCACACAAAAAGTGCACTGTTCTTTACTTAGGCAAAAACAACCCTCGTCTTCCTTACACTATTTCGTCTACAATTCTTCCTTTCTCTGAATCAACCCGTGACCTTGGTGTCTATTTAGACCCCAATCTTGATTTTAAGTCCCATATCGATATAACTTGTAAGAAAGCTTTATCACTTATTTATATCCTATTCAGATCTTTAAATTGTACTAAACCACAAATATATATTAGAGCTTTTAAATGTTATATCCTGCCCATTCTTGAATATGCTAGTCCTGTCTGGTCCCCCTCTAGTAAAGGTCTCGTTCGTCAATTAGAAAAAGTCAATCATACGTTTACTCGATTGTTATACTTTCGTTGTCACTCTCCCACTTTATTTCCTCCTCCATCTTTCCATTGTAGACTTTCACTATTCTCTCTTCATTCTCTATATCATCGTAGACTTGTTATTGACATTGTAATGAGCTTAAAAATTCTACATTGTGATATCTCTCTTCCTGCCAGTCACTTCTATACATTCAAACCCACTCATGGTCGTGTATCCTCTTTCTGTTTTCATATCCCTCGTTGTAGACGCGAGAACATGCGTTCATCTTTTGCACTTAGAACATCCCGTTACCTGACAAAACTACATTGTATTATCGATCCATCCCAATCAATACCCATAATAAAAGCTAAACTTTTATCCTCCCCTCCCCAAGCCTTGTTTCTCAAACTAGGCCTCCCTTCCATCGACTTGTAAGGATTCTCCTGTTTTTGTCCTTCCGGTTCACGTCAGTCTGTCTCTACTGA
The DNA here is from genome assembly GCA_943737045.1 of Parapristionchus giblindavisi. Taxonomy (NCBI): domain Eukaryota; kingdom Metazoa; phylum Nematoda; class Chromadorea; order Rhabditida; family Diplogasteridae; genus Parapristionchus; species Parapristionchus giblindavisi. The sequence goes on from CALSFV010000035.1 coordinate 423,117, forward strand.
CAAAAAGCGGTCCTCTTCCCGCTTAGGGCCTCCTCCACCCTAATATATTGAACCTGGTAGCGACGATACACAGTGAGATCCTTCCCTCCCTCTCTCCGACCCCCTCGCCTCAACATTATTCACATTATTCATTTATCACTTGTTGTCACATTTATTCAATGTATGATAAATTAAATTAAATAAGACCAAAAGAATACCTGACATGAAAAATTTTCTGCTAGACCCAGCGTGTCATATACCAAACGAAAGAGCAAAAAATTCTGAGTATTTTGCTCGTTCCCATGTTGAACAACGGCCGCTCCAGCCGAATTAACAACATTGAACCATGCATTTTTAGCATTAAAGAATTCGTGACACGCCAATATTTAATCTAAACTTATCGTAGCATATACCACGTGAACGAGCAAAACATTCTGAATAATCTACACTTCAGTTCATGTCAAACTGTAATCTTGTGTTGATTCCACAATGCCCAAAGTACAAAAGTACCTTTCACTCTGATAAGACCAAAAGAATACCTGACATGAAAAATTTTCTGCTAGACCCAGCGTGCCATATACCAAACGAAAGAGCAAAAAATTCTGAGTATTTTGCAACGTTCCATGTTGAACAACGGCCGCTCCAGCCGAATTAACAACATTGAACCATGCATTTTTGGCATTAAAGAATTCGTGACACGCCAATATTTAATCTAAACTTATCGTAGCATATACCACGTGAAAGAGCAAAAAATTCTGAATAATCTACACTTCAGTTCATGTCAAACTGTAATCTTCTGTTGATTCCACAATGTCCAAAGTACAAAAGTAGCTTTCACTCTGATAAGACCAAAAGAATACCTGACATGAAAAATTTTCTGCTAGACCCAGCGTGTCATATACCAAACGAAAGAGCAAAAAATTCTGAGTATTTTGCTCGTTCCCATGTTGAACAACGGCCGCTCCAGCCGAATTAACAACATTGAACCATGCATTTTTAGCATTAAAGAATTCGTGACACGCCAATATTTAATCTAAACTTATCGTAGCATATACCACGTGAACGAGCAAAACATTCTGAATAATCTACACTTCAGTTCATGTCAAACTGTAATCTTGTGTTGATTCCACAATGCCCAAAGTACAAAAGTACCTTTCACTCTGATAAGACCAAAAGAATACCTGACATGAAAAATTTTCTGCTAGACCCAGCGTGCCATATACCAAACGAAAGAGCAAAAAATTCTGAGTATTTTGCAACGTTCCATGTTGAACAACGGCCGCTCCAGCCGAATTAACAACATTGAACCATGCATTTTTGGCATTAAAGAATTCGTGACACGCCAATATTTAATCTAAACTTATCGTAGCATATACCACGTGAAAGAGCAAAAAATTCTGAATAATCTACACTTCAGTTCATGTCAAACTGTAATCTTCTGTTGATTCCACAATGTCCAAAGTACAAAAGTAGCTTTCACTCTGATAAGACCAAAAGAATACCTGACATGAAAAATTTTCTGCTAGACCCAGCGTGTCATATACCAAACGAAAGAGCAAAAAATTCTGAGTATTTTGCAACGTTCCATGTTGAACAACGGCCGCTCCAGCCGAATTAACAACATTGAGCCATGCATTTTTAGCATTACAGAATTCGTGACACGCCAATATTTAATCTAAACTCATCGTAGCATATACCACGTGAAAGAGCAAAAAATTCTGAACAATCTACACTTCAGTTCATGTCAAACTGTAATCTTGTGTTGATTCCACAATGCCCAAAGTACAAAAGTAGCTTTCACTCTGATAAGAGCAAAAGAATACCTGACATGAAAAATTTTCTGCTAGACCCAGCGTGTCATATACCAAACGAAAGAGCAAAAAATTCTGAGTATTTTGCAACGTTCCATGTTGAACAACGGCCGCTCCAGCCGAATTAACAACATTGAACCATGCATTTTTGGCATTAAAGAATTCGTGACACGCCAATATTTAATCTAAACTTATCGTAGCATATACCACGTGAAAGAGCAAAAAATTCTGAATAATCTACACTTCAGTTCATGTCAAACTGTAATCTTCTGTTGATTCCACAATGTCCAAAGTACAAAAGTAGCTTTCACTCTGATAAGACCAAAAGAATACCTGACATGAAAAATTTTCTGCTAGACCCAGCGTGCCATATACCAAACGAAAGAGCAAAAAATTCTGAGTATTTTGCAACGTTCCATGTTGAACAACGGCCGCTCCAGCCGAATTAACAACATTGAACCATGCATTTTTAGCATTACAGAATTCGTGACACGCCAATATTTAATCTAAACTCATCGTAGCATATACCACGTGAAAGAGCAAAACATTCTGAATAATCTACACTTCAGTTCATGTCAAACTGTAATCTTGTGTTGATTCCACAATGCCCAAAGTACAAAAGTAGCTTTCACTCTGATAAGACCAAAAGAATACCTGACATGAAAAATTCTCTGCTAGACCCAGCGTGTCATATACCAAACGAAAGAGCAAAAAATTCTGAGTATTTTGCAACGTTCCATGTTGAACAACGGCCGCTCCAGCCGAATTAACAACATTGAACCATGCATTTTTAGCATTACAGAATTCGTGACACGCCAATATTTAATCTAAACTCATCGTAGCATATACCACGTGAAAGAGCAAAAAATTCTGAATAATCTACACTTCAGTTCATGTCAAACTGTAATCTTGTGTTGATTCCACAATGCCCAAAGTACAAAAGTAGCTTTCACTCTGATAAGAGCAAAAGAATACCTGACATGAAAAAATTTCTGCTAGACCCAGCGTGTCATATACCAAACGAAAGAGCAAAAAATTCTGAGTATTTTGCAACGTTCCATGTTGAACAACGGCCGCTCCAGCCGAATTAACAACATTGAACCATGCATTTTTGGCATTAAAGAATTCGTGACACGCCAATATTTAATCTAAACTTATCGTAGCATATACCACGTGAAAGAGCAAAAAATTCTGAATAATCTACACTTCAGTTCATGTCAAACTGTAATCTTGTGTTGATTCCACAATGCCCAAAGTACAAAAGTAGCTTTCACTCTGATAAGAGCAAAAGAATACCTGACATGAAAAATTTTCTGCTAGACCCAGCGTGTCATATACCAAACGAAAGAGCAAAAAAATTCTGAGTATTTTGCTCGTTCCCATGTTGAACAACGGCCGCTCCAGCCGAATTAACAACATTGAACCATGCATTTTTAGCATTACAGAATTCGTGACACGCCAATATTTAATCTAAACTCATCGTAGCATATACCACGTGAAAGAGCAAAACATTCTGAATAATCTACACTTCAGTTCATGTCAAACTGTAATCTTGTGTTGATTCCACAATGCCCAAAGTACAAAAGTAGCTTTCACTCTGATAAGACCAAAAGAATACCTGACATGAAAAATTCTCTGCTAGACCCAGCGTGTCATATACCAAACGAAAGAGCAAAAAATTCTGAGTATTTTGCAACGTTCCATGTTGAACAACGGCCGCTCCAGCCGAATTAACAACATTGAACCATGCATTTTTAGCATTACAGAATTCGTGACACGCCAATATTTAATCTAAACTCATCGTAGCATATACCACGTGAAAGAGCAAAAAATTCTGAATAATCTACACTTCAGTTCATGTCAAAATGTAATCTTCTGTTGATTCCACAATGTCCAAAGTACAAAAGTAGCTTTCACTCTGATAAGACCAAAAGAATACCTGACATGAAAATTTTTCTGCTAGACCCAGCGTGTCATATACCAAACGAAAGAGCAAAAAATTCTGAGTATTTTGCAACGTTCCATGTTGAACAACGGCCGCTCCAGCCGAATTAACAACATTGAGCCATGCATTTTTAGCATTACAGAATTCGTGACACGCCAATATTTAATCTAAACTCATCGTAGCATATACCACGTGAAAGAGCAAAAAATTCTGAACAATCTACACTTCAGTTCATGTCAAACTGTAATCTTGTGTTGATTCCACAATGCCCAAAGTACAAAAGTAGCTTTCACTCTGATAAGAGCAAAAGAATACCTGACATGAAAAATTTTCTGCTAGACCCAGCGTGTCATATACCAAACGAAAGAGCAAAAAATTCTGAGTATTTTGCAACGTTCCATGTTGAACAACGGCCGCTCCAGCCGAATTAACAACATTGAACCATGCATTTTTGGCATTAAAGAATTCGTGACACGCCAATATTTAATCTAAACTTATCGTAGCATATACCACGTGAAAGAGCAAAAAATTCTGAATAATCTACACTTCAGTTCATGTCAAACTGTAATCTTGTGTTGATTCCACAATGCCCAAAGTACAAAAGTAGCTTTCACTCTGATAAGAGCAAAAGAATACCTGACATGAAAAATTTTCTGCTAGACCCAGCGTGTCATATACCAAACGAAAGAGCAAAAAAATTCTGAGTATTTTGCTCGTTCCCATGTTGAACAACGGCCGCTCCAGCCGAATTAACAACATTGAACCATGCATTTTTAGCATTACAGAATTCGTGACACGCCAATATTTAATCTAAACTCATCGTAGCATATACCACGTGAAAGAGCAAAACATTCTGAATAATCTACACTTCAGTTCATGTCAAACTGTAATCTTGTGTTGATTCCACAATGCCCAAAGTACAAAAGTAGCTTTCACTCTGATAAGACCAAAAGAATACCTGACATGAAAAATTCTCTGCTAGACCCAGCGTGTCATATACCAAACGAAAGAGCAAAAAATTCTGAGTATTTTGCAACGTTCCATGTTGAACAACGGCCGCTCCAGCCGAATTAACAACATTGAACCATGCATTTTTAGCATTACAGAATTCGTGACACGCCAATATTTAATCTAAACTCATCGTAGCATATACCACGTGAAAGAGCAAAAAATTCTGAATAATCTACACTTCAGTTCATGTCAAACTGTAATCTTGTGTTGATTCCACAATGCCCAAAGTACAAAAGTAGCTTTCACTCTGATAAGAGCAAAAGAATACCTGACATGAAAAATTTTCTGCTAGACCCAGCGTGTCATATACCAAACGAAAGAGCAAAAAATTCTGAGTATTTTGCAACGTTCCATGTTGAACAACGGCCGCTCCAGCCGAATTAACAACATTGAACCATGCATTTTTAGCATTACAGAATTCGTGACACGCCAATATTTAATCTAAACTCATCGTAGCATATACCACGTGAAAGAGCAAAAAATTCTGAACAATCTACACTTCAGTTCATGTCAAACTGTAATCTTGTGTTGATTCCACAATGCCCAAAGTACAAAAGTAGCTTTCACTCTGATAAGAGCAAAAGAATACCTGACATGAAAAATTTTCTGCTAGACCCAGCGTGTCATATACCAAACGAAAGAGCAAAAAATTCTGAGTATTTTGCAACGTTCCATGTTGAACAACGGCCGCTCCAGCCGAATTAACAACATTGAACCATGCATTTTTGGCATTAAAGAATTCGTGACACGCCAATATTTAATCTAAACTTATCGTAGCATATACCACGTGAAAGAGCAAAAAATTCTGAATAATCTACACTTCAGTTCATGTCAAACTGTAATCTTGTGTTGATTCCACAATGCCCAAAGTACAAAAGTAGCTTTCACTCTGATAAGAGCAAAAGAATACCTGACATGAAAAATTTTCTGCTAGACCCAGCGTGTCATATACCAAACGAAAGAGCAAAAAAATTCTGAGTATTTTGCTCGTTCCCATGTTGAACAACGGCCGCTCCAGCCGAATTAACAACATTGAACCATGCATTTTTAGCATTACAGAATTCGTGACACGCCAATATTTAATCTAAACTCATCGTAGCATATACCACGTGAAAGAGCAAAACATTCTGAATAATCTACACTTCAGTTCATGTCAAACTGTAATCTTGTGTTGATTCCACAATGCCCAAAGTACAAAAGTAGCTTTCACTCTGATAAGACCAAAAGAATACCTGACATGAAAAATTCTCTGCTAGACCCAGCGTGTCATATACCAAACGAAAGAGCAAAAAATTCTGAGTATTTTGCAACGTTCCATGTTGAACAACGGCCGCTCCAGCCGAATTAACAACATTGAACCATGCATTTTTAGCATTACAGAATTCGTGACACGCCAATATTTAATCTAAACTCATCGTAGCATATACCACGTGAAAGAGCAAAAAATTCTGAATAATCTACACTTCAGTTCATGTCAAACTGTAATCTTCTGTTGATTCCACAATGTCCAAAGTACAAAAGTAGCTTTCACTCTGATAAGACCAAAAGAATACCTGACATGAAAATTTTTCTGCTAGACCCAGCGTGTCATATACCAAACGAAAGAGCAAAAAATTCTGAGTATTTTGCAACGTTCCATGTTGAACAACGGCCGCTCCAGCCGAATTAACAACATTGAGCCATGCATTTTTAGCATTACAGAATTCGTGACACGCCAATATTTAATCTAAACTCATCGTAGCATATACCACGTGAAAGAGCAAAAAATTCTGAACAATCTACACTTCAGTTCATGTCAAACTGTAATCTTGTGTTGATTCCACAATGCCCAAAGTACAAAAGTAGCTTTCACTCTGATAAGAGCAAAAGAATACCTGACATGAAAAATTTTCTGCTAGACCCAGCGTGTCATATACCAAACGAAAGAGCAAAAAATTCTGAGTATTTTGCAACGTTCCATGTTGAACAACGGCCGCTCCAGCCGAATTAACAACATTGAACCATGCATTTTTGGCATTAAAGAATTCGTGACACGCCAATATTTAATCTAAACTTATCGTAGCATATACCACGTGAAAGAGCAAAAAATTCTGAATAATCTACACTTCAGTTCATGTCAAACTGTAATCTTGTGTTGATTCCACAATGCCCAAAGTACAAAAGTAGCTTTCACTCTGATAAGAGCAAAAGAATACCTGACATGAAAAATTTTCTGCTAGACCCAGCGTGTCATATACCAAACGAAAGAGCAAAAAAATTCTGAGTATTTTGCTCGTTCCCATGTTGAACAACGGCCGCTCCAGCCGAATTAACAACATTGAACCATGCATTTTTAGCATTACAGAATTCGTGACACGCCAATATTTAATCTAAACTTATCGTAGCATATACCACGTGAAAGAGCAAAACATTCTGAATAATCTACACTTCAGTTCATGTCAAACTGTAATCTTGTGTTGATTCCACAATGCCCAAAGTACAAAAGTAGCTTTCACTCTGATAAGACCAAAAGAATACCTGACATGAAAAATTCTCTGCTAGACCCAGCGTGTCATATACCAAACGAAAGAGCAAAAAATTCTGAGTATTTTGCAACGTTCCATGTTGAACAACGGCCGCTCCAGCCGAATTAACAACATTGAACCATGCATTTTTAGCATTACAGAATTCGTGACACGCCAATATTTAATCTAAACTCATCGTAGCATATACCACGTGAAAGAGCAAAAAATTCTGAATAATCTACACTTCAGTTCATGTCAAACTGTAATCTTGTGTTGATTCCACAATGCCCAAAGTACAAAAGTAGCTTTCACTCTGATAAGAGCAAAAGAATACCTGACATGAAAAATTTTCTGCTAGACCCAGCGTGTCATATACCAAACGAAAGAGCAAAAAATTCTGAGTATTTTGCAACGTTCCATGTTGAACAACGGCCGCTCCAGCCGAATTAACAACATTGAACCATGCATTTTTAGCATTACAGAATTCATGACACGCCAATATTTAATCTAAACTCATCGTAGCATATACCACGTGAAAGAGCAAAAAATTCTGAACAATCTACACTTCAGTTCATGTCAAACTGTAATCTTGTGTTGATTCCACAATGCCCAAAGTACAAAAGTAGCTTTCACTCTGATAAGAGCAAAAGAATACCTGACATGAAAAATTTTCTGCTAGACCCAGCGTGTCATATACCAAACGAAAGAGCAAAAAATTCTGAGTATTTTGCAACGTTCCATGTTGAACAACGGCCGCTCCAGCCGAATTAACAACATTGAACCATGCATTTTTGGCATTAAAGAATTCGTGACACGCCAATATTTAATCTAAACTTATCGTAGCATATACCACGTGAAAGAGCAAAAAATTCTGAATAATCTACACTTCAGTTCATGTCAAACTGTAATCTTCTGTTGATTCCACAATGTCCAAAGTACAAAAGTAGCTTTCACTCTGATAAGACCAAAAGAATACCTGACATGAAAAATTTTCTGCTAGACCCAGCGTGTCATATACCAAACGAAAGAGCAAAAAATTCTGAGTATTTTGCAACGTTCCATGTTAAACAACGGCCGCTCCAGCCGAATTAACAACATTGAGCCATGCATTTTTAGCATTACAGAATTCGTGACACGCCAATATTTAATCTAAACTCATCGTAGCATATACCACGTGAAAGAGCAAAAAATTCTGAACAATCTACACTTCAGTTCATGTCAAACTGTAATCTTGTGTTGATTCCACAATGCCCAAAGTACAAAAGTAGCTTTCACTCTGATAAGAGCAAAAGAATACCTGACATGAAAAATTTTCTGCTAGACCCAGCGTGTCATATACCAAACGAAAGAGCAAAAAATTCTGAGTATTTTGCTCGTTCCCATGTTGAACAACGGCCGCTCCAGCCGAATTAACAACATTGAACCATGCATTTTTAGCATTACAGAATTCGTGACACGCCAATATTTAATCTAAACTCATCGTAGCATATACCACGTGAAAGAGCAAAACATTCTGAATAATCTACACTTCATTTCATGTCAAACTGTAATCTTGTGTTGATTCCACAATGCCCAAAGTACAAAAGTAGCTTTCACTCTGATAAGAGCAAAAGAATACCTGACATGAAAAATTTTCTGCTAGACCCAGCGTGTCATATACCAAACGAAAGAGCAAAAAATTCTGAGTATTTTGCAACGTTCCATGTTGAACAACGGCCGCTCCAGCCGAATTAACAACATTGAACCATGCATTTTTAGCATTACAGAATTCGTGACACGCCAATATTTAATCTAAACTCATCGTAGCATATACCACGTGAAAGAGCAAAAAATGCTGAATAATCTACACTTCAGTTCATGTCAAACTGTAATCTTGTGTTGATTCCACAATGCCCAAAGTACAAAAGTAGCTTTCACTCTGATAAGACCAAAAGAATACCTGACATGAAAAATTTTCTGCTAGACCCAGCGTGTCATATACCAAACGAAAGAGCAAAAAATTCTGAGTATTTTGCAACGTTCCATGTTAAACAACGGCCGCTCCAGCCGAATTAACAACATTGAGCCATGCATTTTTAGCATTACAGAATTCGTGACACGCCAATATTTAATCTAAACTCATCGTAGCATATACCACGTGAAAGAGCAAAAAATTCTGAACAATCTACACTTCAGTTCATGTCAAACTGTAATCTTGTGTTGATTCCACAATGCCCAAAGTACAAAAGTAGCTTTCACTCTGATAAGAGCAAAAGAATACCTGACATGAAAAATTTTCTGCTAGACCCAGCGTGTCATATACCAAACGAAAGAGCAAAAAATTCTGAGTATTTTGCTCGTTCCCATGTTGAACAACGGCCGCTCCAGCCGAATTAACAACATTGAACCATGCATTTTTAGCATTACAGAATTCGTGACACGCCAATATTTAATCTAAACTCATCGTAGCATATACCACGTGAAAGAGCAAAACATTCTGAATAATCTACACTTCAGTTCATGTCAAACTGTAATCTTGTGTTGATTCCACAATGCCCAAAGTACAAAAGTAGCTTTCACTCTGATAAGAGCAAAAGAATACCTGACATGAAAAATTTTCTGCTAGACCCAGCGTGTCATATACCAAACGAAAGAGCAAAAAATTCTGAGTATTTTGCAACGTTCCATGTTGAACAACGGCCGCTCCAGCCGAATTAACAACATTGAACCATGCATTTTTAGCATTACAGAATTCGTGACACGCCAATATTTAATCTAAACTCATCGTAGCATATACCACGTGAAAGAGCAAAAAATTCTGAATAATCTACACTTCAGTTCATGTCAAACTGTAATCTTGTGTTGATTCCACAATGCCCAAAGTACAAAAGTAGCTTTCACTCTGATAAGACCAAAAGAATACCTGACATGAAAAATTTTCTGCTAGACCCAGCGTGTCATATACCAAACGAAAGAGCAAAAAATTCTGAGTATTTTGCTCGTTCCCATGTTGAACAACGGCCGCTCCAGCCGAATTAACAACATTGAACCATGCATTATTAGCATTAAAAATTCGTGACACGCCAATATTTAATCTAAACTTATCGTAGCATATACCACGTGAAAGAGCAAAAAATTCTGAATAATCTACACTTCAGTTCATGTCAAACTGTAATCTTGTGTTGATTCCACAATGCCCAAAGTACAAAAGTAGCTTTCACTCTGATAAGACCAAAAGAATACCTGACATGAAAAATTTTCTGCTAGACCCAGCGTGCCATATACCAAACGAAAGAGCAAAAAATTCTGAGTATTTTGCAACGTTCCATGTTGAACAACGGCCGCTCCAGCCGAATTAACAACATTGAACCATGCATTTTTAGCATTAAAGAATTCGTGACACGCCAATATTTAATCTAAACTTATCGTAGCATATACCACGTGAAAGAGCAAAAAATTCTGAATAATCTACACTTCAGTTCATGTCAAACTGTAATCTTGTGTTGATTCCACAATGCCCAAAGTACAAAAGTAGCTTTCACTCTGATAAGACCAAAAGAATACCTGACATGAAAAATTTTCTGCTAGACCCAGCGTGTCATATACCAAACGAAAGAGCAAAAAATTCTGAGTATTTTGCAACGTTCCATGTTGAACAACGGCCGCTCCAGCCGAATTAACAACATTGAACCATGCATTTTTAGCATTAAATAAATCGTGACACGCCAATATTTAATCTAAACTTATCGTAGCATATACCACGTGAAAGAGCAAAAAATTCTGAATAATCTACACTTCAGTTCATGTCAAACTGTAATCTTGTGTTGATTCCACAATGCCCAAAGTACAAAAGTAGCTTTCACTCTGATAAGACCAAAAGAATACCTGACATGAAAAATTTTCTGCTAGACCCAGCGTGCCATATACCAAACGAAAGAGCAAAAAATTCTGAGTATTTTGCAACGTTCCATGTTGAACAACGGCCGCTCCAGCCGAATTAACAACATTGAACCATGCATTTTTAGCATTAAAGAATTCGTGACACGCCAATATTTAATCTAAACTTATCGTAGCATATACCACGTGAAAGAGCAAAAAATTCTGAATAATCTACACTTCAGTTCATGTCAAACTGTAATCTTCTGTTGATTCCACAATGTCCAAAGTACAAAAGTAGCTTTCACTCTGATAAGACCAAAAGAATACCTGACATGAAAAATTTTCTGCTAGACCCAGCGTGTCATATACCAAACGAAAGAGCAAAAAATTCTGAGTATTTTGCAACGTTCCATGTTGAACAACGGCCGCTCCAGCCGAATTAACAACATTGAACCATGCATTTTTAGCATTACAGAATTCGTGACACGCCAATATTTAATCTAAACTCATCGTAGCATATACCACGTGAAAGAGCAAAAAATTCTGAATAATCTACACTTCAGTTCATGTCAAACTGTAATCTTGTGTTGATTCCACAATGCCCAAAGTACAAAAGTAGCTTTCACTCTGATAAGAGCAAAAGAATACCTGACATGAAAAATTTTCTGCTAGACCCAGCGTGTCATATACCAAACGAAAGAGCAAAAAATTCTGAGTATTTTGCTCGTTCCCATGTTGAACAACGGCCGCTCCAGCCGAATTAACAACATTGAACCATGCATTTTTGGCATTAAAGAATTCGTGACACGCCAATATTTAATCTAAACTCATCGTAGCATATACCACGTGAAAGAGCAAAAAATTCTGAATAATCTACACTTCAGTTCATGTCAAACTGTAATCTTGTGTTGATTCCACAATGCCCAAAGTACAAAAGTAGCTTTCACTCTGATAAGACCAAAAGAATACCTGACATGAAAAATTTTCTGCTAGACCCAGCGTGTCATATACCAAACGAAAGAGCAAAAAATTCTGAGTATTTTGCTCGTTCCCATGTTGAACAACGGCCGCTCCAGCCGAATTAACAACATTGAACCATGCATTATTAGCATTAAAAAATTCGTGACACGCCAATATTTAATCTAAACTTATCGTAGCATATACCACGTGAAAGAGCTAAAAATTCTGAATAATCTACACTTCAGTTCATGTCAAACTGTAATCTTGTGTTGATTCCACAATGCCCAAAGTACAAAAGTAGCTTTCACTCTGATAAGACCAAAAGAATACCTGACATGAAAAATTTTCTGCTAGACCCAGCGTGCCATATACCAAACGAAAGAGCAAAAAATTCTGAGTATTTTGCAACGTTCCATGTTGAACAACGGCCGCTCCAGCCGAATTAACAACATTGAACCATGCATTTTTAGCATTAAAGAATTCGTGACACGCCAATATTTAATCTAAACTTATCGTAGCATATACCACGTGAAAGAGCAAAAAATTCTGAATAATCTACACTTCAGTTCATGTCAAACTGTAATCTTGTGTTGATTCCACAATGCCCAAAGTACAAAAGTAGCTTTCACTCTGATAAGACCAAAAGAATACCTGACATGAAAAATTTTCTGCTAGACCCAGCGTGTCATATACCAAACGAAAGAGCAAAAAATTCTGAGTATTTTGCAACGTTCCATGTTGAACAACGGCCGCTCCAGCCGAATTAACAACATTGAACCATGCATTTTTAGCATTAAAGAAATCGTGACACGCCAATATTTAATCTAAACTTATCGTAGCATATACCACGTGAAAGAGCAAAAAATTCTGAATAATCTACACTTCAGTTCATGTCAAACTGTAATCTTGTGTTGATTCCACAATGCCCAAAGTACAAAAGTAGCTTTCACTCTGATAAGACCAAAAGAATACCTGACATGAAAAATTTTCTGCTAGACCCAGCGTGTCATATACCAAACGAAAGAGCAAAAAATTCTGAGTATTTTGCAACGTTCCATGTTGAACAACGGCCGCTCCAGCCGAATTAACAACATTGAACCATGCATTTTTAGCATTAAAGAATTCGTGACACGCCAATATTTAATCTAAACTCATCGTAGCATATACCACGTGAAAGAGCAAAAAATTCTGAATAATCTACACTTCAGTTCATGTCAAACTGTAATCTTGTGTTGATTCCACAATGCCCAAAGTACAAAAGTAGCTTTCACTCTGATAAGAGCAAAAGAATACCTGACATGAAAAATTTTCTGCTAGACCCAGCGTGTCATATACCAAACGAAAGAGCAAAAAATTCTGAGTATTTTGCTCGTTCCCATGTTGAACAACGGCCGCTCCAGCCGAATTAACAACATTGAACCATGCATTTTTGGCATTAAAGAATTCGTGACACGCCAATATTTAATCTAAACTCATCGTAGCATATACCACGTGAAAGAGCAAAAAATTCTGAATAATCTACACTTCAGTTCATGTCAAACTGTAATCTTGTGTTGATTCCACAATGCCCAAAGTACAAAAGTAGCTTTCACTCTGATAAGACCAAAAGAATACCTGACATGAAAAATTTTCTGCTAGACCCAGCGTGTCATATACCAAACGAAAGAGCAAAAAATTCTGAGTATTTTGCTCGTTCCCATGTTGAACAACGGCCGCTCCAGCCGAATTAACAACATTGAACCATGCATTTTTGGCATTAAAGAATTCGTGACACGCCAATATTTAATCTAAACTCATCGTAGCATATACCACGTGAAAGAGCAAAAAATTCTGAATAATCTACACTTCAGTTCATGTCAAACTGTAATCTTGTGTTGATTCCACAATGCCCAAAGTACAAAAGTAGCTTTCACTCTGATAAGAGCAAAAGAATACCTGACATGAAAAATTTTCTGCTAGACCCAGCGTGTCATATACCAAACGAAAGAGCAAAAAATTCTGAGTATTTTGCTCGTTCCCATGTTGAACAACGGCCGCTCCAGCCGAATTAACAACATTGAACCATGCATTTTTGGCATTAAAGAATTCGTGACACGCCAATATTTAATCTAAACTCATCGTAGCATATACCACGTGAAAGAGCAAAAAATTCTGAATAATCTACACTTCAGTTCATGTCAAACTGTAATCTTGTGTTGATTCCACAATGCCCAAAGTACAAAAGTAGCTTTCACTCTGATAAGACCAAAAGAATACCTGACATGAAAAATTTTCTGCTAGACCCAGCGTGTCATATACCAAACGAAAGAGCAAAAAATTCTGAGTATTTTGCTCGTTCCCATGTTGAACAACGGCCGCTCCAGCCGAATTAACAACATTGAACCATGCATTTTTGGCATTAAAGAATTCGTGACACGCCAATATTTAATCTAAACTCATCGTAGCATATACCACGTGAAAGAGCAAAAAATTCTGAATAATCTACACTTCAGTTCATGTCAAACTGTAATCTTGTGTTGATTCCACAATGCCCAAAGTACAAAAGTAGCTTTCACTCTGATAAGACCAAAAGAATACCTGACATGAAAAATTTTCTGCTAGACCCAGCGTGTCATATACCAAACCAAAGAGCAAAAAATTCTGAGTATTTTGCTCGTTCCCATGTTGAACAACGGCCGCTCCAGCCGAATTAACAACATTGAACCATGCATTATTAGCATTAAAAAATTCGTGACACGCCAATATTTAATCTAAACTTATCGTAGCATATACCACGTGAAAGAGCAAAAAATTCTGAATAATCTACACTTCAGTTCATGTCAAACTGTAATCTTGTGTTGATTCCACAATGCCCAAAGTACAAAAGTAGCTTTCACTCTGATAAGACCAAAAGAATACCTGACATGAAAAATTTTCTGCTAGACCCAGCGTGTCATATACCAAACCAAAGAGCAAAAAATTCTGAGTATTTTGCTCGTTCCCATGTTGAACAACGGCCGCTCCAGCCGAATTAACAACATTGAACCATGCATTATTAGCATTAAAAAATTCGTGACACGCCAATATTTAATCTAAACTTATCGTAGCATATACCACGTGAAAGAGCAAAAAATTCTGAATAATCTACACTTCAGTTCATGTCAAACTGTAATCTTGTGTTGATTCCACAATGCCCAAAGTACAAAAGTAGCTTTCACTCTGATAAGACCAAAAGAATACCTGACATGAAAAATTTTCTGCTAGACCCAGCGTGCCATATACCAAACGAAAGAGCAAAAAATTCTGAGTATTTTGCAACGTTCCATGTTGAACAACGGCCGCTCCAGCCGAATTAACAACATTGAACCATGCATTTTTAGCATTAAAGAATTCGTGACACGCCAATATTTAATCTAAACTTATCGTAGCATATACCACGTGAAAGAGCAAAAAATTCTGAATAATCTACACTTCAGTTCATGTCAAACTGTAATCTTGTGTTGATTCCACAATGCCCAAAGTACAAAAGTAGCTTTCACTCTGATAAGAGCAAAAGAATACCTGACATGAAAAATTTTCTGCTAGACCCAGCGTGTCATATACCAAACGAAAGAGCAAAAAATTCTGAGTATTTTGCAACGTTCCATGTTGAACAACGGCCGCTCCAGCCGAATTAACAACATTGAACCATGCATTTTTAGCATTAAAGAAATCGTGACACGCCAATATTTAATCTAAACTTATCGTAGCATATACCACGTGAAAGAGCAAAAAATTCTGAATAATCTACACTTCAGTTCATGTCAAACTGTAATCTTGTGTTGATTCCACAATGCCCAAAGTACAAAAGTAGCTTTCACTCTGATAAGACCAAAAGAATACCTGACATGAAAAATTTTCTGCTAGACCCAGCGTGCCATATACCAAACGAAAGAGCAAAAAATTCTGAGTATTTTGCAACGTTCCATGTTGAACAACGGCCGCTCCAGCCGAATTAACAACATTGAACCATGCATTTTTAGCATTAAAGAATTCGTGACACGCCAATATTTAATCTAAACTTATCGTAGCATATACCACGTGAAAGAGCAAAAAATTCTGAATAATCTACACTTCAGTTCATGTCAAACTGTAATCTTGTGTTGATTCCACAATGCCCAAAGTACAAAAGTAGCTTTCACTCTGATAAGACCAAAAGAATACCTGACATGAAAAATTTTCTGCTAGACCCAGCGTGCCATATACCAAACGAAAGAGCAAAAAATTCTGAGTATTTTGCAACGTTCCATGTTGAACAACGGCCGCTCCAGCCGAATTAACAACATTGAACCATGCATTTTTAGCATTAAAGAATTCGTGACACGCCAATATTTAATCTAAACTTATCGTAGCATATACCACGTGAAAGAGCAAAAAATTCTGAATAATCTACACTTCAGTTCATGTCAAACTGTAATCTTGTGTTGATTCCACAATGCCCAAAGTACAAAAGTAGCTTTCACTCTGATAAGACCAAAAGAATACCTGACATGAAAAATTTTCTGCTAGACCCAGCGTGTCATATACCAAACGAAAGAGCAAAAAATTCTGAGTATTTTGCAACGTTCCATGTTGAACAACGGCCGCTCCAGCCGAATTAAAAACATTGAACCATGCATTTTTAGCATTAAAGAAATCGTGACACGCCAATATTTAATCTAAACTTATCGTAGCATATACCACGTGAAAGAGCAAAAAATTCTGAATAATCTACACTTCAGTTCATGTCAAACTGTAATCTTGTGTTGATTCCACAATGCCCAAAGTACAAAAGTAGCTTTCACTCTGATAAGACCAAAAGAATTCCTGACATGAAAAATTTTCTGCTAGACCCAGCGTGTCATATACCAAACGAAAGAGCAAAAAATTCTGAGTATTTTGCTCGTTCCCATGTTGAACAACGGCCGCTCCAGCCGAATTAACAACATTGAACCATGCATTTTTAGCATTAAAGAATTCGTGACACGCCAATATTTAATCTAAACTTATCGTAGCATATACCACGTGAAAGAGCAAAAAATTCTGAATAATCTACACTTCAGTTCATGTCAAACTGTAATCTTCTGTTGATTCCACAATGTCCAAAGTACAAAAGTAGCTTTCACTCTGATAAGACCAAAAGAATACCTGACATGAAAAATTTTCTGCTAGACCCAGCGTGTCATATACCAAACGAAAGAGCAAAAAATTCTGAGTATTTTGCAACGTTCCATGTTGAACAACGGCCGCTCCAGCCGAATTAACAACATTGAACCATGCATTTTTAGCATTACAGAATTCGTGACACGCCAATATTTAATCTAAACTCATCGTAGCATATACCACGTGAAAGAGCAAAAAATTCTGAATAATCTACACTTCAGTTCATGTCAAACTGTAATCTTGTGTTGATTCCACAATGCCCAAAGTACAAAAGTAGCTTTCACTCTGATAAGAGCAAAAGAATACCTGACATGAAAAATTTTCTGCTAGACCCAGCGTGTCATATACCAAACGAAAGAGCAAAAAATTCTGAGTATTTTGCTCGTTCCCATGTTGAACAACGGCCGCTCCAGCCGAATTAACAACATTGAACCATGCATTTTTGGCATTAAAGAATTCGTGACACGCCAATATTTAATCTAAACTCATCGTAGCATATACCACGTGAAAGAGCAAAAAATTCTGAATAATCTACACTTCAGTTCATGTCAAACTGTAATCTTGTGTTGATTCCACAATGCCCAAAGTACAAAAGTAGCTTTCACTCTGATAAGACCAAAAGAATACCTGACATGAAAAATTTTCTGCTAGACCCAGCGTGTCATATACCAAACGAAAGAGCAAAAAATTCTGAGTATTTTGCTCGTTCCCATGTTGAACAACGGCCGCTCCAGCCGAATTAACAACATTGAACCATGCATTTTTGGCATTAAAGAATTCGTGACACGCCAATATTTAATCTAAACTCATCGTAGCATATACCACGTGAAAGAGCAAAAAATTCTGAATAATCTACACTTCAGTTCATGTCAAACTGTAATCTTGTGTTGATTCCACAATGCCCAAAGTACAAAAGTAGCTTTCACTCTGATAAGAGCAAAAGAATACCTGACATGAAAAATTTTCTGCTAGACCCAGCGTGTCATATACCAAACGAAAGAGCAAAAAATTCTGAGTATTTTGCTCGTTCCCATGTTGAACAACGGCCGCTCCAGCCGAATTAACAACATTGAACCATGCATTTTTGGCATTAAAGAATTCGTGACACGCCAATATTTAATCTAAACTCATCGTAGCATATACCACGTGAAAGAGCAAAAAATTCTGAATAATCTACACTTCAGTTCATGTCAAACTGTAATCTTGTGTTGATTCCACAATGCCCAAAGTACAAAAGTAGCTTTCACTCTGATAAGACCAAAAGAATACCTGACATGAAAAATTTTCTGCTAGACCCAGCGTGTCATATACCAAACGAAAGAGCAAAAAATTCTGAGTATTTTGCTCGTTCCCATGTTGAACAACGGCCGCTCCAGCCGAATTAACAACATTGAACCATGCATTTTTGGCATTAAAGAATTCGTGACACGCCAATATTTAATCTAAACTCATCGTAGCATATACCACGTGAAAGAGCAAAAAATTCTGAATAATCTACACTTCAGTTCATGTCAAACTGTAATCTTGTGTTGATTCCACAATGCCCAAAGTACAAAAGTAGCTTTCACTCTGATAAGAGCAAAAGAATACCTGACATGAAAAATTTTCTGCTAGACCCAGCGTGTCATATACCAAACGAAAGAGCAAAAAATTCTGAGTATTTTGCTCGTTCCCATGTTGAACAACGGCCGCTCCAGCCGAATTAACAACATTGAACCATGCATTTTTGGCATTAAAGAATTCGTGACACGCCAATATTTAATCTAAACTCATCGTAGCATATACCACGTGAAAGAGCAAAAAATTCTGAATAATCTACACTTCAGTTCATGTCAAACTGTAATCTTGTGTTGATTCCACAATGCCCAAAGTACAAAAGTAGCTTTCACTCTGATAAGACCAAAAGAATACCTGACATGAAAAATTTTCTGCTAGACCCAGCGTGTCATATACCAAACGAAAGAGCAAAAAATTCTGAGTATTTTGCTCGTTCCCATGTTGAACAACGGCCGCTCCAGCCGAATTAACAACATTGAACCATGCATTTTTGGCATTAAAGAATTCGTGACACGCCAATATTTAATCTAAACTCATCGTAGCATATACCACGTGAAAGAGCAAAAAATTCTGAATAATCTACACTTCAGTTCATGTCAAACTGTAATCTTGTGTTGATTCCACAATGCCCAAAGTACAAAAGTAGCTTTCACTCTGATAAGAGCAAAAGAATACCTGACATGAAAAATTTTCTGCTAGACCCAGCGTGTCATATACCAAACGAAAGAGCAAAAAATTCTGAGTATTTTGCTCGTTCCCATGTTGAACAACGGCCGCTCCAGCCGAATTAACAACATTGAACCATGCATTTTTGGCATTAAAGAATTCGTGACACGCCAATATTTAATCTAAACTCATCGTAGCATATACCACGTGAAAGAGCAAAAAAATCTGAATAATCTACACTTCAGTTCATGTCAAACTGTAATCTTGTGTTGATTCCACAATGCCCAAAGTACAAAAGTAGCTTTCACTCTGATAAGACCAAAAGAATACCTGACATGAAAAATTTTCTGCTAGACCCAGCGTGTCATATACCAAACGAAAGAGCAAAAAATTCTGAGTATTTTGCTCGTTCCCATGTTGAACAACGGCCGCTCCAGCCGAATTAACAACATTGAACCATGCATTTTTGGCATTAAAGAATTCGTGACACGCCAATATTTAATCTAAACTCATCGTAGCATATACCACGTGAAAGAGCAAAAAATTCTGAATAATCTACACTTCAGTTCATGTCAAACTGTAATCTTGTGTTGATTCCACAATGCCCAAAGTACAAAAGTAGCTTTCACTCTGATAAGACCAAAAGAATACCTGACATGAAAAATTTTCTGCTAGACCCAGCGTGTCATATACCAAACCAAAGAGCAAAAAATTCTGAGTATTTTGCTCGTTCCCATGTTGAACAACGGCCGCTCCAGCCGAATTAACAACATTGAACCATGCATTATTAGCATTAAAAAATTCGTGACACGCCAATATTTAATCTAAACTTATCGTAGCATATACCACGTGAAAGAGCAAAAAATTCTGAATAATCTACACTTCAGTTCATGTCAAACTGTAATCTTGTGTTGATTCCACAATGCCCAAAGTACAAAAGTAGCTTTCACTCTGATAAGACCAAAAGAATACCTGACATGAAAAATTTTCTGCTAGACCCAGCGTGCCATATACCAAACGAAAGAGCAAAAAATTCTGAGTATTTTGCAACGTTCCATGTTGAACAACGGCCGCTCCAGCCGAATTAACAACATTGAACCATGCATTTTTAGCATTAAAGAATTCGTGACACGCCAATATTTAATCTAAACTTATCGTAGCATATACCACGTGAAAGAGCAAAAAATTCTGAATAATCTACACTTCAGTTCATGTCAAACTGTAATCTTGTGTTGATTCCACAATGCCCAAAGTACAAAAGTAGCTTTCACTCTGATAAGAGCAAAAGAATACCTGACATGAAAAATTTTCTGCTAGACCCAGCGTGTCATATACCAAACGAAAGAGCAAAAAATTCTGAGTATTTTGCAACGTTCCATGTTGAACAACGGCCGCTCCAGCCGAATTAACAACATTGAACCATGCATTTTTAGCATTAAAGAAATCGTGACACGCCAATATTTAATCTAAACTTATCGTAGCATATACCACGTGAAAGAGCAAAAAATTCTGAATAATCTACACTTCAGTTCATGTCAAACTGTAATCTTGTGTTGATTCCACAATGCCCAAAGTACAAAAGTAGCTTTCACTCTGATAAGACCAAAAGAATACCTGACATGAAAAATTTTCTGCTAGACCCAGCGTGCCATATACCAAACGAAAGAGCAAAAAATTCTGAGTATTTTGCAACGTTCCATGTTGAACAACGGCCGCTCCAGCCGAATTAACAACATTGAACCATGCATTTTTAGCATTAAAGAATTCGTGACACGCCAATATTTAATCTAAACTTATCGTAGCATATACCACGTGAAAGAGCAAAAAATTCTGAATAATCTACACTTCAGTTCATGTCAAACTGTAATCTTGTGTTGATTCCACAATGCCCAAAGTACAAAAGTAGCTTTCACTCTGATAAGACCAAAAGAATACCTGACATGAAAAATTTTCTGCTAGACCCAGCGTGCCATATACCAAACGAAAGAGCAAAAAA
Organism: Parapristionchus giblindavisi; assembly: GCA_943737045.1. Lineage (NCBI taxonomy): Eukaryota > Metazoa > Nematoda > Chromadorea > Rhabditida > Diplogasteridae > Parapristionchus > Parapristionchus giblindavisi. Next base: position 444,564 of record CALSFV010000035.1, read on the forward strand.
TTCTGAGTATTTTGCAACGTTCCATGTTGAACAACGGCCGCTCCAGCCGAATTAACAACATTGAACCATGCATTTTTAGCATTAAAGAATTCGTGACACGCCAATATTTAATCTAAACTTATCGTAGCATATACCACGTGAAAGAGCAAAAAATTCTGAATAATCTACACTTCAGTTCATGTCAAACTGTAATCTTGTGTTGATTCCACAATGCCCAAAGTACAAAAGTAGCTTTCACTCTGATAAGACCAAAAGAATACCTGACATGAAAAATTTTCTGCTAGACCCAGCGTGCCATATACCAAACGAAAGAGCAAAAAATTCTGAGTATTTTGCAACGTTCCATGTTGAACAACGGCCGCTCCAGCCGAATTAACAACATTGAACCATGCATTTTTAGCATTAAAGAATTCGTGACACGCCAATATTTAATCTAAACTTATCGTAGCATATACCACGTGAAAGAGCAAAAAATTCTGAATAATCTACACTTCAGTTCATGTCAAACTGTAATCTTGTGTTGATTCCACAATGCCCAAAGTACAAAAGTAGCTTTCACTCTGATAAGACCAAAAGAATACCTGACATGAAAAATTTTCTGCTAGACCCAGCGTGTCATATACCAAACGAAAGAGCAAAAAATTCTGAGTATTTTGCAACGTTCCATGTTGAACAACGGCCGCTCCAGCCGAATTAAAAACATTGAACCATGCATTTTTAGCATTAAAGAAATCGTGACACGCCAATATTTAATCTAAACTTATCGTAGCATATACCACGTGAAAGAGCAAAAAATTCTGAATAATCTACACTTCAGTTCATGTCAAACTGTAATCTTCTGTTGATTCCACAATGCCCAAAGTACAAAAGTAGCTTTCACTCTGATAAGACCAAAAGAATTCCTGACATGAAAAATTTTCTGCTAGACCCAGCGTGTCATATACCAAACGAAAGAGCAAAAAATTCTGAGTATTTTGCTCGTTCCCATGTTGAACAACGGCCGCTCCAGCCGAATTAACAACATTGAACCATGCATTTTTAGCATTAAAGAATTCGTGACACGCCAATATTTAATCTAAACTTATCGTAGCATATACCACGTGAAAGAGCAAAAAATTCTGAATAATCTACACTTCAGTTCATGTCAAACTGTAATCTTCTGTTGATTCCACAATGTCCAAAGTACAAAAGTAGCTTTCACTCTGATAAGACCAAAAGAATACCTGACATGAAAAATTTTCTGCTAGACCCAGCGTGTCATATACCAAACGAAAGAGCAAAAAATTCTGAGTATTTTGCAACGTTCCATGTTGAACAACGGCCGCTCCAGCCGAATTAACAACATTGAACCATGCATTTTTAGCATTACAGAATTCGTGACACGCCAATATTTAATCTAAACTCATCGTAGCATATACCACGTGAAAGAGCAAAAAATTCTGAATAATCTACACTTCAGTTCATGTCAAACTGTAATCTTGTGTTGATTCCACAATGCCCAAAGTACAAAAGTAGCTTTCACTCTGATAAGAGCAAAAGAATACCTGACATGAAAAATTTTCTGCTAGACCCAGCGTGTCATATACCAAACGAAAGAGCAAAAAATTCTGAGTATTTTGCTCGTTCCCATGTTGAACAACGGCCGCTCCAGCCGAATTAACAACATTGAACCATGCATTTTTGGCATTAAAGAATTCGTGACACGCCAATATTTAATCTAAACTCATCGTAGCATATACCACGTGAAAGAGCAAAAAATTCTGAATAATCTACACTTCAGTTCATGTCAAACTGTAATCTTGTGTTGATTCCACAATGCCCAAAGTACAAAAGTAGCTTTCACTCTGATAAGACCAAAAGAATACCTGACATGAAAAATTTTCTGCTAGACCCAGCGTGCCATATACCAAACGAAAGAGCAAAAAATTCTGAGTATTTTGCAACGTTCCATGTTGAACAACGGCCGCTCCAGCCGAATTAACAACATTGAACCATGCATTTTTAGCATTAAAGAATTCGTGACACGCCAATATTTAATCTAAACTTATCGTAGCATATACCACGTGAAAGAGCAAAAAATTCTGAATAATCTACACTTCAGTTCATGTCAAACTGTAATCTTGTGTTGATTCCACAATGCCCAAAGTACAAAAGTAGCTTTCACTCTGATAAGACCAAAAGAATACCTGACATGAAAAATTTTCTGCTAGACCCAGCGTGTCATATACCAAACGAAAGAGCAAAAAATTCTGAGTATTTTGCAACGTTCCATGTTGAACAACGGCCGCTCCAGCCGAATTAAAAACATTGAACCATGCATTTTTAGCATTAAAGAAATCGTGACACGCCAATATTTAATCTAAACTTATCGTAGCATATACCACGTGAAAGAGCAAAAAATTCTGAATAATCTACACTTCAGTTCATGTCAAACTGTAATCTTGTGTTGATTCCACAATGCCCAAAGTACAAAAGTAGCTTTCACTCTGATAAGACCAAAAGAATTCCTGACATGAAAAATTTTCTGCTAGACCCAGCGTGTCATATACCAAACGAAAGAGCAAAAAATTCTGAGTATTTTGCTCGTTCCCATGTTGAACAACGGCCGCTCCAGCCGAATTAACAACATTGAACCATGCATTTTTAGCATTAAAGAATTCGTGACACGCCAATATTTAATCTAAACTTATCGTAGCATATACCACGTGAAAGAGCAAAAAATTCTGAATAATCTACACTTCAGTTCATGTCAAACTGTAATCTTCTGTTGATTCCACAATGTCCAAAGTACAAAAGTAGCTTTCACTCTGATAAGACCAAAAGAATACCTGACATGAAAAATTTTCTGCTAGACCCAGCGTGTCATATACCAAACGAAAGAGCAAAAAATTCTGAGTATTTTGCAACGTTCCATGTTGAACAACGGCCGCTCCAGCCGAATTAACAACATTGAACCATGCATTTTTAGCATTACAGAATTCGTGACACGCCAATATTTAATCTAAACTCATCGTAGCATATACCACGTGAAAGAGCAAAAAATTCTGAATAATCTACACTTCAGTTCATGTCAAACTGTAATCTTGTGTTGATTCCACAATGCCCAAAGTACAAAAGTAGCTTTCACTCTGATAAGAGCAAAAGAATACCTGACATGAAAAATTTTCTGCTAGACCCAGCGTGTCATATACCAAACGAAAGAGCAAAAAATTCTGAGTATTTTGCTCGTTCCCATGTTGAACAACGGCCGCTCCAGCCGAATTAACAACATTGAACCATGCATTTTTGGCATTAAAGAATTCGTGACACGCCAATATTTAATCTAAACTCATCGTAGCATATACCACGTGAAAGAGCAAAAAATTCTGAATAATCTACACTTCAGTTCATGTCGAACTGTAATCTTGTGTTGATTCCACAATGCCCAAAGTACAAAAGTAGCTTTCACTCTGATAAGACCAAAAGAATACCTGACATGAAAAATTTTCTGCTAGACCCAGCGTGTCAGATACCAAACGAAAGAGCAAAAAATTCTGAGTATTTTGCTCGTTCCCATGTTGAACAACGGCCGCTCCAGCCGAATTAACAACATTGAACCATGCATTTTTAGCATTAAAAAATTCGTGACACGCCAATATTTAATCTAAACTTATCGTAGCATATACCACGTGAAAGAGCAAAAAATTCTGAATAATCTACACTTCAGGTCATGTCAAACTGTAATCTTGTGTTGATTCCACAATGCCCAAAGTACAAAAGTAGCTTTCACTCTGATAAGACCAAAAGAATACCTGACATGAAAAATTTTCTGCTAGACCCAGCGTGCCATATACCAAACGAAAGAGCAAAAAATTCTGAGTATTTTGCAACGTTCCATGTTGAACAACGGCCGCTCCAGCCGAATTAACAACATTGAACCATGCATTTTTAGCATTAAAGAATTCGTGACACGCCAATATTTAATCTAAACTTATCGTAGCATATACCACGTGAAAGAGCAAAAAATTCTGAATAATCTACACTTCAGTTCATGTCAAACTGTAATCTTGTGTTGATTCCACAATGCCCAAAGTACAAAAGTAGCTTTCACTCTGATAAGACCAAAAGAATACCTGACATGAAAAATTTTCTGCTAGACCCAGCGTGTCATATACCAAACGAAAGAGCAAAAAATTTTGAGTATTTTGCAACGTTCCATGTTGAACAACGGCCGCTCCAGCCGAATTAACAACATTGAACCATGCATTTTTAGCATTAAAGAAATCGTGACACGCCAATATTTAATCTAAACTTATCGTAGCATATACCACGTGAAAGAGCAAAAAATTCTGAATAATCTACACTTCAGTTCATGTCAAACTGTAATCTTGTGTTGATTCCACAATGCCCAAAGTACAAAAGTAGCTTTCACTCTGATAAGACCAAAAGAATACCTGACATGAAAAATTTTCTGCTAGACCCAGCGTGTCATATACCAAACGAAAGAGCAAAAAATTCTGAGTATTTTGCTCGTTCCCATGTTGAACAACGGCCGCTCCAGCCGAATTAACAACATTGAACCATGCATTTTTAGCATTAAAGAATTCGTGACACGCCAATATTTAATCTAAACTTATCGTAGCATATACCACGTGAAAGAGCAAAAAATTCTGAATAATCTACACTTCAGTTCATGTCAAACTGTAATCTTGTGTTGATTCCACAATGCCCAAAGTACAAAAGTAGCTTTCACTCTGATAAGACCAAAAGAATACCTGACATGAAAAATTTTCTGCTAGACCCAGCGTGTCATATACCAAACGAAAGAGCAAAAAATTCTGAGTATTTTGCTCGTTCCCATGTTGAACAACGGCCGCTCCAGCCGAATTAACAACATTGAACCATGCATTTTTGGCATTAAAGAATTCGTGACACGCCAATATTTAATCTAAACTCATCGTAGCATATACCACGTGAAAGAGCAAAAAATTCTGAATAATCTACACTTCAGTTCATGTCAAACTGTAATCTTGTGTTGATTCCACAATGCCCAAAGTACAAAAGTAGCTTTCACTCTGATAAGACCAAAAGAATACCTGACATGAAAAATTTTCTGCTAGACCCAGCGTGTCATATACCAAACGAAAGAGCAAAAAATGCTGAGTATTTTGCAACGTTCCATGTTGAACAACGGCCGCTCCAGCCGAATTAACAACATTGAACCATGCATTTTTAGCATTAAAGAATTCGTGACACGCCAATATTTAATCTAAACTTATCGTAGCATATACCACGTGAAAGAGCAAAAAAATCTGAATAATCTACACTTCAGTTCATGTCAAACTGTAATCTTCTGTTGATTCCACAATGTCCAAAGTACAAAAGTAGCTTTCACTCTGATAAGACCAAAAGAATACCTGACATGAAAAATTTTCTGCTAGACCCAGCGTGTCATATACCAAACGAAAGAGCAAAAAATTCTGAGTATTTTGCTCGTTCCCATGTTGAACAACGGCCGCTCCAGCCGAATTAACAACATTGAACCATGCATTTTTAGCATTAAAAAATTCGTGACACGCCAATATTTAATCTAAACTTATCGTAGCATATACCACGTGAAAGAGCAAAAAAATCTGAATAATCTACACTTCAGTTCATGTCAAACTGTAATCTTCTGTTGATTCCACAATGTCCAAAGTACAAAAGTAGCTTTCACTCTGATAAGACCAAAAGAATACCTGACATGAAAAATTTTCTGCTAGACCCAGCGTGTCATATACCAAACGAAAGAGCAAAAAATTCTGAGTATTTTGCAACGTTCCATGTTGAACAACGGCCGCTCCAGCCGAATTAACAACATTGAACCATGCATTTTTAGCATTACAGAATTCGTGACACGCCAATATTTAATCTAAACTTATCGTAGCATATACCACGTGAAAGAGCAAAAAATTCTGAATAATCTACACTTCAGTTCATGTCAAACTGTAATCTTGTGTTGATTCCACAATGCCCAAAGTACAAAAGTACCTTTCACTCTGATAAGACCAAAAGAATACCTGACATGAAAAATTTTCTGCTAGACCCAGCGTGTCATATACCAAACGAAAGAGCAAAAAATTCTGAGTATTTTGCAACGTTCCATATTGAACAACGGCCGCTCCAGCCGAATTAACAACATTGAACCATGCATTTTTAGCATTAAAGAATTCGTGACACGCCAATATTTAATCTAAACTTATCGTAGCATATACCACGTGAAAGAGCAAAAACTTCTGAATAATCTACACTTCAGTTCATGTCAAACTGTAATCTTGTGTTGATTCCACAATGCCCAAAGTACAAAAGTAGCTTTCACTCTGATAAGACCAAAAGAATACCTGACATGAAAAATTTTCTGCTAGACCCAGCGTGTCATATACCAAACGAAAGAGCAAAAAATTCTGAGTATTTTGCTCGTTCCCATGTTGAACAACGGCCGCTCCAGCCGAATTAACAACATTGAACCATGCATTTTTGGCATTAAAGAATTCGTGACACGCCAATATTTAATCTAAACTCATCGTAGCATATACCACGTGAAAGAGCAAAAAATTCTGAATAATCTACACTTCAGTTCATGTCGAACTGTAATCTTGTGTTGATTCCACAATGCCCAAAGTACAAAAGTAGCTTTCACTCTGATAAGACCAAAAGAATACCTGACATGAAAAATTTTCTGCTAGACCCAGCGTGTCATATACCAAACGAAAGAGCAAAAAATTCTGAGTATTTTGCTCGTTCCCATGTTGAACAACGGCCGCTCCAGCCGAATTAACAACATTGAACCATGCATTTTTAGCATTAAAGAATTCGTGACACGCCAATATTTAATCTAAACTTATCGTAGCATATACCACGTGAAAGAGCAAAAAATTCTGAATAATCTACACTTCAGGTCATGTCAAACTGTAATCTTGTGTTGATTCCACAATGCCCAAAGTACAAAAGTAGCTTTCACTCTGATAAGACCAAAAGAATACCTGACATGAAAAATTTTCTGCTAGACCCAGCGTGCCATATACCAAACGAAAGAGCAAAAAATGCTGAGTATTTTGCAACGTTCCATGTTGAACAACGGCCGCTCCAGCCGAATTAACAACATTGAACCATGCATTTTTAGCATTAAAGAATTCGTGACACGCCAATATTTAATCTAAACTTATCGTAGCATATACCACGTGAAAGAGCAAAAAAATCTGAATAATCTACACTTCAGTTCATGTCAAACTGTAATCTTCTGTTGATTCCACAATGTCCAAAGTACAAAAGTAGCTTTCACTCTGATAAGACCAAAAGAATACCTGACATGAAAAATTTTCTGCTAGACCCAGCGTGTCATATACCAAACGAAAGAGCAAAAAATTCTGAGTATTTTGCAACGTTCCATGTTGAACAACGGCCGCTCCAGCCGAATTAACAACATTGAACCATGCATTTTTAGCATTACAGAATTCGTGACACGCCAATATTTAATCTAAACTTATCGTAGCATATACCACGTGAAAGAGCAAAAAATTCTGAATAATCTACACTTCAGTTCATGTCAAACTGTAATCTTCTGTTGATTCCACAATGTCCAAAGTACAAAAGTAGCTTTCACTCTGATAAGACCAAAAGAATACCTGACATGAAAAATTTTCTGCTAGACCCAGCGTGTCATATACCAAACGAAAGAGCAAAAAATTCTGAGTATTTTGCAACGTTCCATGTTGAACAACGGCCGCTCCAGCCGAATTAACAACATTGAACCATGCATTTTTAGCATTACAGAATTCGTGACACGCCAATATTTAATCTAAACTCATCGTAGCATATACCACGTGAAAGAGCAAAAAATTCTGAATAATCTACACTTCAGTTCATGTCAAACTGTAATCTTGTGTTGATTCCACAATGCCCAAAGTACAAAAGTAGCTTTCACTCTGATAAGACCAAAAGAATACCTGACATGAAAAATTTTCTGCTAGACCCAGCGTGTCATATACCAAACGAAAGAGCAAAAAATTCTGAGTATTTTGCTCGTTCCCATGTTGAACAACGGCCGCTCCAGCCGAATTAACAACATTGAACCATGCATTTTTGGCATTAAAGAATTCGTGACACGCCAATATTTAATCTAAACTCATCGTAGCATATACCACGTGAAAGAGCAAAAAATTCTGAATAATCTACACTTCAGTTCATGTCAAACTGTAATCTTGTGTTGATTCCACAATGCCCAAAGTACAAAAGTAGCTTTCACTCTGATAAGACCAAAAGAATACCTGACATGAAAAATTTTCTGCTAGACCCAGCGTGTCATATACCAAACGAAAGAGCAAAAAATTCTGAGTATTTTGCTCGTTCCCATGTTGAACAACGGCCGCTCCAGCCGAATTAACAACATTGAACCATGCATTTTTAGCATTAAAAAATTCGTGACACGCCAATATTTAATCTAAACTTATCGTAGCATATACCACGTGAAAGAGCAAAAAAATCTGAATAATCTACACTTCAGTTCATGTCAAACTGTAATCTTGTGTTGATTCCACAATGTCCAAAGTACAAAAGTAGCTTTCACTCTGATAAGACCAAAAGAATACCTGACATGAAAAATTTTCTGCTAGACCCAGCGTGTCATATACCAAACGAAAGAGCAAAAAATTCTGAGTATTTTGCAACGTTCCATGTTGAACAACGGCCGCTCCAGCCGAATTAACAACATTGAACCATGCATTTTTAGCATTACAGAATTCGTGACACGCCAATATTTAATCTAAACTTATCGTAGCATATACCACGTGAAAGAGCAAAAAATTCTGAATAATCTACACTTCAGTTCATGTCAAACTGTAATCTTGTGTTGATTCCACAATGCCCAAAGTACAAAAGTACCTTTCACTCTGATAAGACCAAAAGAATACCTGACATGAAAAATTTTCTGCTAGACCCAGCGTGTCATATACCAAACGAAAGAGCAAAAAATTCTGAGTATTTTGCAACGTTCCATATTGAACAACGGCCGCTCCAGCCGAATTAACAACATTGAACCATGCATTTTTAGCATTAAAGAATTCGTGACACGCCAATATTTAATCTAAACTTATCGTAGCATATACCACGTGAAAGAGCAAAAACTTCTGAATAATCTACACTTCAGTTCATGTCAAACTGTAATCTTGTGTTGATTCCACAATGCCCAAAGTACAAAAGTAGCTTTCACTCTGATAAGACCAAAAGAATACCTGACATGAAAAATTTTCTGCTAGACCCAGCGTGTCATATACCAAACGAAAGAGCAAAAAATTCTGAGTATTTTGCTCGTTCCCATGTTGAACAACGGCCGCTCCAGCCGAATTAACAACATTGAACCATGCATTTTTGGCATTAAAGAATTCGTGACACGCCAATATTTAATCTAAACTCATCGTAGCATATACCACGTGAAAGAGCAAAAAATTCTGAATAATCTACACTTCAGTTCATGTCGAACTGTAATCTTGTGTTGATTCCACAATGCCCAAAGTACAAAAGTAGCTTTCACTCTGATAAGACCAAAAGAATACCTGACATGAAAAATTTTCTGCTAGACCCAGCGTGTCATATACCAAACGAAAGAGCAAAAAATTCTGAGTATTTTGCTCGTTCCCATGTTGAACAACGGCCGCTCCAGCCGAATTAACAACATTGAACCATGCATTTTTAGCATTAAAAAATTCGTGACACGCCAATATTTAATCTAAACTTATCGTAGCATATACCACGTGAAAGAGCAAAAAATTCTGAATAATCTACACTTCAGGTCATGTCAAACTGTAATCTTGTGTTGATTCCACAATGCCCAAAGTACAAAAGTAGCTTTCACTCTGATAAGACCAAAAGAATACCTGACATGAAAAATTTTCTGCTAGACCCAGCGTGCCATATACCAAACGAAAGAGCAAAAAATGCTGAGTATTTTGCAACGTTCCATGTTGAACAACGGCCGCTCCAGCCGAATTAACAACATTGAACCATGCATTTTTAGCATTAAAGAATTCGTGACACGCCAATATTTAATCTAAACTTATCGTAGCATATACCACGTGAAAGAGCAAAAAAATCTGAATAATCTACACTTCAGTTCATGTCAAACTGTAATCTTGTGTTGATTCCACAATGCCCAAAGTACAAAAGTAGCTTTCACTCTGATAAGACCAAAAGAATACCTGACATGAAAAATTTTCTGCTAGACCCAGCGTGTCATATACCAAACGAAAGAGCAAAAAATTCTGAGTATTTTGCAACGTTCCATGTTGAACAACGGCCGCTCCAGCCGAATTAACAACATTGAACCATGCATTTTTAGCATTACAGAATTCGTGACACGCCAATATTTAATCTAAACTTATCGTAGCATATACCACGTGAAAGAGCAAAAAATTCTGAATAATCTACACTTCAGTTCATGTCAAACTGTAATCTTGTGTTGATTCCACAATGCCCAAAGTACAAAAGTAGCTTTCACTCTGATAAGACAAAAAGAATACCTGACATGAAAAATTTTCTGCTAGACCCAGCGTGTCATATACCAAACGAAAGAGCAAAAAATTCTGAGTATTTTGCAACGTTCCATGTTGAACAACGGCCGCTCCAGCTGAATTAACAACATTGAACCATGCATTTTTAGCATTAAAGAAATCGTGACACGCCAATATTTAATCTAAACTTATCGTAGCATATACCACGTGAAAGAGCAAAAAATTCTGAATAATCTACACTTCAGTTCATGTCAAACTGTAATCTTGTGTTGATTCCACAATGCCCAAAGTACAAAAGTAGCTTTCACTCTGATAAGACCAAAAGAATACCTGACATGAAAAATTTTCTGCTAGACCCAGCGTGTCATATACCAAACGAAAGAGCAAAAAATTCTGAGTATTTTGCAACGTTTCATGTTGAACAACGGCCGCTCCAGCCGAATTAACAACATTGAACCATGCATTTTTAGCATTACAGAATTCGTGACACGCCAATATTTAATCTAAACTCATCGTAGCATATACCACGTGAAAGAGCAAAAAATTCTGAATAATCTACACTTCAGTTCATGTCAAACTGTAATCTTGTGTTGATTCCACAATGCCCAAAGTACAAAAGTAGCTTTCACTCTGATAAGACCAAAAGAATACCTGACATGAAAAATTTTCTGCTAGACCCAGCGTGTCATATACCAAACGAAAGAGCAAAAAATCCTGAGTATTTTGCTCGTTCCCATGTTGAACAACGGCCGCTCCAGCCGAATTAACAACATTGAACCATGCATTTTTGGCATTAAAGAATTCGTGACACGCCAATATTTAATCTAAACTCATCGTAGCATATACCACGTGAAAGAGCAAAAAAATCTGAATAATCTACACTTCAGTTCATGTCAAACTGTAATCTTGTGTTGATTCCACAATGCCCAAAGTACAAAAGTAGCTTTCACTCTGATAAGACCAAAAGAATACCTGACATGAAAAATTTTCTGCTAGACCCAGCGTGTCATATACCAAACGAAAGAGCAAAAAATTCTGAGTATTTTGCAACGTTCCATGTTGAACAACGGCCGCTCCAGCTGAATTAACAACATTGAACCATGCATTTTTAGCATTAAAGAATTCGTGACACGCCAATATTTAATCTAAACTTATCGTAGCATATACCACGTGAAAGAGCAAAAAATTCTGAATAATCTACACTTCAGTTCATGTCAAACTGTAATCTTGTGTTGATTCCACAATGCCCAAAGTACAAAAGTAGCTTTCACTCTGATAAGACCAAAAGAATACCTGACATGAAAAATTTTCTGCTAGACCCAGCGTGTCATATACCAAACGAAAGAGCAAAAAATTCTGAGTATTTTGCAACGTTCCATGTTGAACAACGGCCGCTCCAGCCGAATTAACAAAATTGAATTATGCATTTTCGGCAATAAAGAATTCGTGACACGTCAATGCTTTATCGAAACTTATCGTAGCATATACCACGTGAAAGAGCAAAAAATTCTGAATAATCTACACTTCAGTTCATGTCAAACTGTAATCTTGTGTTGATTCCACAATGCCCAAAGTACAAAAGTAGCTTTCACTCTGATAAGACCAAAAGAATACCTGACATGAAAAATTTTCTGCTAGACCCAGCGTGTCATATACCAAACGAAAGAGCAAAAAATTCTGAGTATTTTGCAACGTTCCATGTTGAACAACGGCCGCTCCAGCCGAATTAACAACATTGAACCATGCATTTTTAGCATTACAGAATTCGTGACACGCCAATATTTAATCTAAACTCATCGTAGCATATACCACGTGAAAGAGCAAAAAATTCTGAATAATCTACACTTCAGTTCATGTCAAACTGTAATCTTGTGTTGATTCCACAATGCCCAAAGTACAAAAGTAGCTTTCACTCTGATAAGACCAAAAGAATACCTGACATGAAAAATTTTCTGCTAGACCCAGCGTGTCATATACCAAACGAAAGAGCAAAAAATTCTGAGTATTTTGCAACGTTTCATGTTGAACAACGGCCGCTCCAGCCGAATTAACAAAATTGAATTATGCATTTTCGGCAATAAAGAATTCGTGACACGTCAATGCTTTATCGAAACTTATCGTAGCATATACCACGTGAAAGAGCAAAAAATTCTGAATAATCTACACTTCAGTTCATGTCAAACTGTAATCTTGTGTTGATTCCACAATGCCCAAAGTACAAAAGTAGCTTTCACTCTGATAAGACCAAAAGAATACCTGACATGAAAAATTTTCTGCTAGACCCAGCGTGTCATATACCAAACGAAAGAGCAAAAAATTCTGAGTATTTTGCAACGTTCCATGTTGAACAACGGCCGCTCCAGCCGAATTAACAACATTGAACCATGCATTTTTAGCATTACAGAATTCGTGACACGCCAATATTTAATCTAAACTCATCGTAGCATATACCACGTGAAAGAGCAAAAAATTCTGAATAATCTACACTTCAGTTCATGTCAAACTGTAATCTTGTGTTGATTCCACAATGCCCAAAGTACAAAAGTAGCTTTCACTCTGATAAGACCAAAAGAATACCTGACATGAAAAATTTTCTGCTAGACCCAGCGTGTCATATACCAAACGAAAGAGCAAAAAATTCTGAGTATTTTGCTCGTTCCCATGTTGAACAACGGCCGCTCCAGCCGAATTAACAACATTGAACCATGCATTTTTGGCATTAAAGAATTCGTGACACGCCAATATTTAATCTAAACTCATCGTAGCATATACCACGTGAAAGAGCAAAAAATTCTGAATAATCTACACTTCAGTTCATGTCAAACTGTAATCTTGTGTTGATTCCACAATGCCCAAAGTACAAAAGTAGCTTTCACTCTGATAAGACCAAAAGAATACCTGACATGAAAAATTTTCTGCTAGACCCAGCGTGTCATATACCAAACGAAAGAGCAAAAAATTCTGAGTATTTTGCTCGTTCCCATGTTGAACAACGGCCGCTCCAGCCGAATTAACAACATTGAACCATGCATTTTTAGCATTAAAAAATTCGTGACACGCCAATATTTAATCTAAACTTATCGTAGCATATACCACGTGAAAGAGCAAAAAAATCTGAATAATCTACACTTCAGTTCATGTCAAACTGTAATCTTGTGTTGATTCCACAATGCCCAAAGTACAAAAGTAGCTTTCACTCTGATAAGACCAAAAGAATACCTGACATGAAAAATTTTCTGCTAGACCCAGCGTGCCATATACCAAACGAAAGAGCAAAAAATTCTGAGTATTTTGCAACGTTCCCATGTTGAACAACGGCCGCTCCAGCCGAATTAACAACATTGAACCATGCATTTTTAGCATTAAAGAATTCGTGACACGCCAATATTTAATCTAAACTTATCGTAGCATATACCACGTGAAAGAGCAAAAAATTCTGAATAATCTACACTTCAGTTCATGTCAAACTGTAATCTTGTGTTGATTCCACAATGCCCAAAGTACAAAAGTAGCTTTCACTCTGATAAGACAAAAAGAATACCTGACATGAAAAATTTTCTGCTAGACCCAGCGTGTCATATACCAAACGAAAGAGCAAAAAATTCTGAGTATTTTGCAACGTTCCATGTTGAACAACGGCCGCTCCAGCTGAATTAACAACATTGAACCATGCATTTTTAGCATTAAAGAAATCGTGACACGCCAATATTTAATCTAAACTTATCGTAGCATATACCACGTGAAAGAGCAAAAAATTCTGAATAATCTACACTTCAGTTCATGTCAAACTGTAATCTTGTGTTGATTCCACAATGCCCAAAGTACAAAAGTAGCTTTCACTCTGATAAGACCAAAAGAATACCTGACATGAAAAATTTTCTGCTAGACCCAGCGTGTCATATACCAAACGAAAGAGCAAAAAATTCTGAGTATTTTGCAACGTTTCATGTTGAACAACGGCCGCTCCAGCCGAATTAACAACATTGAACCATGCATTTTTAGCATTACAGAATTCGTGACACGCCAATATTTAATCTAAACTCATCGTAGCATATACCACGTGAAAGAGCAAAAAATTCTGAATAATCTACACTTCAGTTCATGTCAAACTGTAATCTTGTGTTGATTCCACAATGCCCAAAGTACAAAAGTAGCTTTCACTCTGATAAGACAAAAAGAATACCTGACATGAAAAATTTTCTGCTAGACCCAGCGTGTCATATACCAAACGAAAGAGCAAAAAATTCTGAGTATTTTGCAACGTTCCATGTTGAACAACGGCCGCTCCAGCTGAATTAACAACATTGAACCATGCATTTTTAGCATTAAAGAAATCGTGACACGCCAATATTTAATCTAAACTTATCGTAGCATATACCACGTGAAAGAGCAAAAAATTCTGAATAATCTACACTTCAGTTCATGTCAAACTGTAATCTTGTGTTGATTCCACAATGCCCAAAGTACAAAAGTAGCTTTCACTCTGATAAGACCAAAAGAATACCTGACATGAAAAATTTTCTGCTAGACCCAGCGTGTCATATACCAAACGAAAGAGCAAAAAATTCTGAGTATTTTGCAACGTTTCATGTTGAACAACGGCCGCTCCAGCCGAATTAACAACATTGAACCATGCATTTTTAGCATTACAGAATTCGTGACACGCCAATATTTAATCTAAACTCATCGTAGCATATACCACGTGAAAGAGCAAAAAATTCTGAATAATCTACACTTCAGTTCATGTCAAACTGTAATCTTGTGTTGATTCCACAATGCCCAAAGTACAAAAGTAGCTTTCACTCTGATAAGACCAAAAGAATACCTGACATGAAAAATTTTCTGCTAGACCCAGCGTGTCATATACCAAACGAAAGAGCAAAAAATCCTGAGTATTTTGCTCGTTCCCATGTTGAACAACGGCCGCTCCAGCCGAATTAACAACATTGAACCATGCATTTTTGGCATTAAAGAATTCGTGACACGCCAATATTTAATCTAAACTCATCGTAGCATATACCACGAGAAAGAGCAAAAAATTCTGAATAATCTACACTTCAGTTCATGTCAAACTGTAATCTTGTGTTGATTCCACAATGCCCAAAGTACAAAAGTAGCTTTCACTCTGATAAGACCAAAAGAATACCTGACATGAAAAATTTTCTGCTAGACCCAGCGTGTCATATACCAAACGAAAGAGCAAAAAATTCTGAGTATTTTGCAACGTTTCATGTTGAACAACGGCCGCTCCAGCCGAATTAACAAAATTGAATTATGCATTTTCGGCAATAAAGAATTCGTGACACGTCAATGCTTTATCGAAACTTATCGTAGCATATACCACGTGAAAGAGCAAAAAATTCTGAATAATCTACACTTCAGTTCATGTCAAACTGTAATCTTGTGTTGATTCCACAATGCCCAAAGTACAAAAGTAGCTTTCACTCTGATAAGAGCAAAAGAATACCTGACATGAAAAATTTTCTGCTAGACCCAGCGTGTCATATACCAAACGAAAGAGCAAAAAATTCTGAGTATTTTGCTCGTTCCCATGTTGAACAACGGCCGCTCCAGCCGAATTAACAACATTGAACCATGCATTTTTGGCATTAAAGAATTCGTGACACGCCAATATTTAATCTAAACTCATCGTAGCATATACCACGTGAAAGAGCAAAAAATTCTGAATAATCTACACTTCAGTTCATGTCAAACTGTAATCTTGTGTTGATTCCACAATGCCCAAAGTACAAAAGTAGCTTTCACTCTGATAAGAGCAAAAGAATACCTGACATGAAAAATTTTCTGCTAGACCCAGCGTGTCATATACCAAACGAAAGAGCAAAAAATTCTGAGTATTTTGCTCGTTCCCATGTTGAACAACGGCCGCTCCAGCCGAATTAACAACATTGAACCATGCATTTTTGGCATTAAAGAATTCGTGACACGCCAATATTTAATCTAAACTCATCGTAGCATATACCACGTGAAAGAGCAAAAAATTCTGAATAATCTACACTTCAGTTCATGTCAAACTGTAATCTTGTGTTGATTCCACAATGCCCAAAGTACAAAAGTAGCTTTCACTCTGATAAGACCAAAAGAATACCTGACATGAAAAATTTTCTGCTAGACCCAGCGTGTCATATACCAAACGAAAGAGCAAAAAATTCTGAGTATTTTGCTCGTTCCCATGTTGAACAACGGCCGCTCCAGCCGAATTAACAACATTGAACCATGCATTTTTAGCATTAAAAAATTCGTGACACGCCAATATTTAATCTAAACTTATCGTAGCATATACCACGTGAAAGAGCAAAAAAATCTGAATAATCTACACTTCAGTTCATGTCAAACTGTAATCTTGTGTTGATTCCACAATGCCCAAAGTACAAAAGTAGCTTTCACTCTGATAAGACCAAAAGAATACCTGACATGAAAAATTTTCTGCTAGACCCAGCTTGTCATATACCAAACGAAAGAGCAAAAAATTCTGAGTATTTTGCTCGTTCACATGTTGAACAACGGCCACTTCAGCCGAATTAACAAAATTGAATTATGCATTTTTGGCAATAAAGAATTCGTGACACGTCAATGCTTTAACGAAACTTATCGTAGCATATACCACGTGAAAGAGCAAAAAATTCTGAATAATCTACACTTCAGTTCATGTCAAACTGTAATCTTGTGTTGATTCCACAATGCCCAAAGTACAAAAGTAGCTTTCACTCTGATAAGACCAAAAGAATACCTGACATGAAAAATTTTCTGCTAGACCCAGCGTGTCATATACCAAACGAAAGTGCAAAAAATTCTGAGTATTTTGCAACGTTCCATGTTGAACAACGGCCGCTCCAGCCGAATTAACAACATTGAAACATGCATTTTTAGCATTACAGAATTCGTGACACGCCAATATTTAATCTAAACTCATCGTAGCATATACCACGAGAAAGAGCAAAAAATTCTGAATAATCTACACTTCAGTTCATGTCAAACTGTAATCTTGTGTTGATTCCACAATGCCCAAAGTACAAAAGTAGCTTTCACTCTGATAAGACCAAAAGAATACCTGACATGAAAAATTTTCTGCTAGACCCAGCGTGTCATATACCAAACGAAAGAGCAAAAAATTCTGAGTATTTTGCAACGTTTCATGTTGAACAACGGCCGCTCCAGCCGAATTAACAAAATTGAATTATGCATTTTCGGCAATAAAGAATTCGTGACACGTCAATGCTTTATCGAAACTTATCGTAGCATATACCACGTGAAAGAGCAAAAAATTCTGAATAATCTACACTTCAGTTCATGTCAAACTGTAATCTTGTGTTGATTCCACAATGCCCAAAGTACAAAAGTAGCTTTCACTCTGATAAGAGCAAAAGAATACCTGACATGAAAAATTTTCTGCTAGACCCAGCGTGTCATATACCAAACGAAAGAGCAAAAAATTCTGAGTATTTTGCTCGTTCCCATGTTGAACAACGGCCGCTCCAGCCGAATTAACAACATTGAACCATGCATTTTTAGCATTAAAGAATTCGTGACACGCCAATATTTAATCTAAACTTATCGTAGCATATACCACGTGAAAGAGCAAAAAATTCTGAATAATCTACACTTCAGTTCATGTCAAACTGTAATCTTGTGTTGATTCCACAATGCCCAAAGTACAAAAGTAGCTTTCACTCTGATAAGACCAAAAGAATACCTGACATGAAAAATTTTCTGCTAGACCCAGCGTGTCATATACCAAACGAAAGAGCAAAAAATTCTGAGTATTTTGCAACGTTCCATGTTGAACAACGGCCGCTCCAGCCGAATTAACAACATTGAAACATGCATTTTTAGCATTACAGAATTCGTGACACGCCAATATTTAATCTAAACTCATCGTAGCATATACCACGAGAAAGAGCAAAAAATTCTGAATAATCTACACTTCAGTTCATGTCAAACTGTAATCTTGTGTTGATTCCACAATGCCCAAAGTACAAAAGTAGCTTTCACTCTGATAAGACCAAAAGAATACCTGACATGAAAAATTTTCTGCTAGACCCAGCGTGTCATATACCAAACGAAAGAGCAAAAAATTCTGAGTATTTTGCAACGTTTCATGTTGAACAACGGCCGCTCCAGCCGAATTAACAAAATTGAATTATGCATTTTCGGCAATAAAGAATTCGTGACACGTCAATGCTTTATCGAAACTTATCGTAGCATATACCACGTGAAAGAGCAAAAAATTCTGAATAATCTACACTTCAGTTCATGTCAAACTGTAATCTTGTGTTGATTCCACAATGCCCAAAGTACAAAAGTAGCTTTCACTCTGATAAGAGCAAAAGAATACCTGACATGAAAAATTTTCTGCTAGACCCAGCGTGTCATATACCAAACGAAAGAGCAAAAAATTCTGAGTATTTTGCTCGTTCCCATGTTGAACAACGGCCGCTCCAGCCGAATTAACAACATTGAACCATGCATTTTTGGCATTAAAGAATTCGTGACACGCCAATATTTAATCTAAACTCATCGTAGCATATACCACGTGAAAGAGCAAAAAATTCTGAATAATCTACACTTCAGTTCATGTCAAACTGTAATCTTGTGTTGATTCCACAATGCCCAAAGTACAAAAGTAGCTTTCACTCTGATAAGACCAAAAGAATACCTGACATGAAAAATTTTCTGCTAGACCCAGCGTGTCATATACCAAACGAAAGAGCAAAAAATTCTGAGTATTTTGCAACGTTCCATGTTGAACAACGGCCGCTCCAGCCGAATTAACAACATTGAAACATGCATTTTTAGCATTACAGAATTCGTGACACGCCAATATTTAATCTAAACTCATCGTAGCATATACCACGAGAAAGAGCAAAAAATTCTGAATAATCTACACTTCAGTTCATGTCAAACTGTAATCTTGTGTTGATTCCACAATGCCCAAAGTACAAAAGTAGCTTTCACTCTGATAAGACCAAAAGAATACCTGACATGAAAAATTTTCTGCTAGACCCAGCGTGTCATATACCAAACGAAAGAGCAAAAAATTCTGAGTATTTTGCAACGTTTCATGTTGAACAACGGCCGCTCCAGCCGAATTAACAAAATTGAATTATGCATTTTCGGCAATAAAGAATTCGTGACACGTCAATGCTTTATCGAAACTTATCGTAGCATATACCACGTGAAAGAGCAAAAAATTCTGAATAATCTACACTTCAGTTCATGTCAAACTGTAATCTTGTGTTGATTCCACAATGCCCAAAGTACAAAAGTAGCTTTCACTCTGATAAGAGCAAAAGAATACCTGACATGAAAAATTTTCTGCTAGACCCAGCGTGTCATATACCAAACGAAAGAGCAAAAAATTCTGAGTATTTTGCTCGTTCCCATGTTGAACAACGGCCGCTCCAGCCGAATTAACAACATTGAACCATGCATTTTTGGCATTAAAGAATTCGTGACACGCCAATATTTAATCTAAACTCATCGTAGCATATACCACGTGAAAGAGCAAAAAATTCTGAATAATCTACACTTCAGTTCATGTCAAACTGTAATCTTGTGTTGATTCCACAATGCCCAAAGTACAAAAGTAGCTTTCACTCTGATAAGAGCAAAAGAATACCTGACATGAAAAATTTTCTGCTAGACCCAGCGTGTCATATACCAAACGAAAGAGCAAAAAATTCTGAGTATTTTGCTCGTTCCCATGTTGAACAACGGCCGCTCCAGCCGAATTAACAACATTGAACCATGCATTTTTGGCATTAAAGAATTCGTGACACGCCAATATTTAATCTAAACTCATCGTAGCATATACCACGTGAAAGAGCAAAAAATTCTGAATAATCTACACTTCAGTTCATGTCAAACTGTAATCTTGTGTTGATTCCACAATGCCCAAAGTACAAAAGTAGCTTTCACTCTGATAAGACCAAAAGAATACCTGACATGAAAAATTTTCTGCTAGACCCAGCGTGTCATATACCAAACGAAAGAGCAAAAAATTCTGAGTATTTTGCTCGTTCCCATGTTGAACAACGGCCGCTCCAGCCGAATTAACAACATTGAACCATGCATTTTTAGCATTAAAAAATTCGTGACACGCCAATATTTAATCTAAACTTATCGTAGCATATACCACGTGAAAGAGCAAAAAAATCTGAATAATCTACACTTCAGTTCATGTCAAACTGTAATCTTGTGTTGATTCCACAATGCCCAAAGTACAAAAGTAGCTTTCACTCTGATAAGACCAAAAGAATACCTGACATGAAAAATTTTCTGCTAGACCCAGCTTGTCATATACCAAACGAAAGAGCAAAAAATTCTGAGTATTTTGCTCGTTCACATGTTGAACAACGGCCACTTCAGCCGAATTAACAAAATTGAATTATGCATTTTTGGCAATAAAGAATTCGTGACACGTCAATGCTTTAACGAAACTTATCGTAGCATATACCACGTGAAAGAGCAAAAAATTCTGAATAATCTACACTTCAGTTCATGTCAAACTGTAATCTTGTGTTGATTCCACAATGCCCAAAGTACAAAAGTAGCTTTCACTCTGATAAGACCAAAAGAATACCTGACATGAAAAATTTTCTGCTAGACCCAGCGTGTCATATACCAAACGAAAGTGCAAAAAATTCTGAGTATTTTGCAACGTTCCATGTTGAACAACGGCCGCTCCAGCCGAATTAACAACATTGAAACATGCATTTTTAGCATTACAGAATTCGTGACACGCCAATATTTAATCTAAACTCATCGTAGCATATACCACGAGAAAGAGCAAAAAATTCTGAATAATCTACACTTCAGTTCATGTCAAACTGTAATCTTGTGTTGATTCCACAATGCCCAAAGTACAAAAGTAGCTTTCACTCTGATAAGACCAAAAGAATACCTGACATGAAAAATTTTCTGCTAGACCCAGCGTGTCATATACCAAACGAAAGAGCAAAAAATTCTGAGTATTTTGCAACGTTTCATGTTGAACAACGGCCGCTCCAGCCGAATTAACAAAATTGAACCATGCATTTTTAGCATTAAAGAATTCGTGACACGCCAATATTTAATCTAAACTTATCGTAGCATATACCACGTGAAAGAGCAAAAAAATCTGAATAATCTACACTTCAGTTCATGTCAAACTGTAATCTTGTGTTGATTCCACAATGCCCAAAGTACAAAAGTAGCTTTCACTCTGATAAGAGCAAAAGAATACCTGACATGAAAAATTTTCTGCTAGACCCAGCGTGTCATATACCAAACGAAAGAGCAAAAAATTCTGAGTATTTTGCAACGTTCCATGTTGAACAACGGCCGCTCCAGCCGAATTAACAACATTGAACCATGCATTTTTAGCATTACAGAATTCGTGACACGCCAATATTTAATCTAAACTTATCGTAGCATATACCACGTGAAAGAGCAAAAAATTCTGAATAATCTACACTTCAGTTCATGTCAAACTGTAATCTTGTGTTGATTCCACAATGCCCAAAGTACAAAAGTACCTTTCACTCTGATAAGACCAAAAGAATACCTGACATGAAAAATTTTCTGCTAGACCCAGCGTGTCATATACCAAACGAAAGAGCAAAAAATTCTGAGTATTTTGCTCGTTCCCATGTTGAACAACGGCCGCTCCAGCCGAATTAACAACATTGAACCATGCATTTTTAGCATTAAAAAATTCGTGACACGCCAATATTTAATCTAAACTTATCGTAGCATATACCACGTGAAAGAGCAAAAACTTCTGAATAATCTACACTTCAGTTCATGTCAAACTGTAATCTTGTGTTGATTCCACAATGCCCAAAGTACAAAAGTAGCTTTCACTCTGATAAGACCAAAAGAATACCTGACATGAAAAATTTTCTGCTAGACCCAGCGTGTCATATACCAAACGAAAGAGCAAAAAATTCTGAGTATTTTGCTCGTTCCCATGTTGAACAACGGCCGCTCCAGCCGAATTAACAACATTGAACCATGCATTTTTGGCATTAAAGAATTCGTGACACGCCAATATTTAATCTAAACTCATCGTAGCATATACCACGTGAAAGAGCAAAAAATTCTGAATAATCTACACTTCAGTTCATGTCGAACTGTAATCTTGTGTTGATTCCACAATGCCCAAAGTACAAAAGTAGCTTTCACTCTGATAAGACCAAAAGAATACCTGACATGAAAAATTTTCTGCTAGACCCAGCGTGTCATATACCAAACGAAAGAGCAAAAAATTCTGAGTATTTTGCTCGTTCCCATGTTGAACAACGGCCGCTCCAGCCGAATTAACAACATTGAACCATGCATTTTTAGCATTAAAAAATTCGTGACACGCCAATATTTAATCTAAACTTATCGTAGCATATACCACGTGAAAGAGCAAAAAATTCTGAATAATCTACACTTCAGGTCATGTCAAACTGTAATCTTGTGTTGATTCCACAATGCCCAAAGTACAAAAGTAGCTTTCACTCTGATAAGACCAAAAGAATACCTGACATGAAAAATTTTCTGCTAGACCCAGCGTGTCATATACCAAACGAAAGAGCAAAAAATTCTGAGTATTTTGCTCGTTCCCATGTTGAACAACGGCCGCTCCAGCCGAATTAACAACATTGAACCATGCATTTTTAGCATTAAAAAATTCGTGACACGCCAATATTTAATCTAAACTTATCGTAGCATATACCACGTGAAAGAGCAAAAAATTCTGAATAATCTACACTTCAGGTCATGTCAAACTGTAATCTTGTGTTGATTCCACAATGCCCAAAGTACAAAAGTAGCTTTCACTCTGATAAGACCAAAAGAATACCTGACATGAAAAATTTTCTGCTAGACCCAGCGTGCCATATACCAAACGAAAGAGCAAAAAATGCTGAGTATTTTGCAACGTTCCATGTTGAACAACGGCCGCTCCAGCCGAATTAACAACATTGAACCATGCATTTTTAGCATTAAAGAATTCGTGACACGCCAATATTTAATCTAAACTTATCGTAGCATATACCACGTGAAAGAGCAAAAAATTCTGAATAATCTACACTTCAGTTCATGTCAAACTGTAATCTTGTGTTGATTCCACAATGCCCAAAGTACAAAAGTAGCTTTCACTCTGATAAGACCAAAAGAATACCTGACATGAAAAATTTTCTGCTAGACCCAGCGTGTCATATACCAAACGAAAGAGCAAAAAATTCTGAGTATTTTGCAACGTTCCATGTTGAACAACGGCCGCTCCAGCCGAATTAACAACATTGAACCATGCATTTTTAGCATTAAAGAAATCGTGACACGCCAATATTTAATCTAAACTTATCGTAGCATATACCACGTGAAAGAGCAAAAAATTCTGAATAATCTACACTTCAGTTCATGTCAAACTGTAATCTTGTGTTGATTCCACAATGCCCAAAGTACAAAAGTAGCTTTCACTCTGATAAGACCAAAAGAATACCTGACATGAAAAATTTTCTGCTAGACCCAGCGTGTCATATACCAAACGAAAGAGCAAAAAATTCTGAGTATTTTGCTCGTTCCCATGTTGAACAACGGCCGCTCCAGCCGAATTAACAACATTGAACCATGCATTTTTAGCATTAAAGAATTCGTGACACGCCAATATTTAATCTAAACTTATCGTAGCATATACCACGTGAAAGAGCAAAAAATTCTGAATAATCTACACTTCAGTTCATGTCAAACTGTAATCTTCTGTTGATTCCACAATGTCCAAAGTACAAAAGTAGCTTTCACTCTGATAAGACCAAAAGAATACCTGACATGAAAAATTTTCTGCTAGACCCAGCGTGTCATATACCAAACGAAAGAGCAAAAAATTCTGAGTATTTTGCAACGTTCCATGTTGAACAACGGCCGCTCCAGCCGAATTAACAACATTGAACCATGCATTTTTAGCATTACAGAATTCGTGACACGCCAATATTTAATCTAAACTCATCGTAGCATATACCACGTGAAAGAGCAAAAAATTCTGAATAATCTACACTTCAGTTCATGTCAAACTGTAATCTTGTGTTGATTCCACAATGCCCAAAGTACAAAAGTAGCTTTCACTCTGATAAGACCAAAAGAATACCTGACATGAAAAATTTTCTGCTAGACCCAGCGTGTCATATACCAAACGAAAGAGCAAAAAATTCTGAGTATTTTGCTCGTTCCCATGTTGAACAACGGCCGCTCCAGCCGAATTAACAACATTGAACCATGCATTTTTGGCATTAAAGAATTCGTGACACGCCAATATTTAATCTAAACTCATCGTAGCATATACCACGTGAAAGAGCAAAAAATTCTGAATAATCTACACTTCAGTTCATGTCAAACTGTAATCTTGTGTTGATTCCACAATGTCCAAAGTACAAAAGTAGCTTTCACTCTGATAAGACCAAAAGAATACCTGACATGAAAAATTTTCTGCTAGACCCAGCGTGTCATATACCAAACGAAAGAGCAAAAAATTCTGAGTATTTTGCAACGTTCCATGTTGAACAACGGCCGCTCCAGCCGAATTAACAACATTGAACCATGCATTTTTAGCATTACAGAATTCGTGACACGCCAATATTTAATCTAAACTCATCGTAGCATATACCACGTGAAAGAGCAAAAAATTCTGAATAATCTACACTTCAGTTCATGTCAAACTGTAATCTTGTGTTGATTCCACAATGCCCAAAGTACAAAAGTAGCTTTCACTCTGATAAGACCAAAAGAATACCTGACATGAAAAATTTTCTGCTAGACCCAGCGTGTCATATACCAAACGAAAGAGCAAAAAATTCTGAGTATTTTGCTCGTTCCCATGTTGAACAACGGCCGCTCCAGCCGAATTAACAACATTGAACCATGCATTTTTGGCATTAAAGAATTCGTGACACGCCAATATTTAATCTAAACTCATCGTAGCATATACCACGTGAAAGAGCAAAAAATTCTGAATAATCTACACTTCAGTTCATGTCAAACTGTAATCTTGTGTTGATTCCACAATGCCCAAAGTACAAAAGTAGCTTTCACTCTGATAAGACCAAAAGAATACCTGACATGAAAAATTTTCTGCTAGACCCAGCGTGTCATATACCAAACGAAAGAGCAAAAAATTCTGAGTATTTTGCTCGTTCCCATGTTGAACAACGGCCGCTCCAGCCGAATTAACAACATTGAACCATGCATTTTTAGCATTAAAAAATTCGTGACACGCCAATATTTAATCTAAACTTATCGTAGCATATACCACGTGAAAGAGCAAAAAAATCTGAATAATCTACACTTCAGTTCATGTCAAACTGTAATCTTGTGTTGATTCCACAATGCCCAAAGTACAAAAGTAGCTTTCACTCTGATAAGACCAAAAGAATACCTGACATGAAAAATTTTCTGCTAGACCCAGCGTGCCATATACCAAACGAAAGAGCAAAAAATTCTGAGTATTTTGCAACGTTCCCATGTTGAACAACGGCCGCTCCAGCCGAATTAACAACATTGAACCATGCATTTTTAGCATTAAAGAATTCGTGACACGCCAATATTTAATCTAAACTTATCGTAGCATATACCACGTGAAAGAGCAAAAAATTCTGAATAATCTACACTTCAGTTCATGTCAAACTGTAATCTTGTGTTGATTCCACAATGCCCAAAGTACAAAAGTAGCTTTCACTCTGATAAGACAAAAAGAATACCTGACATGAAAAATTTTCTGCTAGACCCAGCGTGTCATATACCAAACGAAAGAGCAAAAAATTCTGAGTATTTTGCAACGTTCCATGTTGAACAACGGCCGCTCCAGCTGAATTAACAACATTGAACCATGCATTTTTAGCATTAAAGAAATCGTGACACGTCAATGCTTTATCGAAACTTATCGTAGCATATACCACGTGAAAGAGCAAAAAATTCTGAATAATCTACACTTCAGTTCATGTCAAACTGTAATCTTGTGTTGATTCCACAATGCCCAAAGTACAAAAGTAGCTTTCACTCTGATAAGACCAAAAGAATACCTGACATGAAAAATTTTCTGCTAGACCCAGCGTGTCATATACCAAACGAAAGAGCAAAAAATTCTGAGTATTTTGCAACGTTCCATGTTGAACAACGGCCGCTCCAGCCGAATTAACAACATTGAACCATGCATTTTTAGCATTACAGAATTCGTGACACGCCAATATTTAATCTAAACTCATCGTAGCATATACCACGTGAAAGAGCAAAAAATTCTGAATAATCTACACTTCAGTTCATGTCAAACTGTAATCTTGTGTTGATTCCACAATGCCCAAAGTACAAAAGTAGCTTTCACTCTGATAAGAGCAAAAGAATACCTGACATGAAAAATTTTCTGCTAGACCCAGCGTGTCATATACCAAACGAAAGAGCAAAAAATTCTGAGTATTTTGCTCGTTCCCATGTTGAACAACGGCCGCTCCAGCCGAATTAACAACATTGAACCATGCATTTTTGGCATTAAAGAATTCGTGACACGCCAATATTTAATCTAAACTCATCGTAGCATATACCACGTGAAAGAGCAAAAAATTCTGAATAATCTACACTTCAGTTCATGTCAAACTGTAATCTTGTGTTGATTCCACAATGCCCAAAGTACAAAAGTAGCTTTCACTCTGATAAGACCAAAAGAATACCTGACATGAAAAATTTTCTGCTAGACCCAGCGTGTCATATACCAAACGAAAGAGCAAAAAATTCTGAGTATTTTGCTCGTTCCCATGTTGAACAACGGCCGCTCCAGCCGAATTAACAACATTGAACCATGCATTTTTAGCATTAAAAAATTCGTGACACGCCAATATTTAATCTAAACTTATCGTAGCATATACCACGTGAAAGAGCAAAAAAATCTGAATAATCTACACTTCAGTTCATGTCAAACTGTAATCTTGTGTTGATTCCACAATGCCCAAAGTACAAAAGTAGCTTTCACTCTGATAAGACCAAAAGAATACCTGACATGAAAAATTTTCTGCTAGACCCAGCGTGCCATATACCAAACGAAAGAGCAAAAAATTCTGAGTATTTTGCAACGTTCCATGTTGAACAACGGCCGCTCCAGCCGAATTAACAACATTGAACCATGCATTTTTAGCATTAAAGAATTCGTGACACGCCAATATTTAATCTAAACTTATCGTAGCATATACCACGTGAAAGAGCAAAAAATTCTGAATAATCTACACTTCAGTTCATGTCAAACTGTAATCTTGTGTTGATTCCACAATGCCCAAAGTACAAAAGTAGCTTTCACTCTGATAAGACAAAAAGAATACCTGACATGAAAAATTTTCTGCTAGACCCAGCGTGTCATATACCAAACGAAAGAGCAAAACATTCTGAGTATTTTGCAACGTTCCATGTTGAACAACGGCCGCTCCAGCCGAATTAACAACATTGAACCATGCATTTTTAGCATTACAGAATTCGTGACACGCCAATATTTAATCTAAACTCATCGTAGCATATACCACGTGAAAGAGCAAAAAATTCTGAATAAACTACACTTCAGTTCATGTCAAACTGTAATCTTCTGTTGATTCCACAATGTCCAAAGTACAAAAGTAGCTTTCACTCTGATAAGACCAAAAGAATACCTGACATGAAAAATTTTCTGCTAGACCCAGCGTGTCATATACCAAACGAAAGAGCAAAAAATTCTGAGTATTTTGCTCGTTCCCATGTTGAACAACGGCCGCTCCAGCCGAATTAACAACATTGAACCATGCATTTTTAGCATTACAGAATTCGTGACACGCCAATATTTAAACTAAACTCATCGTAGCATATACCACGAGAAAGAGCAAAAAATTCTGAATAATCTACATTTCAGTTCATGTCAAACTGTAATCTTGTGTTGATTCCACAATGCCCAAAGTACAAAAGTAGCTTTCACTCTGATAAGACCAAAAGAATACCTGACATGAAAAATTTTCTGCTAGACCCAGCGTGTCATATACCAAACGAAAGAGCAAAAAATTCTGAGTATTTTGCAACGTTTCATGTTGAACAACGGCCGCTCCAGCCGAATTAACAACATTGAACCATGCATTTTTAGCATTACAGAATTCGTGACACGCCAATATTTAATCTAAACTCATCGTAGCATATACCACGTGAAAGAGCAAAAAATTCTGAATAATCTACACTTCAGTTCATGTCAAACTGTAATCTTGTGTTGATTCCACAATGCCCAAAGTACAAAAGTAGCTTTCACTCTGATAAGACCAAAAGAATACCTGACATGAAAAATTTTCTGCTAGACCCAGCGTGTCATATACCAAACGAAAGAGCAAAAAATCCTGAGTATTTTGCTCGTTCCCATGTTGAACAACGGCCGCTCAGCCGAATTAACAACATTGAACCATGCATTTTTGGCATTAAAGAATTCGTGACACGCCAATATTTAATCTAAACTCATCGTAGCATATACCACGTGAAAGAGCAAAAAAATCTGAATAATCTACACTTCAGTTCATGTCAAACTGTAATCTTGTGTTGATTCCACAATGCCCAAAGTACAAAAGTAGCTTTCACTCTGATAAGACCAAAAGAATACCTGACATGAAAAATTTTCTGCTAGACCCAGCGTGCCATATACCAAACGAAAGAGCAAAAAATTCTGAGTATTTTGCAACGTTCCATGTTGAACAACGGCCGCTCCAGCCGAATTAACAACATTGAACCATGCATTTTTAGCATTAAAGAATTCGTGACACGCCAATATTTAATCTAAACTTATCGTAGCATATACCACGTGAAAGAGCAAAAAATTCTGAATAATCTACACTTCAGTTCATGTCAAACTGTAATCTTGTGTTGATTCCACAATGCCCAAAGTACAAAAGTAGCTTTCACTCTGATAAGACAAAAAGAATACCTGACATGAAAAATTTTCTGCTAGACCCAGCGTGTCATATACCAAACGAAAGAGCAAAACATTCTGAGTATTTTGCAACGTTCCATGTTGAACAACGGCCGCTCCAGCCGAATTAACAACATTGAACCATGCATTTTTAGCATTACAGAATTCGTGACACGCCAATATTTAATCTAAACTCATCGTAGCATATACCACGTGAAAGAGCAAAAAATTCTGAATAAACTACACTTCAGTTCATGTCAAACTGTAATCTTCTGTTGATTCCACAATGTCCAAAGTACAAAAGTAGCTTTCACTCTGATAAGACCAAAAGAATACCTGACATGAAAAATTTTCTGCTAGACCCAGCGTGTCATATACCAAACGAAAGAGCAAAAAATTCTGAGTATTTTGCTCGTTCCCATGTTGAACAACGGCCGCTCCAGCCGAATTAACAACATTGAACCATGCATTTTTAGCATTACAGAATTCGTGACACGCCAATATTTAAACTAAACTCATCGTAGCATATACCACGAGAAAGAGCAAAAAATTCTGAATAATCTACACTTCAGTTCATGTCAAACTGTAATCTTGTGTTGATTCCACAATGCCCAAAGTACAAAAGTAGCTTTCACTCTGATAAGACCAAAAGAATACCTGACATGAAAAATTTTCTGCTAGACCCAGCGTGTCATATACCAAACGAAAGAGCAAAAAATTCTGAGTATTTTGCAACGTTCCATGTTGAACAACGGCCGCTCCAGCCGAATTAACAACATTGAACCATGCATTTTTAGCATTACAGAATTCGTGACACGCCAATATTTAATCTAAACTTATCGTAGCATATACCACGTGAAAGAGCAAACAATTCTGAATAATCTACACTTCAGTTCATGTCAAACTGTAATCTTGTGTTGATTCCACAATGCCCAAAGTACAAAGTAGCTTTCACTCTGATAAGACCAAAAGAATACCTGACATGAAAAATTTTCTGCTAGACCCAGCGTGTCATATACCAAACGAAAGAGCAAAACATTCTGAGTATTTTGCAACGTTCTGTGTTGAACAACGGCCGCTCCAGCCGAATTAACAACATTGAACCATGCATTTTTAGCATTAAAGAATTCGTGACACGCCAATATTTAATCTAAACTTATCGTAGCATATACCACGTGAAAGAGCAAAAAACTCTGAATAATCTACACTTCAGTTCATGTCAAACTGTAATCTTGTGTTGATTCCACAATGCCCAAAGTACAAAAGTAGCTTTCACTCTGATAATACCAAAAGAATACCTGACATGAAAAATTTTCTGCTAGACCCAGCGTGTCATATACCAAACGAAAGAGCAAAAAATTCTGAGTATTTTGCTCGTTCCCATGTTGAACAACGGCCGCTCCAGCCGAATTAACAACATTGAACCATGCATTTTTAGCATTACAGAATTCGTGACACGCCAATATTTAATCTAAACTCATCGTAGCATATACCACGAGAAAGAGCAAAAAATTCTGAATAATCTACACTTCAGTTCATGTCAAACTGTAATCTTGTGTTGATTCCACAATGCCCAAAGTACAAAAGTAGCTTTCACTCTGATAAGACCAAAAGAATACCTGACATGAAAAATTTTCTGCTAGACCCAGCGTGTCATATACCAAACGAAAGAGCAAAAAATTCTGAGTATTTTGCAACGTTCCATGTTGAACAACGGCCGCTCCAGCCGAATTAACAACATTGAACCATGCATTTTTAGCATTACAGAATTCGTGACGCGCCAATATTTAATCTAAACTTATCGTAGCATATACCACGTGAAAGAGCAAACAATTCTGAATAATCTACACTTCAGTTCATGTCAAACTGTAATCTTGTGTTGATTCCACAATGCCCAAAGTACAAAGTAGCTTTCACTCTGATAAGACCAAAAGAATACCTGACATGAAAAATTTTCTGCTAGACCCAGCGTGTCATATACCAAACGAAAGAGCAAAACATTCTGAGTATTTTGCAACGTTCTGTGTTGAACAACGGCCGCTCCAGCCGAATTAACAACATTGAACCATGCATTTTTAGCATTAAAGAATTCGTGACACGCCAATATTTAATCTAAACTTATCGTAGCATATACCACGTGAAAGAGCAAAAAACTCTGAATAATCTACACTTCAGTTCATGTCAAACTGTAATCTTGTGTTGATTCCACAATGCCCAAAGTACAAAAGTAGCTTTCACTCTGATAATACCAAAAGAATACCTGACATGAAAAATTTTCTGCTAGACCCAGCGTGTCATATACCAAACGAAAGAGCAAAAAATTCTGAGTATTTTGCTCGTTCCCATGTTGAACAACGGCCGCTCCAGCCGAATTAACAACATTGAACCATGCATTTTTAGCATTACAGAATTCGTGACACGCCAATATTTAATCTAAACTCATCGTAGCATATACCACGAGAAAGAGCAAAAAATTCTGAATAATCTACACTTCAGTTCATGTCAAACTGTAATCTTGTGTTGATTCCACAATGCCCAAAGTACAAAAGTAGCTTTCACTCTGATAAGACCAAAAGAATACCTGACATGAAAAATTTTCTGCTAGACCCAGCGTGTCATATACCAAACGAAAGAGCAAAAAATTCTGAGTATTTTGCAACGTTCCATGTTGAACAACGGCCGCTCCAGCCGAATTAACAACATTGAACCATGCATTTTTAGCATTACAGAATTCGTGACACGCCAATATTTAATCTAAACTTATCGTAGCATATACCACGTGAAAGAGCAAACAATTCTGAATAATCTACACTTCAGTTCATGTCAAACTGTAATCTTGTGTTGATTCCACAATGCCCAAAGTACAAAGTAGCTTTCACTCTGATAAGACCAAAAGAATACCTGACATGAAAAATTTTCTGCTAGACCCAGCGTGTCATATACCAAACGAAAGAGCAAAACATTCTGAGTATTTTGCAACGTTCTGTGTTGAACAACGGCCGCTCCAGCCGAATTAACAACATTGAACCATGCATTTTTAGCATTAAAGAATTCGTGACACGCCAATATTTAATCTAAACTTATCGTAGCATATACCACGTGAAAGAGCAAAAAACTCTGAATAATCTACACTTCAGTTCATGTCAAACTGTAATCTTGTGTTGATTCCACAATGCCCAAAGTACAAAAGTAGCTTTCACTCTGATAATACCAAAAGAATACCTGACATGAAAAATTTTCTGCTAGACCCAGCGTGTCATATACCAAACGAAAGAGCAAAAAATTCTGAGTATTTTGCTCGTTCCCATGTTGAACAACGGCCGCTCCAGCCGAATTAACAACATTGAACCATGCATTTTTGGCATTAAAGAATTCGTGACACGCCAATATTTAATCTAAACTTATCGTAGCATATACCACGAGAAAGAGCAAAAAATTCTGAATAATCTACACTTCAGTTCATGTCAAACTGTAATCTTGTGTTCATTCCACAATGCCCAAAGTACAAAAGTAGCTTTCACTCTGATAATACCAAAAGAATACCTGACATGAAAAATTTTCTGCTAGACCCAGCGTGCCATATACCAAACGAAAGAGCAAAACATTCTGAGTATTTTGCAACGTTCCATGTTGAACAACGGCCGCTCCAGCCGAATTAACAACATTGAACCATGCATTTATAGCATTACAGAATTCGTGACACGCCAATATTTAATCTAAACTCATCGTAGCATATACCACGTGAAAGAGCAAAAAAATTCTGAATCATCTACACTTCAGTTCATGTCAAACTGTAATCTTGTGTTCATTCCACAATGCCCAAAGTACAAAAGTAGCTTTCACTCTGATAAGACCAAAAGAATACCTGACATGAAAAATTTTCTGCTAGACCCAGCGTGTCATATACCAAACGAAAGAGCAAAAAATTCTGAGTATTTTGCAACGTTCCATGTTGAACAACGGCCGCTCCAGCCGAATTAACAACATTGAACCATGCATTTTTAGCATTACAGAATTCGTGACACGCCAATATTTAATCTAAACTCATCGTAGCATATACCACGTGAAAGAGCAAAAAATTCTGAATAATCTACACTTCAGTTCATGTCAAACTGTAATCTTCTGTTGATTCCACAATGTCCAAAGTACAAAAGTAGCTTTCACTCTGATAAGACCAAAAGAATACCTGACATGAAAAATTTTCTGCTAGACCCAGCGTGTCATATACCAAACGAAAGAGCAAAAAATTCTGAGTATTTTGCAACGTTCCATGTTGAACAACGGCCGCTCCAGCCGAATTAACAACATTGAACCATGCATTTTTAGCATTACAGAATTCGTGACACGCCAATATTTAATCTAAACTTATCGTAGCATACCGTCAAAACGAAAAAAAGTGAAACATTTGTGACAATTTGTGACAAATTGTCACAAAAGTTCACAAGATTTTTGTTGGCCCAAATACGCACCGAATACAAAACTATTTTTAGCCTGTGCAATACCAGTGATAGATTTGCTTGTTGTCTATCGATAATAGAGGAAAAATTTTTAAAATTTGATCTCAGATCCACGTTAAACAAATAAACGCAGTTTGCGATTTGTCGTGTATTACAGTACATATATACTGTACCCTGCCCCTGGTGAAGGTGAATTTTTCATTTTTCTCGACTCTTTCCGGAACTCTGGAACTGCTGCAGATTTTCCTAATTCTTCGTTTATTTCATGATATTCTTGATTACTTCTTTGCCCACGGCATTGATCCCTATCTCCCGCTCCTGTTATGCCACTGTTTCACTCACCAAATATTCATTTTCTCCAGGAAACGGCTCAAGCGACTTTTGCTTCGTTTCTTGTTTGGCATAAACTTCTGGTTGCTGCGTCATATACTCTCAGATAAGCTTTATCTACCTTAAATTAACCTTATAATGAATGGAGTGAGGCTTGTGGACAACTTGTTGCAGGTTTTCGGGCCTGCAAACGGTGCTGCCGTGCTGTAGTTCCCTCCGTGTGGTTTTGGCTGCGATTACAACAGGTATAATTCTTTGTTTTTATAATTTCTCCCATTATTCAATGCAGTTACTTCTTTTATTATTAAACCTACTCATTTGTATTAGCTAATGGGCACTACTGTTCACTACAATTACAATCAAATCGTGGACTATAATATCGTAGATTGGTTACTGTAGTCAATTCGGTTGATTTCACTGTCTCTCTCATTCTCTTTCTTGCAAACAGTTAACCTATCTTCCGATCTAGTGGCCTGTCAACTATGTGACTATGTGATGACAGATTTATCCAATATTTTATATTCCTATTCCTGTTTTATGAGTATTATTTTCTTTTTGCTTCAGGAGAACCGTCACGGCCGAACTAGGTAATGCGCCATCCACCCTACAGGTAAATCTACTCTTCATACTTTGTCGTTGAAATGTTTTCAATTAAAATTGCGGAAAAAAAGTGTAATGTTATACTTTTATCACTTCTCCTCCAATGTAACTTAATTCGATCTTTAAGATGTCTTTTCAATCATTATTACGTCATCGTTATCGTGGTACGACATCACCTGTTATATATGTGTTTTTATTGTTGTCTAGATTATCGTTTAATTACTGAATTAGACAAAGTATTGCAACGAACAATAAACATAAAGTCTTTATATTTGTGATCGATATAAAAACAAAATCGACGATCAACATTTGGCGATTCCGATAAACTAATAGAGAATCGTGTTGACGCGTCTGTAAGACCGCAACCTTAATTTATTGTTACTCTAATGTATACTTTTAAAATTTCGTTTCATTTACCAGAAAGAAGCGGATATATAGTGAATTACCTGTAGCTAGAGGTTCCATAGAGGTGGTTCGGCCGTGACGGTTCTCCTGAAGCAAAAAGAAAATAACACTCATAAAACAGGAATAGGAATATAAAATATTGGATAAATCTGTCATCACATAGTCACAAAGTTGACAGGTCTCTAGATCGGAAGATAGGTTAACTGTTTACAAGAAAGAGAATGAGAGAGACAGTGAAATCAACAGAATTGACTACAGTAACCAATCTACGGTATTATAGTCCACGATTTGATTGTCATTGTAGTGAACAGTAGTGCCCATTAGCTAATACAAATGAGTAGGTTTAATAATAAAAGAAGTAACTGCATTGAATAATGGGAGAAATTATAAAAACAAAGAATTATACCTGTTGTAATCGCAGCCAAAACCACACGGAGGGAACTACAGCACGGCAGCACCGTTTGCAGGCCCGAAAACCTGCAACAAGTTGTCCACAAGCCTCACTCCATTCATTATAAGGTTAATTTAAGGTAGATAAAGCTTATCTGAGAGTATATGACGCAGCAACCAGAAGTTTATGCCAAACAAGAAACGAAGCAAAAGTCGCTTGAGCCGTTTCCTGGAGAAAATGAATATTTGGTGAGTGAAACAGTGGCATAACAGGAGCGGGAGATAGGGATTAATGCCGTGGGCAAAGAAGTAATCAAGAATATCATGAAATAAACGAAGAATTAGGAAAATCTGCAGCAGTTCCAGAGTTCCGGAAAGAGTCGAGAAAAATGAAAAATTCACCTTCACCAGGGGCAGGGTACAGTATATATGTACTGTAATACACGACAAATCGCAAACTGCGTTTATTTGTTTAACGTGGATCTGAGATCAAATTTTAAAAATTTTTCCTCTATTATCGATAGACAACAAGCAAATCTATCACTGGTATTGCACAGGCTAAAAATAGTTTTGTATTCGGTGCGTATTTGGGCCAACAAAAATCTTGTGAACTTTTGTGACAATTTGTCACAAATTGTCACAAATGTTTCACTTTTTTTCGTTTTGACGGTATACCACGTGAAAGAGCAAACAATTCTGAATAATCTACACTTCAGTTCATGTCAAACTGTAATCTTGTGTTGATTCCACAATGCCCAAAGTACAAAGTAGCTTTCACTCTGATAAGACCAAAAGAATACCTGACATGAAAAATTTTCTGCTAGACCCAGCGTGTCATATACCAAACGAAAGAGCAAAACATTCTGAGTATTTTGCAACGTTCTATGTTGAACAACGGCCGCTCCAGCCGAATTAACAACATTGAACCATGCATTTTTAGCATTAAAGAATTCGTGACACGCCAATATTTAATCTAAACTTATCGTAGCATATACCACGTGAAAGAGCAAAAAACTCTGAATAATCTACACTTTAGTTCATGTCAAACTGTAATCTTGTGTTGATTCCACAATGCCCAAAGTACAAAAGTAGCTTTCACTCTGATAATACCAAAAGAATACCTGACATGAAAAATTTTCTGCTAGACCCAGCGTGTCATATACCAAACGAAAGAGCAAAACATTCTGAGTATTTTGCAACGTTCCATGTTGAACAACGGCCGCTCCAGCCGAATTAACAACATTGAACCATGCATTTTTAGCATTAAAGAATTCGTGACACGCCAATATTTAATCTAAACTTATCGTAGCATATACCACGTGAAAGAGCAAAAAATTCTGAATAATCTACACTTCAGTTCATGTCAAACTGTAATCTTGTGTTGATTCCACAATGCCCAAAGTACAAAAGTAGCTTTCACTCTGATAAGACCAAAAGAATACCTGACATGAAAAATTTTCTGCTAGACCCAGCGTGTCATATACCAAACGAAAGAGCAAAAAATTCTGAGTATTTTGCAACGTTCCATGTTGAACAACGGCCGCTCCAGCCGAATTAACAACATTGAACCATGCATTTTTAGCATTAAAGAATTCGTGACACGCCAATATTTAATCTAAACTTATCGTAGCATATACCACGTGAAAGAGCAAAAAATTCTGAATAATCTACACTTCAGTTCATGTCAAACTGTAATCTTGTGTTGATTCCACAATGCCCAAAGTACAAAAGTAGCTTTCACTCTGATAATACCAAAAGAATACCTGACATGAAAAATTTTCTGCTAGACCCAGCGTGTCATATACCAAACGAAAGAGCAAAACATTCTGAGTATTTTGCAACGTTCCATGTTGAACAACGGCCGCTCCAGCCGAATTAACAACATTGAACCATGCATTTTTAGCATTAAAGAATTCGTGACACGCCAATATTTAATCTAAACTTATCGTAGCATATACCACGTGAAAGAGCAAAAAATTCTGAATAATCTACACTTCAGTTCATGTCAAACTGTAATCTTGTGTTGATTCCACAATGCCCAAAGTACAAAAGTAGCTTTCACTCTGATAATACCAAAAGAATACCTGACATGAAAAATTTTCTGCTAGACCCAGCGTGTCATATACTAAACGAAAGAGCAAAAAATTCTGAGTATTTTGCAACGTTCTATGTTGAACAACGGCCGCTCCAGCCGAATTAACAACATTGAACCATGCATTTTTAGCATTAAAGAATTCGTAACACGCCAATATTTAATCTAAACTTATCGTAGCATATACCACGTGAAAGAGCAAAAAATTCTGAATAATCTACACTTCAGTTCATGTCAAACTGTAATCTTGTGTTGATTCCACAATGCCCAAAGTACAAAAGTAGCTTTCACTCTGATAAGACCAAAAGAATACCTGACATGAAAAATTTTCTGCTAGACCCAGCGTGTCATATACCAAACGAAAGAGCAAAAAATTCTGAGTATTTTGCAACGTTCCATATTGAACAACGGCCGCTCCAGCCGAATTAACAACATTGAACCATGCATTTTTAGCATTAAAGAATTCGAGACACGCCAATATTTAATCTAAACTTATCGTAGCATATACCACGTGAAAGAGCAAAAAACTCTGAATAATCTACACTTCAGTTCATGTCAAACTGTAATCTTGTGTTGATTCCACAATGCCCAAAGTACAAAGTAGCATTCACTCTGATAAGACCAAAAGAATACCTGACATGAAAAAGTTTCTGCTAGACCCAGCGTGTCATATACTAAACGAAAGAGCAAAAAATTCTGAGTATTTTGCAACGTTCTATGTTGAACAACGGCCGCTCCAGCCGAATTAACAACATTGAACCATGCATTTATAGCATTACAGAATTCGTGACACGCCAATATTTAATCTAAACTTATCGTAGCATATACCACGTGAAAGAGCAAAAAACTGAATAATCTACACTTCAGTTCATGTCAAACTGTAATCTTGTGTTGATTCCACAATGCCCAAAGTACAAAAGTAGCTTTCACTCTGATAAGACCAAAAGAATACCTGACATGAAAAATTTTCTGCTAGACCCAGCGTGCCATATACCAAACGAAAGAGCAAAACATTCTGAGTATTTTGCAACGTTCCATGTTGAACAACGGCCGCTCCAGCCGAATTAACAACATTGAACCATGCATTTTTAGCATTAAAGAATTCGTGACACGCCAATATTTAATCTAAACTTATCGTAGCATATACCACGTGAAAGAGCAAAAAATTCTGAATAATCTACACTTCAGTTCATGTCAAACTGTAATCTTGTGTTGATTCCACAATGCCCAAAGTACAAAAGTAGCTTTCACTCTGATAAGACCAAAAGAATACCTGACATGAAAAATTTTCTGCTAGACCCAGCGTGTCATATACCAAACGAAAGAGCAAAAAATTTTGAGTATTTTGCTCGTTCCCATGTTGAACAACGGCCGCTCCAGCCGAATTAACAACATTGAACCATGCATTTTTAGCATTAAAGAATTCGTGACACGCCAATATTTAATCTAAACCCATCGTAGCATATACCACGTGAAAGAGCAAAAAATTCTGAATAATCTACACTTCAGTTCATGTCAAACTGTAATCTTGTGTTGATTCCACAATGCCCAAAGTACAAAAGTAGCTTTCACTCTGATAAGACCAAAAGAATACCTGACATGAAAAATTTTCTGCTAGACCCAGCGTGTCATATACCAAACGAAAGAGCAAAAAATTCTGAGTATTTTGCAACGTTCCATATTGAACAACGGCCGCTCCAGCCGAATTAACAACATTGAACCATGCATTTTTAGCATTAAAGAATTCGAGACACGCCAATATTTAATCTAAACTTATCGTAGCATATACCACGTGAAAGAGCAAAAAACTCTGAATAATCTACACTTCAGTTCATGTCAAACTGTAATCTTGTGTTGATTCCACAATGCCCAAAGTACAAAGTAGCTTTCACTCTGATAAGACCAAAAGAATACCTGACATGAAAAATTTTCTGCTAGACCCAGCGTGTCATATACCAAACGAAAGAGCAAAACATTCTGAGTATTTTGCAACGTTCTATGTTGAACAACGGCCGCTCCAGCCGAATTAACAACATTGAACCATGCATTTTTAGCATTAAAGAATTCGTGACACGCCAATATTTAATCTAAACTTATCGTAGCATATACCACGTGAAAGAGCAAAAAACTCTGAATAATCTACACTTCAGTTCATGTCAAACTGTAATCTTGTGTTGATTCCACAATGCCCAAAGTACAAAGTAGCTTTCACTCTGATAAGACCAAAAGAATACCTGACATGAAAAATTTTCTGCTAGACCCAGCGTGTCATATACCAAACGAAAGAGCAAAACATTCTGAGTATTTTGCAACGTTCTATGTTGAACAACGGCCGCTCCAGCCGAATTAACAACATTGAACCATGCATTTTTAGCATTACAGAATTCGTGACACGCCAATATTTAATCTAAACTTATCGTAGCATATACCACGTGACCGAGCAAAAAACTCTGAATAATCTACACTTCAGTTCATGTCAAACTGTAATCTTGTGTTGATTCCACAATGCCCAAAGTACAAAAGTAGCTTTCACTCTGATAAGACCAAAAGAATACCTGACATGAAAAATTTTCTGCTAGACCCAGCGTGCCATATACCAAACGAAAGAGCAAAAAATTCTGAGTATTTTGCAACGTTCCATGTTGAACAACGGCCGCTCCAGCCGAATTAACAACATTGAACCATGCATTTTTAGCATTAAAGAATTCGTGACACGCCAATATTTAATCTAAACTTATCGTAGCATATACCACGTGAAAGAGCAAAAAATTCTGAATAATCTACACTTCAGTTCATGTCAAACTGTAATCTTGTGTTGATTCCACAATGCCCAAAGTACAAAAGTAGCTTTCACTCTGATAAGACCAAAAGAATACCTGACATGAAAAATTTTCTGCTAGACCCAGCGTGCCATATACCAAACGAAAGAGCAAAAAATTCTGAGTATTTTGCAACGTTCCATGTTGAACAACGGCCGCTCCAGCCGAATTAACAACATTGAACCATGCATTTTTAGCATTAAAGAATTCGTGACACGCCAATATTTAATCTAAACTTATCGTAGCATATACCACGTGAAAGAGCAAAAAATTCTGAATAATCTACACTTCAGTTCATGTCAAACTGTAATCTTGTGTTGATTCCACAATGCCCAAAGTACAAAAGTAGCTTTCACTCTGATAAGACCAAAAGAATACCTGACATGAAAAATTTTCTGCTAGACCCAGCGTGTCATATACCAAACGAAAGAGCAAAAAATTCTGAGTATTTTGCTCGTTCCCATGTTGAACAACGGCCGCTCCAGCCGAATTAACAACATTGAACCATGCATTTTTGGCATTAAAGAATTCGTGACACGCCAATATTTAATCTAAACTTATCGTAGCATATACCACGTGAAAGAGCAAAAAACTCTGAATAATCTACACTTCAGTTCATGTCAAACTGTAATCTTGTGTTGATTCCACAATGCCCAAAGTACAAAGTAGCTTTCACTCTGATAAGACCAAAAGAATACCTGACATGAAAAATTTTCTGCTAGACCCAGCGTGTCATATACCAAACGAAAGAGCAAAACATTCTGAGTATTTTGCAACGTTCTATGTTGAACAACGGCCGCTCCAGCCGAATTAACAACATTGAACCATGCATTTTTAGCATTAAAGAATTCGTGACACGCCAATATTTAATCTAAACTTATCGTAGCATATACCACGTGAAAGAGCAAAAAACTCTGAATAATCTACACTTCAGTTCATGTCAAACTGTAATCTTGTGTTGATTCCACAATGCCCAAAGTACAAAGTAGCTTTCACTCTGATAAGACCAAAAGAATACCTGACATGAAAAATTTTCTGCTAGACCCAGCGTGTCATATACCAAACGAAAGAGCAAAACATTCTGAGTATTTTGCAACGTTCTATGTTGAACAACGGCCGCTCCAGCCGAATTAACAACATTGAACCATGCATTTTTAGCATTACAGAATTCGTGACACGCCAATATTTAATCTAAACTTATCGTAGCATATACCACGTGACCGAGCAAAAAACTCTGAATAATCTACACTTCAGTTCATGTCAAACTGTAATCTTGTGTTGATTCCACAATGCCCAAAGTACAAAAGTAGCTTTCACTCTGATAAGACCAAAAGAATACCTGACATGAAAAATTTTCTGCTAGACCCAGCGTGCCATATACCAAACGAAAGAGCAAAAAATTCTGAGTATTTTGCAACGTTCCATGTTGAACAACGGCCGCTCCAGCCGAATTAACAACATTGAACCATGCATTTTTAGCATTAAAGAATTCGTGACACGCCAATATTTAATCTAAACTTATCGTAGCATATACCACGTGAAAGAGCAAACAATTCTGAATAATCTACACTTCAGTTCATGTCAAACTGTAATCTTGTGTTGATTCCACAATGCCCAAAGTACAAAAGTAGCTTTCACTCTGATAAGACCAAAAGAATACCTGACATGAAAAATTTTCTGCTAGACCCAGCGTGTCATATACCAAACGAAAGAGCAAAAAATTTTGAGTATTTTGCTCGTTCCCATGTTGAACAACGGCCGCTCCAGCCGAATTAACAACATTGAACCATGCATTTTTAGCATTAAAGAATTCGTGACACGCCAATATTTAATCTAAACCCATCGTAGCATATACCACGTGAAAGAGCAAAAAATTCTGAATAATCTACACTTCAGTTCATGTCAAACTGTAATCTTGTGTTGATTCCACAATGCCCAAAGTACAAAAGTAGCTTTCACTCTGATAAGACCAAAAGAATACCTGACATGAAAAATTTTCTGCTAGACCCAGCGTGTCATATACCAAACGAAAGAGCAAAACATTCTGAGTATTTTGCAACGTTCTATGTTGAACAACGGCCGCTCCAGCCGAATTAACAACATTGAACCATGCATTTTTAGCATTACAGAATTCGTGACACGCCAATATTTAATCTAAACTCATCGTAGCATATACCACGTGAAAGAGCAAAAAAATTCTGAATCATCTACACTTCAGTTCATGTCAAACTGTAATCTTGTGTTGATTCCACAATGCCCAAAGTACAAAAGTAGCTTTCACTCTGATAAGACCAAAAGAATACCTGACATGAAAAATTTTCTGCTAGACCCAGCGTGTCATATACCAAACGAAAGA
This sequence comes from Parapristionchus giblindavisi, assembly GCA_943737045.1. Classification (NCBI taxonomy): domain Eukaryota; kingdom Metazoa; phylum Nematoda; class Chromadorea; order Rhabditida; family Diplogasteridae; genus Parapristionchus; species Parapristionchus giblindavisi. Next base: position 487,470 of record CALSFV010000035.1, read on the forward strand.
GCAAAAAATTCTGAGTATTTTGCTCGTTCCCATGTTGAACAACGGCCGCTCCAGCCGAATTAACAACATTGAACCATGCATTTTTGGCATTAAAGAATTCGTGACACGCCAATATTTAATCTAAACTTATCGTAGCATATACCACGAGAAAGAGCAAAAAATTCTGAATAATCTACACTTCAGTTCATGTCAAACTGTAATCTTGTGTTCATTCCGTTCTTTATCGGTAACTGCACCCTACCAGTAGTTGACAAAATCAAGGATCTCGGGATAACCTACAACAACAAGCTAGAATTCAATGATCACATTGAAAATATAGTAACAAAGGCATCAGCACGTTGTGCGTTTATTCATCGATCGTTTAAGTCCCGTAGTATAAATGTGTATGCCCGTCTCTTTACAACATATGTCCGTCCTATTTTAGAGTACTGCAGTGAACTTTGGTCTCCTCAATCAATATCCCTTATTGCACGTATCGAGTCCGTCCTTCATCGATTTTCCAGGCTCGTGTTCAGCAAGTGTAATCTGTCATATCGACCTTACCTGGAGCGCATACAACACCTCAAGCTCCCTTCACTTCACTCCCGCCGAGATCAGAATGACCTCATATTCACGTACAATGTAATCCACTCACATCTTGACCTTGATGCCCGTAAACTTTTTCTATTTCCTAATATTACCAACACTTCACGTAGACATAATTTATATTTAAGAACCCACAGATCTCACACAAAAAAGTTCTCATCTTTTTTGACAAATCGTATTGTTCAAAAATGGAATAATCTTGACAATAGTGTTGTTTGTACCCATAGTGCCAATGTATTTAAGTCTTATATTCGTAACTCATAAGTATTGTATGCTACGATCTAGTAATCGTAGCCTTCTTTCTTACCTCCTGACTTTATCATATTGTTTAAACATTTAATTATGAATCTTAAAATACCCCCCGAGGTCAGATAAAATTTATTATTATTATTATTATTCCACAATGCCCAAAGTACAAAAGTAGCTTTCACTCTGATAATACCAAAAGAATACCTGACATGAAAAATTTTCTGCTAGACCCAGCGTGCCATATACCAAACGAAAGAGCAAAACATTCTGAGTATTTTGCAACGTTCCATGTTGAACAACGGCCGCTCCAGCCGAATTAACAACATTGAACCATGCATTTATAGCATTACAGAATTCGTGACACGCCAATATTTAATCTAAACTCATCGTAGCATATACCACGTGAAAGAGCAAAAAAATTCTGAATCATCTACACTTCAGTTCATGTCAAACTGTAATCTTGTGTTCATTCCACAATGCCCAAAGTACAAAAGTAGCTTTCACTCTGATAAGACCAAAAGAATACCTGACATGAAAAATTTTCTGCTAGACCCAGCGTGTCATATACCAAACGAAAGAGCAAAAAATTTTGAGTATTTTGCTCGTTCCCATGTTGAACAACGGCCGCTCCAGCCGAATTAACAACATTGAACCATGCATTTTTAGCATTAAAGAATTCGTGACACGCCAATATTTAATCTAAACCCATCGTAGCATATACCACGTGAAAGAGCAAAAAATTCTGAATAATCTACACTTCAGTTCATGTCAAACTGTAATCTTGTGTTGATTCCACAATGCCCAAAGTACAAAAGTAGCTTTCACTCTGATAAGACCAAAAGAATACCTGACATGAAAAATTTTCTGCTAGACCCAGCGTGTCATATACCAAACGAAAGAGCAAAACATTCTGAGTATTTTGCAACGTTCTATGTTGAACAACGGCCGCTCCAGCCGAATTAACAACATTGAACCATGCATTTTTAGCATTACAGAATTCGTGACACGCCAATATTTAATCTAAACTCATCGTAGCATATACCACGTGAAAGAGCAAAAAAATTCTGAATCATCTACACTTCAGTTCATGTCAAACTGTAATCTTGTGTTGATTCCACAATGCCCAAAGTACAAAAGTAGCTTTCACTCTGATAAGACCAAAAGAATACCTGACATGAAAAATTTTCTGCTAGACCCAGCGTGTCATATACCAAACGAAAGAGCAAAAAATTCTGAGTATTTTGCTCGTTCCCATGTTGAACAACGGCCGCTCCAGCCGAATTAACAACATTGAACCATGCATTTTTGGCATTAAAGAATTCGTGACACGCCAATATTTAATCTAAACTTATCGTAGCATATACCACGAGAAAGAGCAAAAAATTCTGAATAATCTACACTTCAGTTCATGTCAAACTGTAATCTTGTGTTCATTCCACAATGCCCAAAGTACAAAAGTAGCTTTCACTCTGATAATACCAAAAGAATACCTGACATGAAAAATTTTCTGCTAGACCCAGCGTGCCATATACCAAACGAAAGAGCAAAACATTCTGAGTATTTTGCAACGTTCCATGTTGAACAACGGCCGCTCCAGCCGAATTAACAACATTGAACCATGCATTTATAGCATTACAGAATTCGTGACACGCCAATATTTAATCTAAACTCATCGTAGCATATACCACGTGAAAGAGCAAAAAAATTCTGAATCATCTACACTTCAGTTCATGTCAAACTGTAATCTTGTGTTCATTCCACAATGCCCAAAGTACAAAAGTAGCTTTCACTCTGATAAGACCAAAAGAATACCTGACATGAAAAATTTTCTGCTAGACCCAGCGTGTCATATACCAAACGAAAGAGCAAAAAATTCTGAGTATTTTGCTCGTTCCCATGTTGAACAACGGCCGCTCCAGCCGAATTAACAACATTGAACCATGCATTTTTGGCATTAAAGAATTCGTGACACGCCAATATTTAATCTAAACTTATCGTAGCATATACCACGAGAAAGAGCAAAAAATTCTGAATAATCTACACTTCAGTTCATGTCAAACTGTAATCTTGTGTTCATTCCACAATGCCCAAAGTACAAAAGTAGCTTTCACTCTGATAATACCAAAAGAATACCTGACATGAAAAATTTTCTGCTAGACCCAGCGTGCCATATACCAAACGAAAGAGCAAAACATTCTGAGTATTTTGCAACGTTCCATGTTGAACAACGGCCGCTCCAGCCGAATTAACAACATTGAACCATGCATTTATAGCATTACAGAATTCGTGACACGCCAATATTTAATCTAAACTCATCGTAGCATATACCACGTGAAAGAGCAAAAAAATTCTGAATCATCTACACTTCAGTTCATGTCAAACTGTAATCTTGTGTTCATTCCACAATGCCCAAAGTACAAAAGTAGCTTTCACTCTGATAAGACCAAAAGAATACCTGACATGAAAAATTTTCTGCTAGACCCAGCGTGTCATATACCAAACGAAAGAGCAAAAAATTCTGAGTATTTTGCAACGTTCCATGTTGAACAACGGCCGCTCCAGCCGAATTAACAACATTGAACCATGCATTTTTAGCATTACAGAATTCGTGACACGCCAATATTTAATCTAAACTTATCGTAACATATACCACGTGAAAGAGCAAACAATTCTGAATAATCTACACTTCAGTTCATGTCAAACTGTAATCTTGTGTTGATTCCACAATGCCCAAAGTACAAAGTAGCTTTCACTCTGATAAGACCAAAAGAATACCTGACATGAAAAATTTTCTGCTAGACCCAGCGTGTCATATACCAAACGAAAGAGCAAAACATTCTGAGTATTTTGCAACGTTCTATGTTGAACAACGGCCGCTCCAGCCGAATTAACAACATTGAACCATGCATTTTTAGCATTAAAGAATTCGTGACACGCCAATATTTAATCTAAACTTATCGTAGCATATACCACGTGAAAGAGCAAAAAACTCTGAATAATCTACACTTTAGTTCATGTCAAACTGTAATCTTGTGTTGATTCCACAATGCCCAAAGTACAAAAGTAGCTTTCACTCTGATAATACCAAAAGAATACCTGACATGAAAAATTTTCTGCTAGACCCAGCGTGTCATATACCAAACGAAAGAGCAAAACATTCTGAGTATTTTGCAACGTTCCATGTTGAACAACGGCCGCTCCAGCCGAATTAACAACATTGAACCATGCATTTTTAGCATTAAAGAATTCGTGACACGCCAATATTTAATCTAAACTTATCGTAGCATATACCACGTGAAAGAGCAAAAAATTCTGAATAATCTACACTTCAGTTCATGTCAAACTGTAATCTTGTGTTGATTCCACAATGCCCAAAGTACAAAAGTAGCTTTCACACTGATAAGACCAAAAGAATACCTGACATGAAAAATTTTCTGCTAGACCCAGCGTGTCATATACCAAACGAAAGAGCAAAAAATTCTGAGTATTTTGCAACGTTCCATGTTGAACAACGGCCGCTCCAGCCGAATTAACAACATTGAACCATGCATTTTTAGCATTAAAGAATTCGTGACACGCCAATATTTAATCTAAACTTATCGTAGCATATACCACGTGAAAGAGCAAAAAATTCTGAATAATCTACACTTCAGTTCATGTCAAACTGTAATCTTGTGTTGATTCCACAATGCCCAAAGTACAAAAGTAGCTTTCACTCTGATAATACCAAAAGAATACCTGACATGAAAAATTTTCTGCTAGACCCAGCGTGCCATATACCAAACGAAAGAGCAAAACATTCTGAGTATTTTGCAACGTTCCATGTTGAACAACGGCCGCTCCAGCCGAATTAACAACATTGAACCATGCATTTATAGCATTACAGAATTCGTGACACGCCAATATTTAATCTAAACTCATCGTAGCATATACCACGTGAAAGAGCAAAAAAATTCTGAATCATCTACACTTCAGTTCATGTCAAACTGTAATCTTGTGTTCATTCCACAATGCCCAAAGTACAAAAGTAGCTTTCACTCTGATAAGACCAAAAGAATACCTGACATGAAAAATTTTCTGCTAGACCCAGCGTGTCATATACCAAACGAAAGAGCAAAAAATTCTGAGTATTTTGCAACGTTCCATGTTGAACAACGGCCGCTCCAGCCGAATTAACAACATTGAACCATGCATTTTTAGCATTACAGAATTCGTGACACGCCAATATTTAATCTAAACTTATCGTAGCATATACCACGTGAAAGAGCAAACAATTCTGAATAATCTACACTTCAGTTCATGTCAAACTGTAATCTTGTGTTGATTCCACAATGCCCAAAGTACAAAGTAGCTTTCACTCTGATAAGACCAAAAGAATACCTGACATGAAAAATTTTCTGCTAGACCCAGCGTGTCATATACCAAACGAAAGAGCAAAACATTCTGAGTATTTTGCAACGTTCTATGTTGAACAACGGCCGCTCCAGCCGAATTAACAACATTGAACCATGCATTTTTAGCATTAAAGAATTCGTGACACGCCAATATTTAATCTAAACTTATCGTAGCATATACCACGTGAAAGAGCAAAAAACTCTGAATAATCTACACTTTAGTTCATGTCAAACTGTAATCTTGTGTTGATTCCACAATGCCCAAAGTACAAAAGTAGCTTTCACTCTGATAATACCAAAAGAATACCTGACATGAAAAATTTTCTGCTAGACCCAGCGTGTCATATACCAAACGAAAGAGCAAAACATTCTGAGTATTTTGCAACGTTCCATGTTGAACAACGGCCGCTCCAGCCGAATTAACAACATTGAACCATGCATTTTTAGCATTAAAGAATTCGTGACACGCCAATATTTAATCTAAACTTATCGTAGCATATACCACGTGAAAGAGCAAAAAATTCTGAATAATCTACACTTCAGTTCATGTCAAACTGTAATCTTGTGTTGATTCCACAATGCCCAAAGTACAAAAGTAGCTTTCACACTGATAAGACCAAAAGAATACCTGACATGAAAAATTTTCTGCTAGACCCAGCGTGTCATATACCAAACGAAAGAGCAAAAAATTCTGAGTATTTTGCAACGTTCCATGTTGAACAACGGCCGCTCCAGCCGAATTAACAACATTGAACCATGCATTTTTAGCATTAAAGAATTCGTGACACGCCAATATTTAATCTAAACTTATCGTAGCATATACCACGTGAAAGAGCAAAAAATTCTGAATAATCTACACTTCAGTTCATGTCAAACTGTAATCTTGTGTTGATTCCACAATGCCCAAAGTACAAAAGTAGCTTTCACACTGATAAGACCAAAAGAATACCTGACATGAAAAATTTTCTGCTAGACCCAGCGTGTCATATACCAAACGAAAGAGCAAAAAATTCTGAGTATTTTGCAACGTTCCATGTTGAACAACGGCCGCTCCAGCCGAATTAACAACATTGAACCATGCATTTTTAGCATTAAAGAATTCGTGACACGCCAATATTTAATCTAAACTTATCGTAGCATATACCACGTGAAAGAGCAAAAAATTCTGAATAATCTACACTTCAGTTCATGTCAAACTGTAATCTTGTGTTGATTCCACAATGCCCAAAGTACAAAAGTAGCTTTCACTCTGATAATACCAAAAGAATACCTGACATGAAAAATTTTCTGCTAGACCCAGCGTGCCATATACCAAACGAAAGAGCAAAACATTCTGAGTATTTTGCAACGTTCCATGTTGAACAACGGCCGTTCCAGCCGAATTAACAACATTGAACCATGCATTTTTGGCATTAAAGAATTCGTGACACGCCAATATTTAATCTAAACTTATCGTAGCATATACCACGAGAAAGAGCAAAAAATTCTGAATAATCTACACTTCAGTTCATGTCAAACTGTAATCTTGTGTTGATTCCACAATGCCCAAAGTACAAAAGTAGCTTTCACTCTGATAATACCAAAAGAATACCTGACATGAAAAATTTTCTGCTAGACCCAGCGTGCCATATACCAAACGAAAGAGCAAAACATTCTGAGTATTTTGCAACGTTCCATGTTGAACAACGGCCGCTCCAGCCGAATTAACAACATTGAACCATGCATTTATAGCATTACAGAATTCGTGACACGCCAATATTTAATCTAAACTCATCGTAGCATATACCACGTGAAAGAGCAAAAAAATTCTGAATCATCTACACTTCAGTTCATGTCAAACTGTAATCTTGTGTTGATTCCACAATGCCCAAAGTACAAAAGTAGCTTTCACTCTGATAAGACCAAAAGAATACCTGACATGAAAAATTTTCTGCTAGACCCAGCGTGTCATATACCAAACGAAAGAGCAAAAAATTCTGAGTATTTTGCTCGTTCCCATGTTGAACAACGGCCGCTCCAGCCGAATTAACAACATTGAACCATGCATTTTTGGCATTAAAGAATTCGTGACACGCCAATATTTAATCTAAACTTATCGTAGCATATACCACGAGAAAGAGCAAAAAATTCTGAATAATCTACACTTCAGTTCATGTCAAACTGTAATCTTGTGTTCATTCCACAATGCCCAAAGTACAAAAGTAGCTTTCACTCTGATAATACCAAAAGAATACCTGACATGAAAAATTTTCTGCTAGACCCAGCGTGCCATATACCAAACGAAAGAGCAAAACATTCTGAGTATTTTGCAACGTTCCATGTTGAACAACGGCCGCTCCAGCCGAATTAACAACATTGAACCATGCATTTATAGCATTACAGAATTCGTGACACGCCAATATTTAATCTAAACTCATCGTAGCATATACCACGTGAAAGAGCAAAAAAATTCTGAATCATCTACACTTCAGTTCATGTCAAACTGTAATCTTGTGTTGATTCCACAATGCCCAAAGTACAAAAGTAGCTTTCACTCTGATAAGACCAAAAGAATACCTGACATGAAAAATTTTCTGCTAGACCCAGCGTGTCATATACCAAACGAAAGAGCAAAAAATTCTGAGTATTTTGCTCGTTCCCATGTTGAACAACGGCCGCTCCAGCCGAATTAACAACATTGAACCATGCATTTTTGGCATTAAAGAATTCGTGACACGCCAATATTTAATCTAAACTTATCGTAGCATATACCACGAGAAAGAGCAAAAAATTCTGAATAATCTACACTTCAGTTCATGTCAAACTGTAATCTTGTGTTCATTCCACAATGCCCAAAGTACAAAAGTAGCTTTCACTCTGATAATACCAAAAGAATACCTGACATGAAAAATTTTCTGCTAGACCCAGCGTGCCATATACCAAACGAAAGAGCAAAACATTCTGAGTATTTTGCAACGTTCCATGTTGAACAACGGCCGCTCCAGCCGAATTAACAACATTGAACCATGCATTTATAGCATTACAGAATTCGTGACACGCCAATATTTAATCTAAACTCATCGTAGCATATACCACGTGAAAGAGCAAAAAAATTCTGAATCATCTACACTTCAGTTCATGTCAAACTGTAATCTTGTGTTCATTCCACAATGCCCAAAGTACAAAAGTAGCTTTCACACTGATAAGACCAAAAGAATACCTGACATGAAAAATTTTCTGCTAGACCCAGCGTGTCATATACCAAACGAAAGAGCAAAAAATTCTGAGTATTTTGCAACGTTCCATGTTGAACAACGGCCGCTCCAGCCGAATTAACAACATTGAACCATGCATTTTTAGCATTAAAGAATTCGTGACACGCCAATATTTAATCTAAACTTATCGTAGCATATACCACGTGAAAGAGCAAAAAATTCTGAATAATCTACACTTCAGTTCATGTCAAACTGTAATCTTGTGTTGATTCCACAATGCCCAAAGTACAAAAGTAGCTTTCACTCTGATAATACCAAAAGAATACCTGACATGAAAAATTTTCTGCTAGACCCAGCGTGCCATATACCAAACGAAAGAGCAAAACATTCTGAGTATTTTGCAACGTTCCATGTTGAACAACGGCCGTTCCAGCCGAATTAACAACATTGAACCATGCATTTTTGGCATTAAAGAATTCGTGACACGCCAATATTTAATCTAAACTTATCGTAGCATATACCACGAGAAAGAGCAAAAAATTCTGAATAATCTACACTTCAGTTCATGTCAAACTGTAATCTTGTGTTGATTCCACAATGCCCAAAGTACAAAAGTAGCTTTCACTCTGATAATACCAAAAGAATACCTGACATGAAAAATTTTCTGCTAGACCCAGCGTGCCATATACCAAACGAAAGAGCAAAACATTCTGAGTATTTTGCAACGTTCCATGTTGAACAACGGCCGCTCCAGCCGAATTAACAACATTGAACCATGCATTTATAGCATTACAGAATTCGTGACACGCCAATATTTAATCTAAACTCATCGTAGCATATACCACGTGAAAGAGCAAAAAAATTCTGAATCATCTACACTTCAGTTCATGTCAAACTGTAATCTTGTGTTGATTCCACAATGCCCAAAGTACAAAAGTAGCTTTCACTCTGATAAGACCAAAAGAATACCTGACATGAAAAATTTTCTGCTAGACCCAGCGTGTCATATACCAAACGAAAGAGCAAAAAATTCTGAGTATTTTGCTCGTTCCCATGTTGAACAACGGCCGCTCCAGCCGAATTAACAACATTGAACCATGCATTTTTGGCATTAAAGAATTCGTGACACGCCAATATTTAATCTAAACTTATCGTAGCATATACCACGAGAAAGAGCAAAAAATTCTGAATAATCTACACTTCAGTTCATGTCAAACTGTAATCTTGTGTTCATTCCACAATGCCCAAAGTACAAAAGTAGCTTTCACTCTGATAATACCAAAAGAATACCTGACATGAAAAATTTTCTGCTAGACCCAGCGTGCCATATACCAAACGAAAGAGCAAAACATTCTGAGTATTTTGCAACGTTCCATGTTGAACAACGGCCGCTCCAGCCGAATTAACAACATTGAACCATGCATTTATAGCATTACAGAATTCGTGACACGCCAATATTTAATCTAAACTCATCGTAGCATATACCACGTGAAAGAGCAAAAAAATTCTGAATCATCTACACTTCAGTTCATGTCAAACTGTAATCTTGTGTTCATTCCACAATGCCCAAAGTACAAAAGTAGCTTTCACTCTGATAAGACCAAAAGAATACCTGACATGAAAAATTTTCTGCTAGACCCAGCGTGTCATATACCAAACGAAAGAGCAAAAAATTCTGAGTATTTTGCAACGTTCCATGTTGAACAACGGCCGCTCCAGCCGAATTAACAACATTGAACCATGCATTTTTAGCATTACAGAATTCGTGACACGCCAATATTTAATCTAAACTTATCGTAGCATATACCACGTGAAAGAGCAAACAATTCTGAATAATCTACACTTCAGTTCATGTCAAACTGTAATCTTGTGTTGATTCCACAATGCCCAAAGTACAAAGTAGCTTTCACTCTGATAAGACCAAAAGAATACCTGACATGAAAAATTTTCTGCTAGACCCAGCGTGTCATATACCAAACGAAAGAGCAAAACATTCTGAGTATTTTGCAACGTTCTATGTTGAACAACGGCCGCTCCAGCCGAATTAACAACATTGAACCATGCATTTTTAGCATTAAAGAATTCGTGACACGCCAATATTTAATCTAAACTTATCGTAGCATATACCACGTGAAAGAGCAAAAAACTCTGAATAATCTACACTTTAGTTCATGTCAAACTGTAATCTTGTGTTGATTCCACAATGCCCAAAGTACAAAAGTAGCTTTCACTCTGATAATACCAAAAGAATACCTGACATGAAAAATTTTCTGCTAGACCCAGCGTGTCATATACCAAACGAAAGAGCAAAACATTCTGAGTATTTTGCAACGTTCCATGTTGAACAACGGCCGCTCCAGCCGAATTAACAACATTGAACCATGCATTTTTAGCATTAAAGAATTCGTGACACGCCAATATTTAATCTAAACTTATCGTAGCATATACCACGTGAAAGAGCAAAAAATTCTGAATAATCTACACTTCAGTTCATGTCAAACTGTAATCTTGTGTTGATTCCACAATGCCCAAAGTACAAAAGTAGCTTTCACACTGATAAGACCAAAAGAATACCTGACATGAAAAATTTTCTGCTAGACCCAGCGTGTCATATACCAAACGAAAGAGCAAAAAATTCTGAGTATTTTGCAACGTTCCATGTTGAACAACGGCCGCTCCAGCCGAATTAACAACATTGAACCATGCATTTTTAGCATTAAAGAATTCGTGACACGCCAATATTTAATCTAAACTTATCGTAGCATATACCACGTGAAAGAGCAAAAAATTCTGAATAATCTACACTTCAGTTCATGTCAAACTGTAATCTTGTGTTGATTCCACAATGCCCAAAGTACAAAAGTAGCTTTCACTCTGATAATACCAAAAGAATACCTGACATGAAAAATTTTCTGCTAGACCCAGCGTGTCATATACCAAACGAAAGAGCAAAAAATTCTGAGTATTTTGCTCGTTCCCATGTTGAACAACGGCCGCTCCAGCCGAATTAACAACATTGAACCATGCATTTTTGGCATTAAAGAATTCGTGACACGCCAATATTTAATCTAAACTTATCGTAGCATATACCACGAGAAAGAGCAAAAAATTCTGAATAATCTACACTTCAGTTCATGTCAAACTGTAATCTTGTGTTCATTCCACAATGCCCAAAGTACAAAAGTAGCTTTCACTCTGATAATACCAAAAGAATACCTGACATGAAAAATTTTCTGCTAGACCCAGCGTGCCATATACCAAACGAAAGAGCAAAACATTCTGAGTATTTTGCAACGTTCCATGTTGAACAACGGCCGCTCCAGCCGAATTAACAACATTGAACCATGCATTTATAGCATTACAGAATTCGTGACACGCCAATATTTAATCTAAACTCATCGTAGCATATACCACGTGAAAGAGCAAAAAAATTCTGAATCATCTACACTTCAGTTCATGTCAAACTGTAATCTTGTGTTCATTCCACAATGCCCAAAGTACAAAAGTAGCTTTCACACTGATAAGACCAAAAGAATACCTGACATGAAAAATTTTCTGCTAGACCCAGCGTGTCATATACCAAACGAAAGAGCAAAAAATTCTGAGTATTTTGCAACGTTCCATGTTGAACAACGGCCGCTCCAGCCGAATTAACAACATTGAACCATGCATTTTTAGCATTAAAGAATTCGTGACACGCCAATATTTAATCTAAACTTATCGTAGCATATACCACGTGAAAGAGCAAAAAATTCTGAATAATCTACACTTCAGTTCATGTCAAACTGTAATCTTGTGTTGATTCCACAATGCCCAAAGTACAAAAGTAGCTTTCACTCTGATAATACCAAAAGAATACCTGACATGAAAAATTTTCTGCTAGACCCAGCGTGCCATATACCAAACGAAAGAGCAAAACATTCTGAGTATTTTGCAACGTTCCATGTTGAACAACGGCCGTTCCAGCCGAATTAACAACATTGAACCATGCATTTTTGGCATTAAAGAATTCGTGACACGCCAATATTTAATCTAAACTTATCGTAGCATATACCACGAGAAAGAGCAAAAAATTCTGAATAATCTACACTTCAGTTCATGTCAAACTGTAATCTTGTGTTGATTCCACAATGCCCAAAGTACAAAAGTAGCTTTCACTCTGATAATACCAAAAGAATACCTGACATGAAAAATTTTCTGCTAGACCCAGCGTGCCATATACCAAACGAAAGAGCAAAACATTCTGAGTATTTTGCAACGTTCCATGTTGAACAACGGCCGCTCCAGCCGAATTAACAACATTGAACCATGCATTTATAGCATTACAGAATTCGTGACACGCCAATATTTAATCTAAACTCATCGTAGCATATACCACGTGAAAGAGCAAAAAAATTCTGAATCATCTACACTTCAGTTCATGTCAAACTGTAATCTTGTGTTGATTCCACAATGCCCAAAGTACAAAAGTAGCTTTCACTCTGATAAGACCAAAAGAATACCTGACATGAAAAATTTTCTGCTAGACCCAGCGTGTCATATACCAAACGAAAGAGCAAAAAATTCTGAGTATTTTGCTCGTTCCCATGTTGAACAACGGCCGCTCCAGCCGAATTAACAACATTGAACCATGCATTTTTGGCATTAAAGAATTCGTGACACGCCAATATTTAATCTAAACTTATCGTAGCATATACCACGAGAAAGAGCAAAAAATTCTGAATAATCTACACTTCAGTTCATGTCAAACTGTAATCTTGTGTTCATTCCACAATGCCCAAAGTACAAAAGTAGCTTTCACTCTGATAATACCAAAAGAATACCTGACATGAAAAATTTTCTGCTAGACCCAGCGTGCCATATACCAAACGAAAGAGCAAAACATTCTGAGTATTTTGCAACGTTCCATGTTGAACAACGGCCGCTCCAGCCGAATTAACAACATTGAACCATGCATTTATAGCATTACAGAATTCGTGACACGCCAATATTTAATCTAAACTCATCGTAGCATATACCACGTGAAAGAGCAAAAAAATTCTGAATCATCTACACTTCAGTTCATGTCAAACTGTAATCTTGTGTTCATTCCACAATGCCCAAAGTACAAAAGTAGCTTTCACTCTGATAAGACCAAAAGAATACCTGACATGAAAAATTTTCTGCTAGACCCAGCGTGTCATATACCAAACGAAAGAGCAAAAAATTCTGAGTATTTTGCAACGTTCCATGTTGAACAACGGCCGCTCCAGCCGAATTAACAACATTGAACCATGCATTTTTAGCATTACAGAATTCGTGACACGCCAATATTTAATCTAAACTTATCGTAGCATATACCACGTGAAAGAGCAAACAATTCTGAATAATCTACACTTCAGTTCATGTCAAACTGTAATCTTGTGTTGATTCCACAATGCCCAAAGTACAAAGTAGCTTTCACTCTGATAAGACCAAAAGAATACCTGACATGAAAAATTTTCTGCTAGACCCAGCGTGTCATATACCAAACGAAAGAGCAAAACATTCTGAGTATTTTGCAACGTTCTATGTTGAACAACGGCCGCTCCAGCCGAATTAACAACATTGAACCATGCATTTTTAGCATTAAAGAATTCGTGACACGCCAATATTTAATCTAAACTTATCGTAGCATATACCACGTGAAAGAGCAAAAAACTCTGAATAATCTACACTTTAGTTCATGTCAAACTGTAATCTTGTGTTGATTCCACAATGCCCAAAGTACAAAAGTAGCTTTCACTCTGATAATACCAAAAGAATACCTGACATGAAAAATTTTCTGCTAGACCCAGCGTGTCATATACCAAACGAAAGAGCAAAACATTCTGAGTATTTTGCAACGTTCCATGTTGAACAACGGCCGCTCCAGCCGAATTAACAACATTGAACCATGCATTTTTAGCATTAAAGAATTCGTGACACGCCAATATTTAATCTAAACTTATCGTAGCATATACCACGTGAAAGAGCAAAAAATTCTGAATAATCTACACTTCAGTTCATGTCAAACTGTAATCTTGTGTTGATTCCACAATGCCCAAAGTACAAAAGTAGCTTTCACACTGATAAGACCAAAAGAATACCTGACATGAAAAATTTTCTGCTAGACCCAGCGTGTCATATACCAAACGAAAGAGCAAAAAATTCTGAGTATTTTGCAACGTTCCATGTTGAACAACGGCCGCTCCAGCCGAATTAACAACATTGAACCATGCATTTTTAGCATTAAAGAATTCGTGACACGCCAATATTTAATCTAAACTTATCGTAGCATATACCACGTGAAAGAGCAAAAAATTCTGAATAATCTACACTTCAGTTCATGTCAAACTGTAATCTTGTGTTGATTCCACAATGCCCAAAGTACAAAAGTAGCTTTCACTCTGATAATACCAAAAGAATACCTGACATGAAAAATTTTCTGCTAGACCCAGCGTGCCATATACCAAACGAAAGAGCAAAACATTCTGAGTATTTTGCAACGTTCCATGTTGAACAACGGCCGCTCCAGCCGAATTAACAACATTGAACCATGCATTTATAGCATTACAGAATTCGTGACACGCCAATATTTAATCTAAACTCATCGTAGCATATACCACGTGAAAGAGCAAAAAAATTCTGAATCATCTACACTTCAGTTCATGTCAAACTGTAATCTTGTGTTCATTCCACAATGCCCAAAGTACAAAAGTAGCTTTCACTCTGATAAGACCAAAAGAATACCTGACATGAAAAATTTTCTGCTAGACCCAGCGTGTCATATACCAAACGAAAGAGCAAAAAATTCTGAGTATTTTGCAACGTTCCATGTTGAACAACGGCCGCTCCAGCCGAATTAACAACATTGAACCATGCATTTTTAGCATTACAGAATTCGTGACACGCCAATATTTAATCTAAACTTATCGTAGCATATACCACGAGAAAGAGCAAAAAATTCTGAATAATCTACACTTCAGTTCATGTCAAACTGTAATCTTGTGTTGATTCCACAATGCCCAAAGTACAAAGTAGCTTTCACTCTGATAAGACCAAAAGAATACCTGACATGAAAAATTTTCTGCTAGACCCAGCGTGTCATATACCAAACGAAAGAGCAAAACATTCTGAGTATTTTGCAACGTTCTATGTTGAACAACGGCCGCTCCAGCCGAATTAACAACATTGAACCATGCATTTTTAGCATTAAAGAATTCGTGACACGCCAATATTTAATCTAAACTTATCGTAGCATATACCACGTGAAAGAGCAAAAAACTCTGAATAATCTACACTTTAGTTCATGTCAAACTGTAATCTTGTGTTGATTCCACAATGCCCAAAGTACAAAAGTAGCTTTCACTCTGATAATACCAAAAGAATACCTGACATGAAAAATTTTCTGCTAGACCCAGCGTGTCATATACCAAACGAAAGAGCAAAACATTCTGAGTATTTTGCAACGTTCCATGTTGAACAACGGCCGCTCCAGCCGAATTAACAACATTGAACCATGCATTTTTAGCATTAAAGAATTCGTGACACGCCAATATTTAATCTAAACTTATCGTAGCATATACCACGTGAAAGAGCAAAAAATTCTGAATAATCTACACTTCAGTTCATGTCAAACTGTAATCTTGTGTTGATTCCACAATGCCCAAAGTACAAAAGTAGCTTTCACACTGATAAGACCAAAAGAATACCTGACATGAAAAATTTTCTGCTAGACCCAGCGTGTCATATACCAAACGAAAGAGCAAAAAATTCTGAGTATTTTGCAACGTTCCATGTTGAACAACGGCCGCTCCAGCCGAATTAACAACATTGAACCATGCATTTTTAGCATTAAAGAATTCGTGACACGCCAATATTTAATCTAAACTTATCGTAGCATATACCACGTGAAAGAGCAAAAAATTCTGAATAATCTACACTTCAGTTCATGTCAAACTGTAATCTTGTGTTGATTCCACAATGCCCAAAGTACAAAAGTAGCTTTCACACTGATAAGACCAAAAGAATACCTGACATGAAAAATTTTCTGCTAGACCCAGCGTGTCATATACCAAACGAAAGAGCAAAAAATTCTGAGTATTTTGCAACGTTCCATGTTGAACAACGGCCGCTCCAGCCGAATTAACAACATTGAACCATGCATTTTTAGCATTAAAGAATTCGTGACACGCCAATATTTAATCTAAACTTATCGTAGCATATACCACGTGAAAGAGCAAAAAATTCTGAATAATCTACACTTCAGTTCATGTCAAACTGTAATCTTGTGTTGATTCCACAATGCCCAAAGTACAAAAGTAGCTTTCACTCTGATAATACCAAAAGAATACCTGACATGAAAAATTTTCTGCTAGACCCAGCGTGCCATATACCAAACGAAAGAGCAAAACATTCTGAGTATTTTGCAACGTTCCATGTTGAACAACGGCCGCTCCAGCCGAATTAACAACATTGAACCATGCATTTATAGCATTACAGAATTCGTGACACGCCAATATTTAATCTAAACTCATCGTAGCATATACCACGTGAAAGAGCAAAAAAATTCTGAATCATCTACACTTCAGTTCATGTCAAACTGTAATCTTGTGTTCATTCCACAATGCCCAAAGTACAAAAGTAGCTTTCACTCTGATAAGACCAAAAGAATACCTGACATGAAAAATTTTCTGCTAGACCCAGCGTGTCATATACCAAACGAAAGAGCAAAAAATTCTGAGTATTTTGCAACGTTCCATGTTGAACAACGGCCGCTCCAGCCGAATTAACAACATTGAACCATGCATTTTTAGCATTACAGAATTCGTGACACGCCAATATTTAATCTAAACTTATCGTAGCATATACCACGTGAAAGAGCAAACAATTCTGAATAATCTACACTTCAGTTCATGTCAAACTGTAATCTTGTGTTGATTCCACAATGCCCAAAGTACAAAGTAGCTTTCACTCTGATAAGACCAAAAGAATACCTGACATGAAAAATTTTCTGCTAGACCCAGCGTGTCATATACCAAACGAAAGAGCAAAACATTCTGAGTATTTTGCAACGTTCTATGTTGAACAACGGCCGCTCCAGCCGAATTAACAACATTGAACCATGCATTTTTAGCATTAAAGAATTCGTGACACGCCAATATTTAATCTAAACTTATCGTAGCATATACCACGTGAAAGAGCAAAAAACTCTGAATAATCTACACTTTAGTTCATGTCAAACTGTAATCTTGTGTTGATTCCACAATGCCCAAAGTACAAAAGTAGCTTTCACTCTGATAATACCAAAAGAATACCTGACATGAAAAATTTTCTGCTAGACCCAGCGTGTCATATACCAAACGAAAGAGCAAAACATTCTGAGTATTTTGCAACGTTCCATGTTGAACAACGGCCGCTCCAGCCGAATTAACAACATTGAACCATGCATTTTTAGCATTAAAGAATTCGTGACACGCCAATATTTAATCTAAACTTATCGTAGCATATACCACGTGAAAGAGCAAAAAATTCTGAATAATCTACACTTCAGTTCATGTCAAACTGTAATCTTGTGTTGATTCCACAATGCCCAAAGTACAAAAGTAGCTTTCACACTGATAAGACCAAAAGAATACCTGACATGAAAAATTTTCTGCTAGACCCAGCGTGTCATATACCAAACGAAAGAGCAAAAAATTCTGAGTATTTTGCAACGTTCCATGTTGAACAACGGCCGCTCCAGCCGAATTAACAACATTGAACCATGCATTTTTAGCATTAAAGAATTCGTGACACGCCAATATTTAATCTAAACTTATCGTAGCATATACCACGTGAAAGAGCAAAAAATTCTGAATAATCTACACTTCAGTTCATGTCAAACTGTAATCTTGTGTTGATTCCACAATGCCCAAAGTACAAAAGTAGCTTTCACTCTGATAATACCAAAAGAATACCTGACATGAAAAATTTTCTGCTAGACCCAGCGTGTCATATACCAAACGAAAGAGCAAAACATTCTGAGTATTTTGCAACGTTCCATGTTGAACAACGGCCGCTCCAGCCGAATTAACAACATTGAACCATGCATTTTTAGCATTAAAGAATTCGTGACACGCCAATATTTAATCTAAACTTATCGTAGCATATACCACGTGAAAGAGCAAAAAATTCTGAATAATCTACACTTCAGTTCATGTCAAACTGTAATCTTGTGTTGATTCCACAATGCCCAAAGTACAAAAGTTGTTAAGGGGTCAGCCCAACCCTATATTCTGTACAGTATTATTATTATTCGCTAGAATATCATTATTTATCATTTACTTCATCATTTATTCTCGTTATTCATTTCGCCCTATTTATTGACTACGGGAGTAGCCCTATGATTCCGACTTCCGTTATTTACCAATTAAGCGTTCCGGTGTTTACCAAGACTTGATTTCGTATTTCTTGTTCTGACCTGTTCAGTCTTACGCTTGCTCTCGTTCAGAGTGTGACGTAATCTTTCTCTCTCGTTTATTCACTTTCTGGTTTCGTTTATTAAGTTGTTCGTGCTGATAAAATCACCTTTCGTTGATTGCCTTCGTTGTTCTTACATTCTAAGGGTTAGTACTCTGGAATAGCTTCGAAAACAACTTGTTTCTCGTTTCCATTCTGTGTTGTCTGCTACTTTGGTGTAGCATCTTGAGATCAGCGTTACTTTGGTGTAACTGAGGCTGATTTAGTCACTTTGGTGTGACTAAAAGTGAGGCTCCTTCTTATCTTCATTTGAGAAATCTGAATAGTTCGTGCCTGGGGCCGATCTATCTTCATCTTTTCCACTTGTAGTGAGAGCGGATTACCTTACATGGGGGCTGAGCCGGCTTGAACAGAGAGACTGATTACTGATACTATCTTTGCGAGTGTTTCGTGTAACTCTTGTGTTGCTTTTTGCGTGATTGTCATCGATTGAGACGAGTGATTGTTTACTTGCAGTGTTGCATCATCATGAGCAATTCTGAGTACGATGAGGAGCTCTTGCTTGGAGACGGTGATGAACAATCGGGGCCGACCAACAACAACATGGACAACGCCCTTGATGATGAAATGAGCCTGAATGAAATGGAAGTTGCGTCGGGGGCGAACCAAGCATTCCATCCTCCCGCGCCCATCGTCAACGAAGTGCTTGAAGGAGCGAAGCAGGCTGCAGTAGCTCCAAAGGTACCTCCTCGTTATCGTACTAGATCTAGCTCTAGAAATCAGAGAGAAAGTATGAATGATCCTGAATTGTTAATGAGACGATTGCGAGAGAAGTTTAGTGATCTCAAAAACAATCTTGTGACTAGAGAAGAGAACAAAGGAGGTTCTAGATTAGCTGTGAAAGAGCTCGAGAATGTCTGGAAAGATGGAATGAAGGAAATAGAAGAAGATTTTGTGGAATTATATCGGATTCTTGTTGAACAGAGTGGACAATTGAAAGAGAGAATAAAAGATGGCGGAAAGCATATGGCTGAAATAGTTGCGGATACATTGGCAGGAACAAATCTGTCTAGTCTGAACGAACTGAGGGAAGAGTATGATGGTTTATTGAGCACTATTTCTGAATTGAAAGACGCTTATCATGATATGGTTGGACGGCGAGATTATTATGAAGCGATGGTTAAGAATGCGTTATACAAAGTGGATCTTAATGATATTAATGATCTAGTTGCACAATTCCTCGATGCAAAAGATGAATTACAGGAGAAGTCGAAGGCAAAGAAGGAGGTCGAGACTATGAGAAAGAAGATGAGAGAGATGCAGACGGACATGGCTACGAGAGACTCGGAGCTTCGAACAGCTCGCCAACAGATTGTTGAGATGCAGCAGCGGGTATTCTCTGCTGAACAACGTGAGTCTAGATACAAAGCTAATCAAGATCAACAGTCTAGACAAGATATTGAACAAAATCGATTACGTCATACAGAGATTGATATGACGAAATATCGATTTCAGGATCTGCAATTGAACAGCGATCTTGGGGCCGAGCAATGGAATCCGTCCAGAACGGCATTTCCGGATCCAAGTGTGCTTCAGTCGCAGCTGCAAGGATCTCATGGACGAATGAGGAGAACAAGTGAGAATCATTCTAATTCTGATATGGGTGTAGAAGGAAAGAGTGAGGTCAAACAATGTAGTGTGGGGCCGAAGGTAGCAGCTTCTGAGTTACCACGTCTGGCTAGGTATGATGGCTCGAAGGAGAAATGGGAGGTATTCAAAAATGGTTTCTTGCTTAGATATGGACACATAGGTGATGATGCTAAGATCGTATTGAATGAGCTTCTTGTTGGAAAGGCTCGTATCGAGTATAAATCCCTACCGAAAGAGTATGATAACAAGGATGTAAAGGAATGTTTGGAATGGTTGAGAGATAAGTGCATGGGTGGAAATCAATATGCTCAGCTTGAGTTTGAGATAAGGCTGAACGAAATCTCGTGTAAGGGTAGAAGTGTATCAGAAGTCTGTGATGAGATTGAATACTTGACTATGAAGATGTATGGTGAGAATGGTGAAATTCTCGAGAAGAACAGGAGAAACAAATTCATGATCATCTACAACAAACATAAAGAGTATCGAGAACTGCTGAAGCTGTTTGATGAAAATGGAACTTATGAGGAACTGAAGAAGGTCATACAGAGGTCAGAGTATATGGATCGAAGATTAGAGAGTGAGAATGGACAAGGAAGAGGAAGAAATGGAAAGAACGATGTCCCACCTAATCTATCATCAATAATATGCTACAAGTGTAGAGGCACAGGCCACAAGTCATCGATGTGCAACAGTGGAAGATGGAACGGTCGACCACCGATGTGGAAGCCGCCATACAACCATGGCATGAACAATAATCGATTTGGGGCCGAACAACAAGGTCGAACTGGTGCTCAACAAGGTACTTTCCCATACAATCGTAATCCACCGAGATTCGAACCGCAAGATCCTCGTTCGCAACAGCCTCCTATGAGTCAGAGAGATCCTAAGGGAGAACAACCTCACAGAACATTCAATGTAATCTGTAGTCAAGTCCAGATGAATGATAAGGTGAAGTTATCTTTGCAAGAAGATCGTGTAGTAGAGAAGAAAGTCGAGAATGTCTTTGAAGGTGATGAAGAGAAGCAGGCCAAGGATAAGGTTGATGATGCCCACGGCAAGTTCATCAAGAGATTTAATACTGTTCAAGGAACCATTGGAGGAGTAGATGTAGAAGCGTGCTTGGACACTGGGGCCGAAGTTAATTTGATTGATTATGATACAGTAAAGAGTATGTCCGGTGTAACTATTGAGGATAAGATTACTGGTGATATCACTGATGCTCAAGGTAGTCAAGTGAAAACTGTTGGAACAATTTATGTTGATGTGAATATGAGAGTAGGCAAACAATGTAAGGTTGGATTCTTTGTGACTGAAAAGAAGATTCCGTGTATCCTGCTCGGGCAAAGTGCCTTAGAAGCGATGGGGTTAGAGTTGCGGGTAAAGGATGAGGTAGTTGATGAGTGTTGTGGAAATGATGCAATCGTGCTGAGAACAAGTTATGTGGCACCTAATGAATTCGGTACGGTATATGTTGGTGGTGGTCCTCCTAATAAAGGAGTGCAGATTCTTTTGAGCGATAAGGAAGAAGTAGTCGAGGGGGCGAACAATGGTGACAAGGTCGTGCGTGTTCCAGTGTGGAATGGTACCGATACGGATATGGTATTTGAGAAGCATGATGTCATTGGAAAGTGGTATGATTCTGATTGTGAGATGGCAGTGAATGGGTGTACACTGAAACCTGAAAAGGGTGATTGGGAAGTAATTAAGGAGCATCTGGAGAAAAGTAGAGGTGGTGTACTGAGTGATGAATTGGAGGAGTTGGTTCGAAGTAGACAAGAGGTATTCGCTATGAAGGACGATGATCTCGGTCGTTTTGTTGATATGGAATGTGATATTCGTGTAGATGATACCGTAAAGCCGATCAGGCAGAAAGAGCGCAACGTGCCATTCTCGCTGAAACCGGCGTTAAGATTATTGTTGGATAAGATGAAGGCTCAGGGGGTGATCAAAGAATCGAACTCGCCTTGGCTATCGCCAGTCGTACTCGTCCGTAAAAAAGACGGGAGTATACGGTTGTGCATCGATTTTAGAAAGGTGAATGAGATTGTGAAGGAGGATGCCTTCCCTTTACCGTATATTGAGACTATTCTTCAATCCCTCCAGGGAAAGAAAGTATTCTCAGTGATGGACTTAGCATCGGGTTTCTGGCAACTACCATTGAATGAGAAGAGTGCTGAGGTTACCGCTTTTGCCACTATGGGTGAATTGTATCAGTTCAATGTTCTCCCTTTCGGGCTAAACGTCAGTCCAGCTATCTTTCAGCGGACTATGACGGAGGCACTGAGAGATGAATTGATGAAAGAAGGAAAAGAGAGAGTCGTATTTGTGTACATTGATGACGTGTTGATTGCGACGGAGAATGAAGAGGAACATTTGATTGTGATGAAAAGAGTGCTGGATAAGCTGATTGAGAAGGGATTGTTATTGAATATGAGAAAGTGCAAACTGATGGTTGATCAAATTGAGTATCTTGGGCATAGATTGACCAAAGGAGGTGTCTATATGGATGAAAGTAAGGTGCTCGCAATCAAAGAGTACAGTAGACCAGAGACAATGACACAATTACAATCATTCCTCGGGTTGATTGGCTACTACCGTAGATTCATTGAGGGCCATGCACATATTATACAACCGTTGAGTAGATTATCTGTTACTGTAGGCAGAAGGCTATTGTGGAATGAGGAGGCTAAGAAGGCTTTCGAGGAACTCAAAGAGCGCATTACTAATGCGCCGGTATTGCAACAGCCTGATTACACTGGTGCAATGGAAGGGGGCCGACCATTCATCCTCACGACCGACGCGAGCGGATCCGGCATCGGTGCAGTACTCAGTCAGAAGGATGTTGATGGAGTCGAGAAGCCACTCGGATACTTCTCGAGAACCTTGAGAGCATCAGAAAGAAGTATGTCCGTCGTCGATACTGAAGCCCTCGCAGTCTATGAAGCTGTTATGAAATGGAAACATATGCTGTATGGAGCAAGAACAACTGTTCGAACCGATCATCAACCTCTCGTCACGCTTCTCAAGCGGAAGCACGTCGCATCCAGACTTCTGAGATGGGCGACTGAACTTCAAGCGTACAATCTTGAGATTGAACACATCAGGGGCCGATCGAATGTAGTAGCTGATGCACTCAGTCGTAATCCGAGAAAGGAATCTATTGATGAAGATGAAGAGAATGAAGTTGGTATAGTAGTAAATGCTCTTACGAGAAGTGCTACAAAGAAGGATCAGATTGAAGAAGAGAAAAGAAGAATGAATAGAGATTTATTGGAAGAAGAGAAGAAACGTTCGAAATGGAAAGAATATCAAGATGAGGATGAATGGATAAGAGAGCTAAAGGAAAAGTTGAGAGAAGTAGAGAAAGGAAAGAGAGATATTGGTGAATATGTAGCTATTCCTCACTCTAATAAGAAGACTAGTCTCGCTGATTGGATTATGGATGATGGTGTACTGTATCTATTAGGTATTGATCATGCTAAGAAGATGTATGTGCCTGAGGGTAGAAGAGATCAAATGATTGATAAGATCCATAGCTCTCCACTCAATGGACACGTAAGTGCGAGAAAGCTCACTCAGTTGCTTGCACGAGAAGTGTTTTGGGGTAATATGGAGAAGGATGTTAGTAGGGTTCTTCGTAAATGTGAGAGCTGTTTAGTATCGAATGCTAAAAAGAGAATGATTCCGCCCTTGCAGCCAATCGTAGTTAATGGTCCGATGGACGTTGTTGGTATTGATTTGATTGATATGGGTAGAGGAGTCAATGGTTGCAAGTATATTGTGACTATCATTGATCATTTCACTAAATTCGGTGGTGGATATGCTATTCGTGATAAGAAGGCAGAGACCGTAGCTGAAGTATTCTTGAGTAGATGGGTTCTTGAAGGGGGACGAACGCCTCGAACACTTATGTCTGATAATGGAGGTGAATTGGTGAATCAGATTATGGCTGAGATTTCGAAGAGATTTGAAATCGATAGAAGATTGACGTTACCTTATCATAGTAGAGCGAATGGATTGACAGAGCGATTCAACCGCACACTTGTCGATATCATGAGAAGAATAAAGATGAGAGATGACCAGTGGGAAGAAGCACTGCCATTTGCAGTATTTGCATACAATGCTTCTCCTCACTCTGTGACTGGTGAATCACCATCGTATTTGTTGTACTGTAGAGAAGAGAGACTGCCTAATAGTGGACTCCCAGAAGGAAATCCTGCTTATACTGTAGATAGAGATGTAGATGACTATAAAAGACGGATTAGCTGGATGATGGAGAAAACTCGATCTGTAGTGGTATCTAGAACAGAGACGGAAAGGAAGAGAATGAGAGAATGGTATGATAAAGAGAACTCTGGAAATCATATTACACAACCTCATGTAGGTGACCGTGTGTATGTGAAGGTAGAACCTAAACCAGGATGAATTACGAAGATGGTTACACAGTATGAAGGACCTTATCGTGTAGTAGAAACATCGGATACTACTGTATCAATTGTTAAGATAGTGAATGGTATAGATGGAGTGACGGATAAGGATAGACGGGTAGTTCAATGGGACAGGATCCGTTTAGTACCGCGAGAGAAGGAGAGTACGAGGAGAATGAGGGTAAACGCAGTATTGAATGTTCCTCATTCCAGGTTCCCGATTCCATCTGGACATCCGTTGCACCTGGACACGCCGTGTGAAGGATGCGGTCATCAGACTATGGAGAGTCGCTTCAAGGATGAGAAGCTCGGAGAGTTGGGTGATGTTCACTTCAAGAACTTCCGTGAGCTCGCAATACTGTGGGATATGAAGATTGAGAAGGTAGAGCGTGCGGATTTCCTCGAGCTATGCCATGAGTTCCGCAGTAGAGTTGACCAGAAGCGACGTATCAGTCACGCTGCTTTGCGAGTAGCATACCATAAGGGTTTCTGCAGGGACAGACAGCCGAGCCTGTATTCGTGTATAGGAAAGGGGGGGATCGATATGGAAGGAGAAGATGAAAGAGTTGGACGGGTGGTCGCTGAAACCCTCGCCGCTACGTTTGGAGGATCGTTTCGTGAATCGTCATTAGTTCTTGTACCTGTTGAATCTGCTGTTGGACAGTCAGAGGAATCGTGGAGAGAACTGAAGATGAAGAAGTATGAGAATACGCCTGAGAAGTTGAAGGAGACCCTTAATGAGTTGGATGGAAAGTGGCCACGATCACTCCACATCTTTGTTGGTGCCTGGGGCGAGGAGAAGATCACGGAGATCATCACTGGACTTGAGAATGTAATGGGGCCGAACAAGATGGTTGTATATATCTATGGAGATATGATGAGAGTTGATGCTTCGCCCGATCAGCAGAAGTTGATACAAGAGTCTCAATGTACCCTCACCCGCATTGGTATGAGTAAGGAAGTTGGACCATTCATTGTGATCGCCAACCAGGTCTCCATTCTTCTAAATGGTCTCGTACCCTTCGCAATGTTATTTCAACACATTGGAAGAGAGGATGTATCTGTTTTGGAGGAGATGCTGTTGAAGATTGAGAAAGGATTGCCATTGGTCGTTTCGCGTTCAACCACTACCGTACACGTTCCACGCCAAGCCGCACCTACCGTACCCGTGAAGAGAGAAGCCGTCGAGAGATCGTTTCCAACGAAGAAAAGGAATGCTGATCACGAGAAGAAAGTTTTCGAGAAGAAGAAGAACGGATGCTTCGTCTGCAATTCACTGAACCACATCGCGATTCGTTGCCCTATGAATCGTCTTCGTCAGGATAAAGCGTGAGGACACGCTTGTGAAAAGGAGGGGCATGTTAAGGGGTCAGCCCAACCCTATATTCTGTACAGTATTATTATTATTCGCTAGAATATCATTATTTATCATTTACTTCATCATTTATTCTCGTTATTCATTTCGCCCTATTTATTGACTACGGGAGTAGCCCTATGATTCCGACTTCCGTTATTTACCAATTAAGCGTTCCGGTGTTTACCAAGACTTGATTTCGTATTTCTTGTTCTGACCTGTTCAGTCTTACGCTTGCTCTCGTTCAGAGTGTGACGTAATCTTTCTCTCTCGTTTATTCACTTTCTGGTTTCGTTTATTAAGTTGTTCGTGCTGATAAAATCACCTTTCGTTGATTGCCTTCGTTGTTCTTACATTCTAAGGGTTAGTACTCTGGAATAGCTTCGAAAACAACTTGTTTCTCGTTTCCATTCTGTGTTGTCTGCTACTTTGGTGTAGCATCTTGAGATCAGCGTTACTTTGGTGTAACTGAGGCTGATTTAGTCACTTTGGTGTGACTAAAAGTGAGGCTCCTTCTTATCTTCATTTGAGAAATCTGAATAGTTCGTGCCTGGGGCCGATCTATCTTCATCTTTTCCACTTGTAGTGAGAGCGGATTACCTTACAAAGTAGCTTCCACTCTGATAATACCAAAAGAATACCTGACATGAAAAATTTTCTGCTAGACCCAGCGTGTCATATACCAAACGAAAGAGCAAAACATTCTGAGTATTTTGCAACGTTCCATGTTGAACAACGGCCGCTCCAGCCGAATTAACAACATTGAACCATGCATTTTTAGCATTAAAGAATTCGTAACACGCCAATATTTAATCTAAACTTATCGTAGCATATACCACGTGAAAGAGCAAAAAATTCTGAATAATCTACACTTCAGTTCATGTCAAACTGTAATCTTGTGTTGATTCCACAATGCCCAAAGTACAAAAGTAGCTTTCACTCTGATAAGACCAAAAGAATACCTGACATGAAAAATTTTCTGCTAGACCCAGCGTGCCATATACCAAACGAAAGAGCAAAAAATTCTGAGTATTTTGCAACGTTCCATGTTGAACAACGGCCGCTCCAGCCGAATTAACAACATTGAACCATGCATTTTTAGCATTAAAGAATTCGTGACACGCCAATATTTAATCTAAACTTATCGTAGCATATACCACGTGAAAGAGCAAAAAATTCTGAATAATCTACACTTCAGTTCATGTCAAACTGTAATCTTGTGTTGATTCCACAATGCCCAAAGTACAAAAGTAGCTTTCACTCTGATAAGACCAAAAGAATACCTGACATGAAAAATTTTCTGCTAGACCCAGCGTGTCATATACCAAACGAAAGAGCAAAAAATTTTGAGTATTTTGCTCGTTCCCATGTTGAACAACGGCCGCTCCAGCCGAATTAACAACATTGAACCATGCATTTTTAGCATTAAAGAATTCGTGACACGCCAATATTTAATCTAAACCCATCGCAGCATATACCACGTGAAAGAGCAAAAAATTCTGAATAATCTACACTTCAGTTCATGTCAAACTGTAATCTTGTGTTGATTCCACAATGCCCAAAGTACAAAAGTAGCTTTCACTCTGATAAGACCAAAAGAATACCTGACATGAAAAATTTTCTGCTAGACCCAGCGTGTCATATACCAAACGAAAGAGCAAAAAATTTTGAGTATTTTGCTCGTTCCCATGTTGAACAACGGCCGCTCCAGCCGAATTAACAACATTGAACCATGCATTTTTAGCATTAAAGAATTCGTGACACGCCAATATTTAATCTAAACCCATCGTAGCATATACCACGTGAAAGAGCAAAAAATTCTGAATAATCTACACTTCAGTTCATGTCAAACTGTAATCTTGTGTTGATTCCACAATGCCCAAAGTACAAAAGTAGCTTTCACTCTGATAAGACCAAAAGAATACCTGACATGAAAAATTTTCTGCTAGACCCAGCGTGTCATATACCAAACGAAAGAGCAAAACATTCTGAGTATTTTGCAACGTTCCATGTTGAACAACGGCCGCTCCAGCCGAATTAACAACATTGAACCATGCATTTTTAGCATTAAAGAATTCGTAACACGCCAATATTTAATCTAAACTTATCGTAGCATATACCACGTGAAAGAGCAAAAAATTCTGAATAATCTACACTTCAGTTCATGTCAAACTGTAATCTTGTGTTGATTCCACAATGCCCAAAGTACAAAGTAGCTTTCACTCTGATAAGACCAAAAGAATACCTGACATGAAAAATTTTCTGCTAGACCCAGCGTGTCATATACCAAACGAAAGAGCAAAACATTCTGAGTATTTTGCAACGTTCTATGTTGAACAACGGCCGCTCCAGCCGAATTAACAACATTGAACCATGCATTTTTAGCATTAAAGAATTCGTGACACGCCAATATTTAATCTAAACTTATCGTAGCATATACCACGTGAAAGAGCAAAAAACTCTGAATAATCTACACTTCAGTTCATGTCAAACTGTAATCTTGTGTTGATTCCACAATGCCCAAAGTACAAAAGTAGCTTTCACTCTGATAAGACCAAAAGAATACCTGACATGAAAAATTTTCTGCTAGACCCAGCGTGTCATATACCAAACGAAAGAGCAAAAAATTCTGAGTATTTTGCAACGTTCCATGTTGAACAACGGCCGCTCCAGCCGAATTAACAACATTGAACCATGCATTTTTAGCATTAAAGAATTCGTGACACGCCAATATTTAATCTAAACTTATCGTAGCATATACCACGTGAAAGAGCAAAAATTCTGAATAATCTACACTTCAGTTCATGTCAAACTGTAATCTTGTGTTGATTCCACAATGCCCAAAGTACAAAAGTAGCTTTCACTCTGATAAGACCAAAAGAATACCTGACATGAAAAATTTTCTGCTAGACCCAGCGTGCCATATACCAAACGAAAGAGCAAAAAATTCTGAGTATTTTGCAACGTTCCATGTTGAACAACGGCCGCTCCAGCCGAATTAACAACATTGAACCATGCATTTTTAGCATTAAAGAATTCGTGACACGCCAATATTTAATCTAAACTTATCGTAGCATATACCACGTGAAAGAGCAAAAAATTCTGAATAATCTACACTTCAGTTCGTGTCAAACTGTAATCTTGTGTTGATTCCACAATGCCCAAAGTACAAAAGTAGCTTTGACTCTGATAAGACCAAAAGAATACCTGACATGAAAAATTTTCTGCTAGACCCAGCGTGTCATATACCAAACGAAAGAGCAAAAAATTTT
Organism: Parapristionchus giblindavisi; assembly: GCA_943737045.1. NCBI lineage: Eukaryota > Metazoa > Nematoda > Chromadorea > Rhabditida > Diplogasteridae > Parapristionchus > Parapristionchus giblindavisi. The sequence continues at coordinate 517,056 of CALSFV010000035.1, forward strand.
GAGTATTTTGCTCGTTCCCATGTTGAACAACGGCCGCTCCAGCCGAATTAACAACATTGAACCATGCATTTTTAGCATTAAAGAATTCGTGACACGCCAATATTTAATCTAAACCCATCGTAGCATATACCACGTGAAAGAGCAAAAAATTCTGAATAATCTACACTTCAGTTCATGTCAAACTGTAATCTTGTGTTGATTCCACAATGCCCAAAGTACAAAAGTAGCTTTCACTCTGATAAGACCAAAAGAATACCTGACATGAAAAATTTTCTGCTAGACCCAGCGTGTCATATACCAAACGAAAGAGCAAAAAATTCTGAGTATTTTGCAACGTTCCATATTGAACAACGGCCGCTCCAGCCGAATTAACAACATTGAACCATGCATTTTTAGCATTAAAGAATTCGTGACACGCCAATATTTAATCTAAACTTATCGTAGCATATACCACGTGAAAGAGCAAAAATTCTGAATAATCTACACTTCAGTTCATGTCAAACTGTAATCTTGTGTTGATTCCACAATGCCCAAAGTACAAAAGTAGCTTTCACTCTGATAAGACCAAAAGAATACCTGACATGAAAAATTTTCTGCTAGACCCAGCGTGCCATATACCAAACGAAAGAGCAAAAAATTCTGAGTATTTTGCAACGTTCCATGTTGAACAACGGCCGCTCCAGCCGAATTAACAACATTGAACCATGCATTTTTAGCATTAAAGAATTCGTGACACGCCAATATTTAATCTAAACTTATCGTAGCATATACCACGTGAAAGAGCAAAAAATTCTGAATAATCTACACTTCAGTTCGTGTCAAACTGTAATCTTGTGTTGATTCCACAATGCCCAAAGTACAAAAGTAGCTTTGACTCTGATAAGACCAAAAGAATACCTGACATGAAAAATTTTCTGCTAGACCCAGCGTGTCATATACCAAACGAAAGAGCAAAAAATTTTGAGTATTTTGCTCGTTCCCATGTTGAACAACGGCCGCTCCAGCCGAATTAACAACATTGAACCATGCATTTTTAGCATTAAAGAATTCGTGACACGCCAATATTTAATCTAAACCCATCGTAGCATATACCACGTGAAAGAGCAAAAAATTCTGAATAATCTACACTTCAGTTCATGTCAAACTGTAATCTTGTGTTGATTCCACAATGCCCAAAGTACAAAAGTAGCTTTCACTCTGATAAGACCAAAAGAATACCTGACATGAAAAATTTTCTGCTAGACCCAGCGTGTCATATACCAAACGAAAGAGCAAAAAATTTTGAGTATTTTGCTCGTTCCCATGTTGAACAACGGCCGCTCCAGCCGAATTAACAACATTGAACCATGCATTTTTAGCATTAAAGAATTCGTGACACGCCAATATTTAATCTAAACCCATCGTAGCATATACCACGTGAAAGAGCAAAAAATTCTGAATAATCTACACTTCAGTTCATGTCAAACTGTAATCTTGTGTTGATTCCACAATGCCCAAAGTACAAAAGTAGCTTTCACTCTGATAAGACCAAAAGAATACCTGACATGAAAAATTTTCTGCTAGACCCAGCGTGTCATATACCAAACGAAAGAGCAAAAAATTCTGAGTATTTTGCAACGTTCCATATTGAACAACGGCCGCTCCAGCCGAATTAACAACATTGAACCATGCATTTTTAGCATTAAAGAATTCGTGACACGCCAATATTTAATCTAAACTTATCGTAGCATATACCACGTGAAAGAGCAAAAAATTCTGAATAATCTACACTTCAGTTCATGTCAAACTGTAATCTTGTGTTGATTCCACAATGCCCAAAGTACAAAAGTAGCTTTCACTCTGATAATACCAAAAGAATACCTGACATGAAAAATTTTCTGCTAGACCCAGCGTGTCATATACCAAACGAAAGAGCAAAAAATTCTGAGTATTTTGCAACGTTCCATATTGAACAACGGCCGCTCCAGCCGAATTAACAACATTGAACCATGCATTTTTAGCATTAAAGAATTCGTGACACGCCAATATTTAATCTAAACTTATCGTAGCATATACCACGTGAAAGAGCAAAAAATTCTGAATAATCTACACTTCAGTTCATGTCAAACTGTAATCTTGTGTTGATTCCACAATGCCCAAAGTACAAAAGTAGCTTTCACTCTGATAATACCAAAAGAATACCTGACATGAAAAATTTTCTGCTAGACCCAGCGTGTCATATACCAAACGAAAGAGCAAAACATTCTGAGTATTTTGCAACGTTCCATGTTGAACAACGGCCGCTCCAGCCGAATTAACAACATTGAACCATGCATTTTTAGCATTAAAGAATTCGTAACACGCCAATATTTAATCTAAACTTATCGTAGCATATACCACGTGAAAGAGCAAAAAATTCTGAATAATCTACACTTCAGTTCATGTCAAACTGTAATCTTGTGTTGATTCCACAATGCCCAAAGTACAAAGTAGCTTTCACTCTGATAAGACCAAAAGAATACCTGACATGAAAAATTTTCTGCTAGACCCAGCGTGTCATATACCAAACGAAAGAGCAAAACATTCTGAGTATTTTGCAACGTTCTATGTTGAACAACGGCCGCTCCAGCCGAATTAACAACATTGAACCATGCATTTTTAGCATTAAAGAATTCGTGACACGCCAATATTTAATCTAAACTTATCGTAGCATATACCACGTGAAAGAGCAAAAAACTCTGAATAATCTACACTTCAGTTCATGTCAAACTGTAATCTTGTGTTGATTCCACAATGCCCAAAGTACAAAAGTAGCTTTCACTCTGATAAGACCAAAAGAATACCTGACATGAAAAATTTTCTGCTAGACCCAGCGTGTCATATACCAAACGAAAGAGCAAAAAATTCTGAGTATTTTGCAACGTTCCATGTTGAACAACGGCCGCTCCAGCCGAATTAACAACATTGAACCATGCATTTTTAGCATTAAAGAATTCGTGACACGCCAATATTTAATCTAAACTTATCGTAGCATATACCACGTGAAAGAGCAAAAATTCTGAATAATCTACACTTCAGTTCATGTCAAACTGTAATCTTGTGTTGATTCCACAATGCCCAAAGTACAAAAGTAGCTTTCACTCTGATAAGACCAAAAGAATACCTGACATGAAAAATTTTCTGCTAGACCCAGCGTGCCATATACCAAACGAAAGAGCAAAAAATTCTGAGTATTTTGCAACGTTCCATGTTGAACAACGGCCGCTCCAGCCGAATTAACAACATTGAACCATGCATTTTTAGCATTAAAGAATTCGTGACACGCCAATATTTAATCTAAACTTATCGTAGCATATACCACGTGAAAGAGCAAAAAATTCTGAATAATCTACACTTCAGTTCGTGTCAAACTGTAATCTTGTGTTGATTCCACAATGCCCAAAGTACAAAAGTAGCTTTCACTCTGATAAGACCAAAAGAATACCTGACATGAAAAATTTTCTGCTAGACCCAGCGTGTCATATACCAAACGAAAGAGCAAAAAATTTTGAGTATTTTGCTCGTTCCCATGTTGAACAACGGCCGCTCCAGCCGAATTAACAACATTGAACCATGCATTTTTAGCATTAAAGAATTCGTGACACGCCAATATTTAATCTAAACCCATCGTAGCATATACCACGTGAAAGAGCAAAAAATTCTGAATAATCTACACTTCAGTTCATGTCAAACTGTAATCTTGTGTTGATTCCACAATGCCCAAAGTACAAAAGTAGCTTTCACTCTGATAAGACCAAAAGAATACCTGACATGAAAAATTTTCTGCTAGACCCAGCGTGTCATATACCAAACGAAAGAGCAAAAAATTTTGAGTATTTTGCTCGTTCCCATGTTGAACAACGGCCGCTCCAGCCGAATTAACAACATTGAACCATGCATTTTTAGCATTAAAGAATTCGTGACACGCCAATATTTAATCTAAACCCATCGTAGCATATACCACGTGAAAGAGCAAAAAATTCTGAATAATCTACACTTCAGTTCATGTCAAACTGTAATCTTGTGTTGATTCCACAATGCCCAAAGTACAAAAGTAGCTTTCACTCTGATAAGACCAAAAGAATACCTGACATGAAAAATTTTCTGCTAGACCCAGCGTGTCATATACCAAACGAAAGAGCAAAACATTCTGAGTATTTTGCAACGTTCTATGTTGAACAACGGCCGCTCCAGCCGAATTAACAACATTGAACCATGCATTTTTAGCATTAAAGAATTCGTGACACGCCAATATTTAATCTAAACTTATCGTAGCATATACCACGTGAAAGAGCAAAAAACTCTGAATAATCTACACTTCAGTTCATGTCAAACTGTAATCTTGTGTTGATTCCACAATGCCCAAAGTACAAAAGTAGCTTTCACTCTGATAATACCAAAAGAATACCTGACATGAAAAATTTTCTGCTAGACCCAGCGTGTCATATACCAAACGAAAGAGCAAAACATTCTGAGTATTTTGCAACGTTCCATGTTGAACAACGGCCGCTCCAGCCGAATTAACAACATTGAACCATGCATTTTTAGCATTAAAGAATTCGTGACACGCCAATATTTAATCTAAACTTATCGTAGCATATACCAAGTGAAAGAGCAAAAAATTCTGAATAATCTACACTTCAGTTCATGTCAAACTGTAATCTTGTTTTGATTCCACAATGCCCAAAGTACAAAAGTAGCTTTCACTCTGATAAGACCAAAAGAATACCTGACATGAAAAATTTTCTGCTAGACCCAGCGTGTCATATACCAAACGAAAGAGCAAAACATTCTGAGTATTTTGCAACGTTCCATGTTGAACAACGGCCGCTCCAGCCGAATTAACAACATTGAACCATGCATTTTTAGCATTAAAGAATTCGTGACACGCCAATATTTAATCTAAACTTATCGTAGCATATACCAAGTGAAAGAGCAAAAAATTCTGAATAATCTACACTTCAGTTCATGTCAAACTGTAATCTTGTTTTGATTCCACAATGCCCAAAGTACAAAAGTAGCTTTCACTCTGATAAGACCAAAAGAATACCTGACATGAAAAATTTTCTGCTAGACCCAGCGTGTCATATACCAAACGAAAGAGCAAAAAATTCTGAGTATTTTGCTCGTTCCCATGTTGAACAACGGCCGCTCCAGCCGAATTAACAACATTGAACCATGCATTTTTAGCATTACAGAATTCGTGACACGCCAATATTTAATCTAAACTTATCGTAGCATATACCACGAGAAAGAGCAAAAAATTCTGAATAATCTACACTTCAGTTCATGTCAAACTGTAATCTTGTGTTCATTCCACAATGCCCAAAGTACAAAAGTAGCTTTCACTCTGATAAGACCAAAAGAATACCTGACATGAAAAATTTTCTGCTAGACCCAGCGTGTCATATACCAAACGAAAGAGCAAAAAATTCTGAGTATTTTGCAACGTTCCATGTTGAACAACGGCCGCTCCAGCCGAATTAACAACATTGAACCATGCATTTTTAGCATTACAGAATTCGTGACACGCCAATATTTAATCTAAACCCATCGTAGCATATACCACGTGAAAGAGCAAAAAATTCTGAATAATCTACACTTCAGTTCATGTCAAACTGTAATCTTCTGTTGATTCCACAATGTCCAAAGTACAAAAGTAGCTTTCACTCTGATAAGACCAAAAGAATACCTGATATGAAAAATTTTCTGCTAGACCCAGCGTGTCATATACCAAACGAAAGAGCAAAAAATTCTGAGTATTTTGCTCGTTCCCATGTTGAACAACGGCCGCTCCAGCCGAATTAACAACATTGAACCATGCATTTTTGGCATTAAAGAATTCGTGACACGCCAATATTTAATCTAAACTTATCGTAGCATATACCACGAGAAAGAGCAAAAAATTCTGAATAATCTACACTTCAGTTCATGTCAAACTGTAATCTTGTGTTCATTCCACAATGCCCAAAGTACAAAAGTAGCTTTCACTCTGATAATACCAAAAGAATACCTGACATGAAAAATTTTCTGCTAGACCCAGCGTGTCATATACCAAACGAAAGAGCAAAACATTCTGAGTATTTTGCAACGTTCCATGTTGAACAACGGCCGCTCCAGCCGAATTAACAACATTGAACCATGCATTTTTAGCATTAAAGAATTCGTGACACGCCAATATTTAATCTAAACTTATCGTAGCATATACCACGTGAAAGAGCAAAAAATTCTGAATAATCTACACTTCAGTTCATGTCAAACTGTAATCTTGTGTTGATTCCACAATGCCCAAAGTACAAAAGTAGCTTTCACTCTGATAAGACCAAAAGAATACCTGACATGAAAAATTTTCTGCTAGACCCAGCGTGTCATATACCAAACGAAAGAGCAAAAAATTTTGAGTATTTTGCTCGTTCCCATGTTGAACAACGGCCGCTCCAGCCGAATTAACAACATTGAACCATGCATTTTTAGCATTAAAGAATTCGTGACACGCCAATATTTAATCTAAACCCATCGTAGCATATACCACGTGAAAGAGCAAAAAATTCTGAATAATCTACACTTCAGTTCATGTCAAACTGTAATCTTGTGTTGATTCCACAATGCCCAAAGTACAAAAGTAGCTTTCACTCTGATAAGACCAAAAGAATACCTGACATGAAAAATTTTCTGCTAGACCCAGCGTGTCATATACCAAACGAAAGAGCAAAAAATTCTGAGTATTTTGCAACGTTCCATATTGAACAACGGCCGCTCCAGCCGAATTAACAACATTGAACCATGCATTTTTAGCATTAAAGAATTCGTGACACGCCAATATTTAATCTAAACTTATCGTAGCATATACCACGTGAAAGAGCAAAAAATTCTGAATAATCTACACTTCAGTTCATGTCAAACTGTAATCTTGTGTTGATTCCACAATGCCCAAAGTACAAAAGTAGCTTTCACTCTGATAATACCAAAAGAATACCTGACATGAAAAATTTTCTGCTAGACCCAGCGTGTCATATACCAAACGAAAGAGCAAAACATTCTGAGTATTTTGCAACGTTCCATGTTGAACAACGGCCGCTCCAGCCGAATTAACAACATTGAACCATGCATTTTTAGCATTAAAGAATTCGTAACACGCCAATATTTAATCTAAACTTATCGTAGCATATACCACGTGAAAGAGCAAAAAATTCTGAATAATCTACACTTCAGTTCATGTCAAACTGTAATCTTGTGTTGATTCCACAATGCCCAAAGTACAAAGTAGCTTTCACTCTGATAAGACCAAAAGAATACCTGACATGAAAAATTTTCTGCTAGACCCAGCGTGTCATATACCAAACGAAAGAGCAAAACATTCTGAGTATTTTGCAACGTTCTATGTTGAACAACGGCCGCTCCAGCCGAATTAACAACATTGAACCATGCATTTTTAGCATTAAAGAATTCGTGACACGCCAATATTTAATCTAAACTTATCGTAGCATATACCACGTGAAAGAGCAAAAAACTCTGAATAATCTACACTTCAGTTCATGTCAAACTGTAATCTTGTGTTGATTCCACAATGCCCAAAGTACAAAAGTAGCTTTCACTCTGATAAGACCAAAAGAATACCTGACATGAAAAATTTTCTGCTAGACCCAGCGTGTCATATACCAAACGAAAGAGCAAAAAATTCTGAGTATTTTACAACGTTCCATGTTGAACAACGGCCGCTCCAGCCGAATTAACAACATTGAACCATGCATTTTTAGCATTAAAGAATTCGTGACACGCCAATATTTAATCTAAACTTATCGTAGCATATACCACGTGAAAGAGCAAAAATTCTGAATAATCTACACTTCAGTTCATGTCAAACTGTAATCTTGTGTTGATTCCACAATGCCCAAAGTACAAAAGTAGCTTTCACTCTGATAAGACCAAAAGAATACCTGACATGAAAAATTTTCTGCTAGACCCAGCGTGCCATATACCAAACGAAAGAGCAAAAAATTCTGAGTATTTTGCAACGTTCCATGTTGAACAACGGCCGCTCCAGCCGAATTAACAACATTGAACCATGCATTTTTAGCATTAAAGAATTCGTGACACGCCAATATTTAATCTAAACTTATCGTAGCATATACCACGTGAAAGAGCAAAAAATTCTGAATAATCTACACTTCAGTTCGTGTCAAACTGTAATCTTGTGTTGATTCCACAATGCCCAAAGTACAAAAGTAGCTTTCACTCTGATAAGACCAAAAGAATACCTGACATGAAAAATTTTCTGCTAGACCCAGCGTGTCATATAGCAAACGAAAGAGCAAAAAATTTTGAGTATTTTGCTCGTTCCCATGTTGAACAACGGCCGCTCCAGCCGAATTAACAACATTGAACCATGCATTTTTAGCATTAAAGAATTCGTGACACGCCAATATTTAATCTAAACCCATCGTAGCATATACCACGTGAAAGAGCAAAAAATTCTGAATAATCTACACTTCAGTTCATGTCAAACTGTAATCTTGTGTTGATTCCACAATGCCCAAAGTACAAAAGTAGCTTTCACTCTGATAAGACCAAAAGAATACCTGACATGAAAAATTTTCTGCTAGACCCAGCGTGTCATATACCAAACGAAAGAGCAAAACATTCTGAGTATTTTGCAACGTTCTATGTTGAACAACGGCCGCTCCAGCCGAATTAACAACATTGAACCATGCATTTTTAGCATTAAAGAATTCGTGACACGCCAATATTTAATCTAAACTTATCGTAGCATATACCACGTGAAAGAGCAAAAAACTCTGAATAATCTACACTTCAGTTCATGTCAAACTGTAATCTTGTGTTGATTCCACAATGCCCAAAGTACAAAAGTAGCTTTCACTCTGATAATACCAAAAGAATACCTGACATGAAAAATTTTCTGCTAGACCCAGCGTGTCATATACCAAACGAAAGAGCAAAACATTCTGAGTATTTTGCAACGTTCCATGTTGAACAACGGCCGCTCCAGCCGAATTAACAACATTGAACCATGCATTTTTAGCATTAAAGAATTCGTAACACGCCAATATTTAATCTAAACTTATCGTAGCATATACCACGTGAAAGAGCAAAAAATTCTGAATAATCTACACTTCAGTTCATGTCAAACTGTAATCTTGTGTTGATTCCACAATGCCCAAAGTACAAAGTAGCTTTCACTCTGATAAGACCAAAAGAATACCTGACATGAAAAATTTTCTGCTAGACCCAGCGTGTCATATACCAAACGAAAGAGCAAAACATTCTGAGTATTTTGCAACGTTCTATGTTGAACAACGGCCGCTCCAGCCGAATTAACAACATTGAACCATGCATTTTTAGCATTAAAGAATTCGTGACACGCCAATATTTAATCTAAACTTATCGTAGCATATACCACGTGAAAGAGCAAAAAACTCTGAATAATCTACACTTCAGTTCATGTCAAACTGTAATCTTGTGTTGATTCCACAATGCCCAAAGTACAAAAGTAGCTTTCACTCTGATAAGACCAAAAGAATACCTGACATGAAAAATTTTCTGCTAGACCCAGCGTGTCATATACCAAACGAAAGAGCAAAAAATTCTGAGTATTTTACAACGTTCCATGTTGAACAACGGCCGCTCCAGCCGAATTAACAACATTGAACCATGCATTTTTAGCATTAAAGAATTCGTGACACGCCAATATTTAATCTAAACTTATCGTAGCATATACCACGTGAAAGAGCAAAAATTCTGAATAATCTACACTTCAGTTCATGTCAAACTGTAATCTTGTGTTGATTCCACAATGCCCAAAGTACAAAAGTAGCTTTCACTCTGATAAGACCAAAAGAATACCTGACATGAAAAATTTTCTGCTAGACCCAGCGTGCCATATACCAAACGAAAGAGCAAAAAATTCTGAGTATTTTGCAACGTTCCATGTTGAACAACGGCCGCTCCAGCCGAATTAACAACATTGAACCATGCATTTTTAGCATTAAAGAATTCGTGACACGCCAATATTTAATCTAAACTTATCGTAGCATATACCACGTGAAAGAGCAAAAAATTCTGAATAATCTACACTTCAGTTCGTGTCAAACTGTAATCTTGTGTTGATTCCACAATGCCCAAAGTACAAAAGTAGCTTTCACTCTGATAAGACCAAAAGAATACCTGACATGAAAAATTTTCTGCTAGACCCAGCGTGTCATATAGCAAACGAAAGAGCAAAAAATTTTGAGTATTTTGCTCGTTCCCATGTTGAACAACGGCCGCTCCAGCCGAATTAACAACATTGAACCATGCATTTTTAGCATTAAAGAATTCGTGACACGCCAATATTTAATCTAAACCCATCGTAGCATATACCACGTGAAAGAGCAAAAAATTCTGAATAATCTACACTTCAGTTCATGTCAAACTGTAATCTTGTGTTGATTCCACAATGCCCAAAGTACAAAAGTAGCTTTCACTCTGATAAGACCAAAAGAATACCTGACATGAAAAATTTTCTGCTAGACCCAGCGTGTCATATACCAAACGAAAGAGCAAAACATTCTGAGTATTTTGCAACGTTCTATGTTGAACAACGGCCGCTCCAGCCGAATTAACAACATTGAACCATGCATTTTTAGCATTAAAGAATTCGTGACACGCCAATATTTAATCTAAACTTATCGTAGCATATACCACGTGAAAGAGCAAAAAACTCTGAATAATCTACACTTCAGTTCATGTCAAACTGTAATCTTGTGTTGATTCCACAATGCCCAAAGTACAAAAGTAGCTTTCACTCTGATAATACCAAAAGAATACCTGACATGAAAAATTTTCTGCTAGACCCAGCGTGTCATATACCAAACGAAAGAGCAAAACATTCTGAGTATTTTGCAACGTTCCATGTTGAACAACGGCCGCTCCAGCCGAATTAACAACATTGAACCATGCATTTTTAGCATTAAAGAATTCGTGACACGCCAATATTTAATCTAAACTTATCGTAGCATATACCAAGTGAAAGAGCAAAAAATTCTGAATAATCTACACTTCAGTTCATGTCAAACTGTAATCTTGTGTTGATTCCACAATGCCCAAAGTACAAAAGTAGCTTTCACTCTGATAAGACCAAAAGAATACCTGACATGAAAAATTTTCTGCTAGACCCAGCGTGTCATATACCAAACGAAAGAGCAAAAAATTCTGAGTATTTTGCTCGTTCCCATGTTGAACAACGGCCGCTCCAGCCGAATTAACAACATTGAACCATGCATTTTTAGCATTACAGAATTCGTGACACGCCAATATTTAATCTAAACTTATCGTAGCATATACCACGAGAAAGAGCAAAAAATTCTGAATAATCTACACTTCAGTTCATGTCAAACTGTAATCTTGTGTTCATTCCACAATGCCCAAAGTACAAAAGTAGCTTTCACTCTGATAAGACCAAAAGAATACCTGACATGAAAAATTTTCTGCTAGACCCAGCGTGTCATATACCAAACGAAAGAGCAACAAATTCTGAGTATTTTGCAACGTTCCATGTTGAACAACGGCCGCTCCAGCCGAATTAACAACATTGAACCATGCATTTTTAGCATTACAGAATTCGTGACACGCCAATATTTAATCTAAACCCATCGTAGCATATACCACGTGAAAGAGCAAAAAATTCTGAATAATCTACACTTCAGTTCATGTCAAACTGTAATCTTCTGTTGATTCCACAATGTCCAAAGTACAAAAGTAGCTTTCACTCTGATAAGACCAAAAGAATACCTGATATGAAAAATTTTCTGCTAGACCCAGCGTGTCATATACCAAACGAAAGAGCAAAACATTCTGAGTATTTTGCAACGTTCCATGTTGAACAACGGCCGCTCCAGCCGAATTAACAACATTGAACCATGCATTTTTAGCATTAAAGAATTCGTGACACGCCAATATTTAATCTAAACTTATCGTAGCATATACCAAGTGAAAGAGCAAAAAATTCTGAATAATCTACACTTCAGTTCATGTCAAACTGTAATCTTGTGTTGATTCCACAATGCCCAAAGTACAAAAGTAGCTTTCACTCTGATAAGACCAAAAGAATACCTGACATGAAAAATTTTCTGCTAGACCCAGCGTGTCATATACCAAACGAAAGAGCAAAAAATTCTGAGTATTTTGCTCGTTCCCATGTTGAACAACGGCCGCTCCAGCCGAATTAACAACATTGAACCATGCATTTTTAGCATTACAGAATTCGTGACACGCCAATATTTAATCTAAACTTATCGTAGCATATACCACGAGAAAGAGCAAAAAATTCTGAATAATCTACACTTCAGTTCATGTCAAACTGTAATCTTGTGTTCATTCCACAATGCCCAAAGTACAAAAGTAGCTTTCACTCTGATAAGACCAAAAGAATACCTGACATGAAAAATTTTCTGCTAGACCCAGCGTGTCATATACCAAACGAAAGAGCAACAAATTCTGAGTATTTTGCAACGTTCCATGTTGAACAACGGCCGCTCCAGCCGAATTAACAACATTGAACCATGCATTTTTAGCATTACAGAATTCGTGACACGCCAATATTTAATCTAAACCCATCGTAGCATATACCACGTGAAAGAGCAAAAAATTCTGAATAATCTACACTTCAGTACATGTCAAACTGTAATCTTCTGTTGATTCCACAATGTCCAAAGTACAAAAGTAGCTTTCACTCTGATAAGACCAAAAGAATACCTGATATGAAAAATTTTCTGCTAGACCCAGCGTGTCATATACCAAACGAAAGAGCAAAAAATTCTGAGTATTTTGCTCGTTCCCATGTTGAACAACGGCCGCTCCAGCCGAATTAACAACATTGAACCATGCATTTTTGGCATTAAAGAATTCGTGACACGCCAATATTTAATCTAAACTTATCGTAGCATATACCACGAGAAAGAGCAAAAAATTCTGAATAATCTACACTTCAGTTCATGTCAAACTGTAATCTTGTGTTCATTCCACAATGCCCAAAGTACAAAAGTAGCTTTCACTCTGATAAGACCAAAAGAATACCTGACATGAAAAATTTTCTGCTAGACCCAGCGTGTCATATACCAAACGAAAGAGCAACAAATTCTGAGTATTTTGCAACGTTCCATGTTGAACAACGGCCGCTCCAGCCGAATTAACAACATTGAACCATGCATTTTTAGCATTACAGAATTCGTGACACGCCAATATTTAATCTAAACCCATCGTAGCATATACCACGTGAAAGAGCAAAAAATTCTGAATAATCTACACTTCAGTTCATGTCAAACTGTAATCTTCTGTTGATTCCACAATGTCCAAAGTACAAAAGTAGCTTTCACTCTGATAAGACCAAAAGAATACCTGATATGAAAAATTTTCTGCTAGACCCAGCGTGTCATATACCAAACGAAAGAGCAAAAAATTCTGAGTATTTTGCTCGTTCCCATGTTGAACAACGGCCGCTCCAGCCGAATTAACAACATTGAACCATGCATTTTTGGCATTAAAGAATTCGTGACACGCCAATATTTAATCTAAACTTATCGTAGCATATACCACGAGAAAGAGCAAAAAATTCTGAATAATCTACACTTCAGTTCATGTCAAACTGTAATCTTGTGTTCATTCCACAATGCCCAAAGTACAAAAGTAGCTTTCACTCTGATAAGACCAAAAGAATACCTGACATGAAAAATTTTCTGCTAGACCCAGCGTGTCATATACCAAACGAAAGAGCAACAAATTCTGAGTATTTTGCAACGTTCCATGTTGAACAACGGCCGCTCCAGCCGAATTAACAACATTGAACCATGCATTTTTAGCATTACAGAATTCGTGACACGCCAATATTTAATCTAAACCCATCGTAGCATATACCACGTGAAAGAGCAAAAAATTCTGAATAATCTACACTTCAGTTCATGTCAAACTGTAATCTTCTGTTGATTCCACAATGTCCAAAGTACAAAAGTAGCTTTCACTCTGATAAGACCAAAAGAATACCTGATATGAAAAATTTTCTGCTAGACCCAGCGTGTCATATACCAAACGAAAGAGCAAAAAATTCTGAGTATTTTGCTCGTTCCCATGTTGAACAACGGCCGCTCCAGCCGAATTAACAACATTGAACCATGCATTTTTGGCATTAAAGAATTCGTGACACGCCAATATTTAATCTAAACTTATCGTAGCATATACCACGAGAAAGAGCAAAAAATTCTGAATAATCTACACTTCAGTTCATGTCAAACTGTAATCTTGTGTTCATTCCACAATGCCCAAAGTACAAAAGTAGCTTTCACTCTGATAATACCAAAAGAATACCTGACATGAAAAATTTTCTGCTAGACCCAGCGTGTCATATACCAAACGAAAGAGCAAAACATTCTGAGTATTTTGCAACGTTCCATGTTGAACAACGGCCGCTCCAGCCGAATTAACAACATTGAACCATGCATTTTTAGCATTAAAGAATTCGTGACACGCCAATATTTAATCTAAACTTATCGTAGCATATACCACGTGAAAGAGCAAAAAATTCTGAATAATCTACACTTCAGTTCATGTCAAACTGTAATCTTGTGTTGATTCCACAATGCCCAAAGTACAAAAGTAGCTTTCACTCTGATAAGACCAAAAGAATACCTGACATGAAAAATTTTCTGCTAGACCCAGCGTGTCATATACCAAACGAAAGAGCAAAAAATTCTGAGTATTTTGCAACGTTCCATGTTGAACAACGGCCGCTCCAGCCGAATTAACAACATTGAACCATGCATTTTTAGCATTACAGAATTCGTGACACGCCAATATTTAATCTAAACCCATCGTATCATATACCACGTGAAAGAGCAAAAAATTCTGAATAATCTACACTTCAGTTCATGTCAAACTGTAATCTTCTGTTGATTCCACAATGTCCAAAGTACAAAAGTAGCTTTCACTCTGATAAGACCAAAAGAATACCTGATATGAAAAATTTTCTGCTAGACCCAGCGTGTCATATACCAAACGAAAGAGCAAAAAATTCTGAGTATTTTGCTCGTTCCCATGTTGAACAACGGCCGCTCCAGCCGAATTAACAACATTGAACCATGCATTTTTGGCATTAAAGAATTCGTGACACGCCAATATTTAATCTAAACTTATCGTAGCATATACCACGAGAAAGAGCAAAAAATTCTGAATAATCTACACTTCAGTTCATGTCAAACTGTAATCTTGTGTTCATTCCACAATGCCCAAAGTACAAAAGTAGCTTTCACTCTGATAATACCAAAAGAATACCTGACATGAAAAATTTTCTGCTAGACCCAGCGTGTCATATACCAAACGAAAGAGCAAAAAATTCTGAGTATTTTGCAACGTTCCATGTTGAACAACGGCCGCTCCAGCCGAATTAACAACATTGAACCATGCATTTTTAGCATTACAGAATTCGTGACACGCCAATATTTAATCTAAACTTATCGTAGCATATACCACGTGAAAGAGCAAAAAACTCTGAATAATCTACACTTCAGTTCATGTCAAACTGTAATCTTGTGTTGATTCCACAATGCCCAAAGTACAAAAGTAGCTTTCACTCTGATAATACCAAAAGAATACCTGACATGAAAAATTTTCTGCTAGACCCAGCGTGTCATATACCAAACGAAAGAGCAAAACATTCTGAGTATTTTGCAACGTTCCATGTTGAACAACGGCCGCTCCAGCCGAATTAACAACATTGAACCATGCATTTTTAGCATTAAAGAATTCGTGACACGCCAATATTTAATCTAAACTTATCGTAGCATATACCACGTGAAAGAGCAAAAAATTCTGAATAATCTACACTTCAGTTCATGTCAAACTGTAATCTTGTGTTGATTCCACAATGCCCAAAGTACAAAAGTAGCTTTCACTCTGATAAGACCAAAAGAATACCTGACATGAAAAATTTTCTGCTAGACCCAGCGTGTCATATACCAAACGAAAGAGCAAAAAATTCTGAGTATTTTGCAACGTTCCATATTGAACAACGGCCGCTCCAGCCGAATTAACAACATTGAACCATGCATTTTTAGCATTACAGAATTCGTGACACGCCAATATTTAATCTAAACTTATCGTAGCATATACCACGAGAAAGAGCAAAAAATTCTGAATAATCTACACTTCAGTTCATGTCAAACTGTAATCTTGTGTTCATTCCACAATGCCCAAAGTACAAAAGTAGCTTTCACTCTGATAAGACCAAAAGAATACCTGACATGAAAAATTTTCTGCTAGACCCAGCGTGTCATATACCAAACGAAAGAGCAAAAAATTCTGAGTATTTTGCAACGTTCCATGTTGAACAACGGCCGCTCCAGCCGAATTAACAACATTGAACCATGCATTTTTAGCATTACAGAATTCGTGACACGCCAATATTTAATCTAAACCCATCGTAGCATATACCACGTGAAAGAGCAAAAAATTCTGAATAATCTACACTTCAGTTCATGTCAAACTGTAATCTTCTGTTGATTCCACAATGTCCAAAGTACAAAAGTAGCTTTCACTCTGATAAGACCAAAAGAATACCTGATATGAAAAATTTTCTGCTAGACCCAGCGTGTCATATACCAAACGAAAGAGCAAAAAATTCTGAGTATTTTGCTCGTTCCCATGTTGAACAACGGCCGCTCCAGCCGAATTAACAACATTGAACCATGCATTTTTGGCATTAAAGAATTCGTGACACGCCAATATTTAATCTAAACTTATCGTAGCATATACCACGAGAAAGAGCAAAAAATTCTGAATAATCTACACTTCAGTTCATGTCAAACTGTAATCTTGTGTTCATTCCACAATGCCCAAAGTACAAAAGTAGCTTTCACTCTGATAATACCAAAAGAATACCTGACATGAAAAATTTTCTGCTAGACCCAGCGTGTCATATACCAAACGAAAGAGCAAAACATTCTGAGTATTTTGCAACGTTCCATGTTGAACAACGGCCGCTCCAGCCGAATTAACAACATTGAACCATGCATTTTTAGCATTAAAGAATTCGTGACACGCCAATATTTAATCTAAACTTATCGTAGCATATACCACGTGAAAGAGCAAAAAATTCTGAATAATCTACACTTCAGTTCATGTCAAACTGTAATCTTGTGTTGATTCCACAATGCCCAAAGTACAAAAGTAGCTTTCACTCTGATAAGACCAAAAGAATACCTGACATGAAAAATTTTCTGCTAGACCCAGCGTGTCATATACCAAACGAAAGAGCAAAAAATTCTGAGTATTTTGCAACGTTCCATATTGAACAACGGCCGCTCCAGCCGAATTAACAACATTGAACCATGCATTTTTAGCATTACAGAATTCGTGACACGCCAATATTTAATCTAAACTTATCGTAGAATATACCACGAGAAAGAGCAAAAAATTCTGAATAATCTACACTTCAGTTCATGTCAAACTGTAATCTTGTGTTCATTCCACAATGCCCAAAGTACAAAAGTAGCTTTCACTCTGATAAGACCAAAAGAATACCTGACATGAAAAATTTTCTGCTAGACCCAGCGTGTCATATACCAAACGAAAGAGCAAAAAATTCTGAGTATTTTGCAACGTTCCATGTTGAACAACGGCCGCTCCAGCCGAATTAACAACATTGAACCATGCATTTTTAGCATTACAGAATTCGTGACACGCCAATATTTAATCTAAACCCATCGTAGCATATACCACGTGAAAGAGCAAAAAATTCTGAATAATCTACACTTCAGTTCATGTCAAACTGTAATCTTCTGTTGATTCCACAATGTCCAAAGTACAAAAGTAGCTTTCACTCTGATAAGACCAAAAGAATACCTGATATGAAAAATTTTCTGCTAGACCCAGCGTGTCATATACCAAACGAAAGAGCAAAAAATTCTGAGTATTTTGCTCGTTCCCATGTTGAACAACGGCCGCTCCAGCCGAATTAACAACATTGAACCATGCATTTTTGGCATTAAAGAATTCGTGACACGCCAATATTTAATCTAAACTTATCGTAGCATATACCACGAGAAAGAGCAAAAAATTCTGAATAATCTACACTTCAGTTCATGTCAAACTGTAATCTTGTGTTCATTCCACAATGCCCAAAGTACAAAAGTAGCTTTCACTCTGATAATACCAAAAGAATACCTGACATGAAAAATTTTCTGCTAGACCCAGCGTGTCATATACCAAACGAAAGAGCAAAACATTCTGAGTATTTTGCAACGTTCCATGTTGAACAACGGCCGCTCCAGCCGAATTAACAACATTGAACCATGCATTTTTAGCATTAAAGAATTCGTGACACGCCAATATTTAATCTAAACTTATCGTAGCATATACCAAGTGAAAGAGCAAAAAATTCTGAATAATCTACACTTCAGTTCATGTCAAACTGTAATCTTGTGTTGATTCCACAATGCCCAAAGTACAAAAGTAGCTTTCACTCTGATAAGACCAAAAGAATACCTGACATGAAAAATTTTCTGCTAGACCCAGCATGTCATATACCAAACGAAAGAGCAAAAAATTCTGAGTATTTTGCAACGTTCCATGTTGAACAACTTCCGCTCCAGCCGAATTAACAACATTGAACCATGCATTTTTAGCATTACAGAATTCGTGACACGCCAATATTTAATCTAAACCCATCGTAGCATATACCACGTGAAAGAGCAAAAAATTCTGAATAATCTACACTTCAGTTCATGTCAAACTGTAATCTTGTGTTGATTCCACAATGCCCAAAGTACAAAAGTAGCTTTCACTCTGATAAGACCAAAAGAATACCTGACATGAAAAATTTTCCGCTAGACCCAGCGTGTCATATACCAAACGAAAGAGCAAAACATTCTGAGTATTTTGCAACGTTCCATGTTGAACAACGGCCGCTCCAGCCGAATTAACAACATTGAACCATGCATTTTTAGCATTAAAGAATTCGTGACACGCCAATATTTAATCTAAACTTATCGTAGCATATACCACGTGAAAGAGCAAAACATTCTGAATAATCTACACTTCAGTTCATGTCAAACTGTAATCTTGTGTTGATTCCACAATGCCCAAAGTACAAAAGTAGCTTTCACTCTGATAATACCAAAAGAATACCTGACATGAAAAATTTTCTGCTAGACCCAGCGTGTCATATACCAAACGAAAGAGCAAAACATTCTGAGTATTTTGCAACGTTCCATGTTGAACAACGGCCGCTCCAGCCGAATTAACAACATTGAACCATGCATTTTTAGCATTAAAGAATTCGTAACACGCCAATATTTAATCTAAACTTATCGTAGCATATACCACGTGAAAGAGCAAAAAATTCTGAATAATCGACACTTCAGTTCATGTCAAACTGTAATCTTGTGTTGATTCCACAATGCCCAAAGTACAAAGTAGCTTTCACTCTGATAAGACCAAAAGAATACCTGACATGAAAAATTTTCTGCTAGACCCAGCGTGTCATATACCAAACGAAAGAGCAAAACATTCTGAGTATTTTGCAACGTTCTATGTTGAACAACGGCCGCTCCAGCCGAATTAACAACATTGAACCATGCATTTTTAGCATTACAGAATTCGTGACACGCCAATATTTAATCTAAACTTATCGTAGCATATACCACGAGAAAGAGCAAAAAATTCTGAATAATCTACACTTCAGTTCATGTCAAACTGTAATCTTGTGTTCATTCCACAATGCCCAAAGTACAAAAGTAGCTTTCACTCTGATAAGACCAAAAGAATACCTGACATGAAAAATTTTCTGCTAGACCCAGCGTGTCATATACCAAACGAAAGAGCAAAAAATTCTGAGTATTTTGCAACGTTCCATGTTGAACAACGGCCGCTCCAGCCGAATTAACAACATTGAACCATGCATTTTTAGCATTACAGAATTCGTGACACGCCAATATTTAATCTAAACCCATCGTAGCATATACCACGTGAAAGAGCAAAAAATTCTGAATAATCTACACTTCAGTTCATGTCAAACTGTAATCTTCTGTTGATTCCACAATGTCCAAAGTACAAAAGTAGCTTTCACTCTGATAAGACCAAAAGAATACCTGATATGAAAAATTTTCTGCTAGACCCAGCGTGTCATATACCAAACGAAAGAGCAAAAAATTCTGAGTATTTTGCTCGTTCCCATGTTGAACAACGGCCGCTCCAGCCGAATTAACAACATTGAACCATGCATTTTTGGCATTAAAGAATTCGTGACACGCCAATATTTAATCTAAACTTATCGTAGCATATACCACGAGAAAGAGCAAAAAATTCTGAATAATCTACACTTCAGTTCATGTCAAACTGTAATCTTGTGTTCATTCCACAATGCCCAAAGTACAAAAGTAGCTTTCACTCTGATAATACCAAAAGAATACCTGACATGAAAAATTTTCTGCTAGACCCAGCGTGTCATATACCAAACGAAAGAGCAAAACATTCTGAGTATTTTGCAACGTTCCATGTTGAACAACGGCCGCTCCAGCCGAATTAACAACATTGAACCATGCATTTTTAGCATTAAAGAATTCGTGACACGCCAATATTTAATCTAAACTTATCGTAGCATATACCACGTGAAAGAGCAAAAAATTCTGAATAATCTACACTTCAGTTCATGTCAAACTGTAATCTTGTGTTGATTCCACAATGCCCAAAGTACAAAAGTAGCTTTCACTCTGATAAGACCAAAAGAATACCTGACATGAAAAATTTTCTGCTAGACCCAGCATGTCATATACCAAACGAAAGAGCAAAAAATTCTGAGTATTTTGCAACGTTCCATGTTGAACAACTTCCGCTCCAGCCGAATTAACAACATTGAACCATGCATTTTTAGCATTACAGAATTCGTGACACGCCAATATTTAATCTAAACCCATCGTAGCATATACCACGTGAAAGAGCAAAAAATTCTGAATAATCTACACTTCAGTTCATGTCAAACTGTAATCTTGTGTTGATTCCACAATGCCCAAAGTACAAAAGTAGCTTTCACTCTGATAAGACCAAAAGAATACCTGACATGAAAAATTTTCCGCTAGACCCAGCGTGTCATATACCAAACGAAAGAGCAAAACATTCTGAGTATTTTGCAACGTTCCATGTTGAACAACGGCCGCTCCAGCCGAATTAACAACATTGAACCATGCATTTTTAGCATTAAAGAATTCGTGACACGCCAATATTTAATCTAAACTTATCGTAGCATATACCACGTTAAAGAGCAAAACATTCTGAATAATCTACACTTCAGTTCATGTCAAACTGTAATCTTGTGTTGATTCCACAATGCCCAAAGTACAAAAGTAGCTTTCACTCTGATAATACCAAAAGAATACCTGACATGAAAAATTTTCTGCTAGACCCAGCGTGTCATATACCAAACGAAAGAGCAAAACATTCTGAGTATTTTGCAACGTTCCATGTTGAACAACGGCCGCTCCAGCCGAATTAACAACATTGAACCATGCATTTTTAGCATTAAAGAATTCGTAACACGCCAATATTTAATCTAAACTTATCGTAGCATATACCACGTGAAAGAGCAAAAAATTCTGAATAATCGACACTTCAGTTCATGTCAAACTGTAATCTTGTGTTGATTCCACAATGCCCAAAGTACAAAGTAGCTTTCACTCTGATAAGACCAAAAGAATACCTGACATGAAAAATTTTCTGCTAGACCCAGCGTGTCATATACCAAACGAAAGAGCAAAACATTCTGAGTATTTTGCAACGTTCTATGTTGAACAACGGCCGCTCCAGCCGAATTAACAACATTGAACCATGCATTTTTAGCATTAAAGAATTCGTGACACGCCAATATTTAATCTAAACTTATCGTAGCATATACCACGTGAAAGAGCAAAACATTCTGAATAATCTACACTTCAGTTCATGTCAAACTGTAATCTTGTGTTGATTCCACAATGCCCAAAGTACAAAAGTAGCTTTCACTCTGATAATACCAAAAGAATACCTGACATGAAAAATTTTCTGCTAGACCCAGCGTGTCATATACCAAACGAAAGAGCAAAACATTCTGAGTATTTTGCAACGTTCCATGTTGAACAACGGCCGCTCCAGCCGAATTAACAACATTGAACCATGCATTTTTAGCATTAAAGAATTCGTAACACGCCAATATTTAATCTAAACTTATCGTAGCATATACCACGTGAAAGAGCAAAAAATTCTGAATAATCGACACTTCAGTTCATGTCAAACTGTAATCTTGTGTTGATTCCACAATGCCCAAAGTACAAAGTAGCTTTCACTCTGATAAGACCAAAAGAATACCTGACATGAAAAATTTTCTGCTAGACCCAGCGTGTCATATACCAAACGAAAGAGCAAAACATTCTGAGTATTTTGCAACGTTCTATGTTGAACAACGGCCGCTCCAGCCGAATTAACAACATTGAACCATGCATTTTTAGCATTAAAGAATTCGTGACACGCCAATATTTAATCTAAACTTATCGTAGCATATACCACGTGAAAGAGCAAAAAACTCTGAATAATCTACACTTCAGTTCATGTCAAACTGTAATCTTGTGTTGATTCCACAATGCCCAAAGTACAAAAGTAGCTTTCACTCTGATAAGACCAAAAGAATACCTGACATGAAAAATTTTCTGCTAGACCCAGCATGTCATATACCAAACGAAAGAGCAAAAAATTCTGAGTATTTTGCAACGTTCCATGTTGAACAACGGCCGCTCCAGCCGAATTAACAACATTGAACCATGCATTTTTAGCATTACAGAATTCGTGACACGCCAATATTTAATCTAAACCCATCGTAGCATATACCACGTGAAAGAGCAAAAAATTCTGAATAATCTACACTTCAGTTCATGTCAAACTGTAATCTTGTGTTGATTCCACAATGCCCAAAGTACAAAAGTAGCTTTCACTCTGATAAGACCAAAAGAATACCTGACATGAAAAATTTTCCGCTAGACCCAGCGTGTCATATACCAAACGAAAGAGCAAAACATTCTGAGTATTTTGCAACGTTCCATGTTGAACAACGGCCGCTCCAGCCGAATTAACAACATTGAACCATGCATTTTTAGCATTAAAGAATTCGTGACACGCCAATATTTAATCTAAACTTATCGTAGCATATACCACGTGAAAGAGCAAAAAATTCTGAATAATCTACACTTCAGTTCATGTCAAACTGTAATCTTGTGTTGATTCCACAATGCCCAAAGTACAAAAGTAGCTTTCACTCTGATAATACCAAAAGAATACCTGACATGAAAAATTTTCTGCTAGACCCAGCGTGTCATATACCAAACGAAAGAGCAAAACATTCTGAGTATTTTGCAACGTTCCATGTTGAACAACGGCCGCTCCAGCCGAATTAACAACATTGAACCATGCATTTTTAGCATTAAAGAATTCGTAACACGCCAATATTTAATCTAAACTTATCGTAGCATATACCACGTGAAAGAGCAAAAAATTCTGAATAATCGACACTTCAGTTCATGTCAAACTGTAATCTTGTGTTGATTCCACAATGCCCAAAGTACAAAGTAGCTTTCACTCTGATAAGACCAAAAGAATACCTGACATGAAAAATTTTCTGCTAGACCCAGCGTGTCATATACCAAACGAAAGAGCAAAACATTCTGAGTATTTTGCAACGTTCTATGTTGAACAACGGCCGCTCCAGCCGAATTAACAACATTGAACCATGCATTTTTAGCATTAAAGAATTCGTGACACGCCAATATTTAATCTAAACTTATCGTAGCATATACCACGTGAAAGAGCAAAAAACTCTGAATAATCTACACTTCAGTTCATGTCAAACTGTAATCTTGTGTTGATTCCACAATGCCCAAAGTACAAAAGTAGCTTTCACTCTGATAAGACCAAAAGAATACCTGACATGAAAAATTTTCTGCTAGACCCAGCATGTCATATACCAAACGAAAGAGCAAAAAATTCTGAGTATTTTGCAACGTTCCATGTTGAACAACGGCCGCTCCAGCCGAATTAACAACATTGAACCATGCATTTTTAGCATTACAGAATTCGTGACACGCCAATATTTAATCTAAACCCATCGTAGCATATACCACGTGAAAGAGCAAAAAATTCTGAATAATCTACACTTCAGTTCATGTCAAACTGTAATCTTGTGTTGATTCCACAATGCCCAAAGTACAAAAGTAGCTTTCACTCTGATAAGACCAAAAGAATACCTGACATGAAAAATTTTCCGCTAGACCCAGCGTGTCATATACCAAACGAAAGAGCAAAACATTCTGAGTATTTTGCAACGTTCCATGTTGAACAACGGCCGCTCCAGCCGAATTAACAACATTGAACCATGCATTTTTAGCATTAAAGAATTCGTGACACGCCAATATTTAATCTAAACTTATCGTAGCATATACCACGTGAAAGAGCAAAAAATTCTGAATAATCTACACTTCAGTTCATGTCAAACTGTAATCTTGTGTTGATTCCACAATGCCCAAAGTACAAAAGTAGCTTTCACTCTGATAATACCAAAAGAATACCTGACATGAAAAATTTTCTGCTAGACCCAGCGTGTCATATACCAAACGAAAGAGCAAAACATTCTGAGTATTTTGCAACGTTCCATGTTGAACAACGGCCGCTCCAGCCGAATTAACAACATTGAACCATGCATTTTTAGCATTACAGAATTCGTGACACGACAATATTTAATCTAAACTCATCGTAGCATATACCACGTGAAAGAGCAAAAAATTCTGAATAATCTACACTTCAGTTCATGTCAAACTGTAATCTTGTGTTGATTCCACAATGCCCAAAGTAAAAAAGTAGCTTTCACTCTGATAAGACCAAAAGAATACCTGACATGAAAAATTTTCTGCTAGACCCAGCGTGTCATATACCAAACGAAAGAGCAAAAAATTCTGAGTATTTTGCAACGTTCCATGTTGAACAACGGCCGCTCCAGCCGAATTAACAACATTGAACCATGCATTTTTAGCATTACAGAATTCGTGACACGCCAATATTTAATCTTAACTCATCGTAGCATATACCACGTGAAAGAGCAAAAAATTCTGAATAATCTACACTTCAGTTCATGTCAAACTGTAATCTTGTGTTGATTCCACAATGCCCAAAGTACAAAAGTAGCTTTCACTCTGATAAGACCAAAAGAATACCTGACATGAAAAATTTTCTGCTAGACCCAGCGTGTCATATACCAAACGAAAGAGCAGAAAATTCTGAGTATTTTGCAACGTTCCATGTTGAACAACGGCCGCTCCAGCCGAATTAACAACATTGAACCATGCATTTTTAGCATTAAAGAATTCGTGACACGCCAATATTTAATCTAAACCCATCGTAGCATATACCACGTGAAAGAGCAAAAAATTCTGAATAATCTACACTTCAGTTCATGTCAAACTGTAATCTTGTGTTGATTCCACAATGCCCAAAGTACAAAAGTAGCTTTCACTCTGATAAGACCAAAAGAATACCTGACATGAAAAATTTTCCGCTAGACCCAGCGTGTCATATACCAAACGAAAGAGCAAAAAATTCTGAGTATTTTGCAACGTTCCATGTTGAACAACGGCCGCTCCAGCCGAATTAACAACATTGAACCATGCATTTTTAGCATTAAAGAATTCGTGACACGCCAATATTTAATCTAAACTTATCGTAGCATATACCACGTGAAAGAGCAAAAAATTCTGAATAATCTACACTTCAGTTCATGTCAAACTGTAATCTTGTGTTGATTCCACAATGCCCAAAGTACAAAAGTAGCTTTCACTCTGATAAGACCAAAAGAATACCTGACATGAAAAATTTTCCGCTAGACCCAGCGTGTCATATACCAAACGAAAGAGCAAAAAATTCTGAGTATTTTGCTCGTTCCCATGTTGAACAACGGCCGCTCCAGCCGAATTAACAACATTGAACCATGAATTTTTAGCATTAAAGAATTCGTGACACGCCAATATTTAATCTAAACCCATCGTAGCATATACCACGTGAAAGAGCAAAAAATTCTGAATAATCTACACTTCAGTTCATGTCAAACTGTAATCTTGTGTTGATTCCACAATGCCCAAAGTACAAAAGTAGCTTTCACTCTGATAAGACCAAAAGAATACCTGACATGAAAAATTTTCCGCTAGACCCAGCGTGTCATATACCAAACGAAAGAGCAAAAAATTCTGAGTATTTTGCAACGTTCCATATTGAACAACGGCCGCTCCAGCCGAATTAACAACATTGAACCATGCATTTTTAGCATTACAGAATTCGTGACACGCCAATATTTAATCTAAACTTATCGTAGCATATACCACGAGAAAGAGCAAAAAATTCTGAATAATCTACACTTCAGTTCATGTCAAACTGTAATCTTGTGTTCATTCCACAATGCCCAAAGTACAAAAGTAGCTTTCACTCTGATAAGACCAAAAGAATACCTGACATGAAAAATTTTCTGCTAGACCCAGCGTGTCATATACCAAACGAAAGAGCAAAAAATTCTGAGTATTTTGCAACGTTCCATGTTGAACAACGGCCGCTCCAGCCGAATTAACAACATTGAACCATGCATTTTTAGCATTACAGAATTCGTGACACGCCAATATTTAATCTAAACCCATCGTAGCATATACCACGTGAAAGAGCAAAAAATTCTGAATAATCTACACTTCAGTTCATGTCAAACTGTAATCTTCTGTTGATTCCACAGTGTCCAAAGTACAAAAGTAGCTTTCACTCTGATAAGACCAAAAGAATACCTGATATGAAAAATTTTCTGCTAGACCCAGCGTGTCATATACCAAACGAAAGAGCAAAAAATTCTGAGTATTTTGCTCGTTCCCATGTTGAACAACGGCCGCTCCAGCCGAATTAACAACATTGAACCATGCATTTTTGGCATTAAAGAATTCGTGACACGCCAATATTTAATCTAAACTTATCGTAGCATATACCACGAGAAAGAGCAAAAAATTCTGAATAATCTACACTTCAGTTCATGTCAAACTGTAATCTTGTGTTCATTCCACAATGCCCAAAGTACAAAAGTAGCTTTCACTCTGATAATACCAAAAGAATACCTGACATGAAAAATTTTCTGCTAGACCCAGCGTGTCATATACCAAACGAAAGAGCAAAACATTCTGAGTATTTTGCAACGTTCCATGTTGAACAACGGCCGCTCCAGCCGAATTAACAACATTGAACCATGCATTTTTAGCATTAAAGAATTCGTGACACGCCAATATTTAATCTAAACTTATCGTAGCATATACCACGTGAAAGAGCAAAAAATTCTGAATAATCTACACTTCAGTTCATGTCAAACTGTAATCTTGTGTTGATTCCACAATGCCCAAAGTACAAAAGTAGCTTTCACTCTGATAAGACCAAAAGAATACCTGACATGAAAAATTTTCTGCTAGACCCAGCATGTCATATACCAAACGAAAGAGCAAAAAATTCTGAGTATTTTGCAACGTTCCATGTTGAACAACTTCCGCTCCAGCCGAATTAACAACATTGAACCATGCATTTTTAGCATTACAGAATTCGTGACACGCCAATATTTAATCTAAACCCATCGTAGCATATACCACGTGAAAGAGCAAAAAATTCTGAATAATCTACACTTCAGTTCATGTCAAACTGTAATCTTGTGTTGATTCCACAATGCCCAAAGTACAAAAGTAGCTTTCACTCTGATAAGACCAAAAGAATACCTGACATGAAAAATTTTCCGCTAGACCCAGCGTGTCATATACCAAACGAAAGAGCAAAACATTCTGAGTATTTTGCAACGTTCCATGTTGAACAACGGCCGCTCCAGCCGAATTAACAACATTGAACCATGCATTTTTAGCATTAAAGAATTCGTGACACGCCAATATTTAATCTAAACTTATCGTAGCATATACCACGTGAAAGAGCAAAACATTCTGAATAATCTACACTTCAGTTCATGTCAAACTGTAATCTTGTGTTGATTCCACAATGCCCAAAGTACAAAAGTAGCTTTCACTCTGATAATACCAAAAGAATACCTGACATGAAAAATTTTCTGCTAGACCCAGCGTGTCATATACCAAACGAAAGAGCAAAACATTCTGAGTATTTTGCAACGTTCCATGTTGAACAACGGCCGCTCCAGCCGAATTAACAACATTGAACCATGCATTTTTAGCATTAAAGAATTCGTAACACGCCAATATTTAATCTAAACTTATCGTAGCATATACCACGTGAAAGAGCAAAAAATTCTGAATAATCTACACTTCAGTTCATGTCAAACTGTAATCTTGTGTTGATTCCACAATGCCCAAAGTACAAAGTAGCTTTCACTCTGATAAGACCAAAAGAATACCTGACATGAAAAATTTTCTGCTAGACCCAGCGTGTCATATACCAAACGAAAGAGCAAAACATTCTGAGTATTTTGCAACGTTCCATGTTGAACAACGGCCGCTCCAGCCGAATTAACAACATTGAACCATGCATTTTTAGCATTAAAGAATTCGTGACACGCCAATATTTAATCTAAACTTATCGTAGCATATACCACGTGAAAGAGCAAAAAATTCTGAATAATCTACACTTCAGTTCATGTCAAACTGTAATCTTGTGTTGATTCCACAATGCCCAAAGTACAAAAGTAGCTTTCACTCTGATAAGACCAAAAGAATACCTGACATGAAAAATTTTCTGCTAGACCCAGCATGTCATATACCAAACGAAAGAGCAAAAAATTCTGAGTATTTTGCAACGTTCCATGTTGAACAACGGCCGCTCCAGCCGAATTAACAACATTGAACCATGCATTTTTAGCATTACAGAATTCGTGACACGCCAATATTTAATCTAAACCCATCGTAGCATATACCACGTGAAAGAGCAAAAAATTCTGAATAATCTACACTTCAGTTCATGTCAAACTGTAATCTTGTGTTGATTCCACAATGCCCAAAGTACAAAAGTAGCTTTCACTCTGATAAGACCAAAAGAAAACCTGACATGAAAAATTTTCCGCTAGACCCAGCGTGTCATATACCAAACGAAAGAGCAAAACATTCTGAGTATTTTGCAACGTTCCATGTTGAACAACGGCCGCTTCAGCCGAATTAACAACATTGAACCATGCATTTTTAGCATTAAAGAATTCGTGACACGCCAATATTTAATCTAAACTTATCGTAGCATATACCACGTGAAAGAGCAAAAAATTCTGAATAATCTACACTTCAGTTCATGTCAAACTGTAATCTTGTGTTGATTCCACAATGCCCAAAGTACAAAAGTAGCTTTCACTCTGATAATACCAAAAGAATACCTGACATGAAAAATTTTCTGCTAGACCCAGCGTGTCATATACCAAACGAAAGAGCAAAACATTCTGAGTATTTTGCAACGTTCCATGTTGAACAACGGCCGCTCCAGCCGAATTAACAACATTGAACCATGCATTTTTAGCATTACAGAATTCGTGACACGACAATATTTAATCTAAACTCATCGTAGCATATACCACGTGAAAGAGCAAAAAATTCTGAATAATCTACACTTCAGTTCATGTCAAACTGTAATCTTGTGTTGATTCCACAATGCCCAAAGTAAAAAAGTAGCTTTCACTCTGATAAGACCAAAAGAATACCTGACATGAAAAATTTTCTGCTAGACCCAGCGTGTCATATACCAAACGAAAGAGCAAAAAATTCTGAGTATTTTGCAACGTTCCATGTTGAACAACGGCCGCTCCAGCCGAATTAACAACATTGAACCATGCATTTTTAGCATTACAGAATTCGTGACACGCCAATATTTAATCTTAACTCATCGTAGCATATACCACGTGAAAGAGCAAAAAATTCTGAATAATCTACACTTCAGTTCATGTCAAACTGTAATCTTGTGTTGATTCCACAATGCCCAAAGTACAAAAGTAGCTTTCACTCTGATAAGACCAAAAGAATATCTGACATGAAAAATTTTCTGCTAGACCCAGCGTGTCATATACCAAACGAAAGAGCAGAAAATTCTGAGTATTTTGCAACGTTCCATGTTGAACAACGGCCGCTCCAGCCGAATTAACAACATTGAACCATGCATTTTTAGCATTAAAGAATTCGTGACACGCCAATATTTAATCTAAACCCATCGTAGCATATACCACGTGAAAGAGCAAAAAATTCTGAATAATCTACACTTCAGTTCATGTCAAACTGTAATCTTGTGTTGATTCCACAATGCCCAAAGTACAAAAGTAGCTTTCACTCTGATAAGACCAAAAGAATACCTGACATGAAAAATTTTCCGCTAGACCCAGCGTGTCATATACCAAACGAAAGAGCAAAAAATTCTGAGTATTTTGCAACGTTCCATGTTGAACAACGGCCGCTCCAGCCGAATTAACAACATTGAACCATGCATTTTTAGCATTAAAGAATTCGTGACACGCCAATATTTAATCTAAACTTATCGTAGCATATACCACGTGAAAGAGCAAAAAATTCTGAATAATCTACACTTCAGTTCATGTCAAACTGTAATCTTGTGTTGATTCCACAATGCCCAAAGTACAAAAGTAGCTTTCACTCTGATAAGACCAAAAGAATACCTGACATGAAAAATTTTCCGCTAGACCCAGCGTGTCATATACCAAACGAAAGAGCAAAAAATTCTGAGTATTTTGCTCGTTCCCATGTTGAACAACGGCCGCTCCAGCCGAATTAACAACATTGAACCATGCATTTTTAGCATTAAAGAATTCGTGACACGCCAATATTTAATCTAAACCCATCGTAGCATATACCACGTGAAAGAGCAAAAAATTCTGAATAATCTACACTTCAGTTCATGTCAAACTGTAATCTTGTGTTGATTCCACAATGCCCAAAGTACAAAAGTAGCTTTCACTCTGATAAGACCAAAAGAATACCTGACATGAAAAATTTTCCGCTAGACCCAGCGTGTCATATACCAAACGAAAGAGCAAAAAATTCTGAGTATTTTGCAACGTTCCATGTTGAACAACGGCCGCTCCAGCCGAATTAACAACATTGAACCATGCATTTTTAGCATTAAAGAATTCGTGACACGCCAATATTTAATCTAAACCCATCGTAGCATATACCACGTGAAAGAGCAAAAAATTCTGAATAATCTACACTTCAGTTCATGTCAAACTGTAATCTTGTGTTGATTCCACAATGCCCAAAGTACAAAAGTAGCTTTCACTCTGATAAGACCAAAAGAATACCTGACATGAAAAATTTTCCGCTAGACCCAGCGTGTCATATACCAAACGAAAGAGCAAAAAATTCTGAGTATTTTGCAACGTTCCATGTTGAACAACGGCCGCTCCAGCCGAATTAACAACATTGAACCATGCATTTTTAGCATTAAAGAATTCGTGACACGCCAATATTTAATCTAAACTTATCGTAGTATATACCACGTGAAAGAGCAAAAAATTCTGAATAATCTACACTTCAGTTCATGTCAAACTGTAATCTTGTGTTGATTCCACAATGCCCAAAGTACAAAAGTAGCTTTCACTCTGATAATACCAAAAGAATACCTGACATGAAAAATTTTCTGCTAGACCCAGCGTGTCATATACCAAACGAAAGAGCAAAACATTCTGAGTATTTTGCAACGTTCCATGTTGAACAACGGCCGCTCCAGCCGAATTAACAACATTGAACCATGCATTTTTAGCATTACAGAATTCGTGACACGCCAATATTTAATCTAAACCCATCGTAGCATATACCACGTGAAAGAGCAAAAAATTCTGAATAATCTACACTTCAGTTCATGTCAAACTGTAATCTTGTGTTGATTCCACAATGCCCAAAGTACAAAAGTAGCTTTCACTCTGATAAGACCAAAAGAATACCTGACATGAAAAATTTTCCGCTAGACCCAGCGTGTCATATACCAAACGAAAGAGCAAAAAATTCTGAGTATTTTGTTCGTTCCCATGTTGAACAACGGCCGCTCCAGCCGAATTAACAACATTGAACCATGCATTTTTAGCATTAAAGAATTCGTGACACGCCAATATTTAATCTAAACCCATCGTAGCATATACCACGTGAAAGAGCAAAAAATTCTGAATAATCTACACTTCAGTTCATGTCAAACTGTAATCTTGTGTTGATTCCACAATGCCCAAAGTACAAAAGTAGCTTTCACTCTGATAAGACCAAAAGAATACCTGACATGAAAAATTTTCCGCTAGACCCAGCGTGTCATATACCAAACGAAAGAGCAAAAAATTCTGAGTATTTTGCAACGTTCCATGTTGAACAACGGCCGCTCCAGCCGAATTAACAACATTGAACCATGCATTTTTAGCATTAAAGAATTCGTGACACGCCAATATTTAATCTAAACTTATCGTAGCATATACCACGTGAAAGAGCAAAAAATTCTGAATAATCTACACTTCAGTTCATGTCAAACTGTAATCTTGTGTTGATTCCACAATGCCCAAAGTACAAAAGTAGCTTTCACTCTGATAATACCAAAAGAATACCTGACATGAAAAATTTTCTGCTAGACCCAGCGTGTCATATACCAAACGAAAGAGCAAAACATTCTGAGTATTTTGCAACGTTCCATGTTGAACAACGGCCGCTCCAGCCGAATTAACAACATTGAACCATGCATTTTTAGCATTACAGAATTCGTGACACGACAATATTTAATCTAAACTCATCGTAGCATATACCACGTGAAAGAGCAAAAAATTCTGAATAATCTACACTTCAGTTCATGTCAAACTGTAATCTTGTGTTGATTCCACAATGCCCAAAGTACAAAAGTAGCTTTCACTCTGATAAGACCAAAAGAATACCTGACATGAAAAATTTTCTGCTAGACCCAGCGTGTCATATACCAAACGAAAGAGCAAAAAATTCTGAGTATTTTGCAACGTTCCATGTTGAACAACGGCCGCTCCAGCCGAATTAACAACATTGAACCATGCATTTTTAGCATTACAGAATTCGTGACACGCCAATATTTAATCTAAACTCATCGTAGCATATACCACGTGAAAGAGCCAAAAATTCTGAATAATCTACCCTTCAGTTCATGTCAAACTGTAATCTTGTGTTGATTCCACAATGCCCAAAGTACAAAAGTAGCTTTCACTCTGATAAGACCAAAAGAATACCTGACATGAAAAATTTTCTGCTAGACCCAGCGTGTCATATACCAAACGAAAGAGCAAAAAATTCTGAGTATTTTTAAACGTTCCATGTTGAACAACGGCCGCTCCAGCCGAATTAACAACATTGAACCATGCATTTTTAGCATTAAAGAATTCGTGACACGCCAATATTTAATCTAAACCCATCGTAGCATATACCACGTGAAAGAGCAAAAAATTCTGAATAATCTACACTTCAGTTCATGTCAAACTGTAATCTTGTGTTGATTCCACAATGCCCAAAGTACAAAAGTAGCTTTCACTCTGATAAGACCAAAAGAATACCTGACATGAAAAATTTTCTGCTAGACCCAGCGTGTCATATACCAAACGAAAGAGCAAAAAATTCTGAGTATTTTGCTCGTTCCCATGTTGAACAACGGCCGCTCCAGCCGAATTAACAACATTGAACCATGCATTTTTAGCATTAAAGAATTCGTAACACGCCAATATTTAATCTAAACTTATCGTAGCATATACCACGTGAAAGAGCAAAAAATTCTGAATAATCTACACTTCAGTTCATGTCAAACTGTAATCTTGTGTTGATTCCACAATGCCCAAAGTACAAAAGTGGCTTTCACTCTGATAAGACCAAAAGAATACCTGACATGAAAAATTTTCCGCTAGACCCAGCGTGTCATATACCAAACGAAAGAGCAAAAAATTCTGAGTATTTTGCTCGTTCCCATGTTGAACAACGGCCGCTCCAGCCGAATTAACAACATTGAACCATGCATTTTTAGCATTAAAGAATTCGTGACACGCCAATATTTAATCTAAACCCATCGTAGCATATACCACGTGAAAGAGCAAAAAATTCTGAATAATCTACACTTCAGTTCATGTCAAACTGTAATCTTGTGTTGATTCCACAATGCCCAAAGTACAAAAGTAGCTTTCACTCTGATAAGACCAAAAGAATACCTGACATGAAAAATTTTCCGCTAGACCCAGCGTGTCATATACCAAACGAAAGAGCAAAAAATTCTGAGTATTTTGCAACGTTCCATGTTGAACAACGGCCGCTCCAGCCGAATTAACAACATTGAACCATGCATTTTTAGCATTAAAGAATTCGTGACACGCCAATATTTAATCTAAACTTATCGTAGCATATACCACGTGAAAGAGCAAAAAATTCTGAATAATCTACACTTCAGTTCATGTCAAACGGTAATCTTGTGTTGATTCCACAATGCCCAAAGTACAAAAGTAGCTTTCACTCTGATAATACCAAAAGAATACCTGACATGAAAAATTTTCTGCTAGACCCAGCGTGTCATATACCAAACGAAAGAGCAAAACATTCTGAGTATTTTGCAACGTTCCATGTTGAACAACGGCCGCTCCAGCCGAATTAACAACATTGAACCATGCATTTTTAGCATTAAAGAATTCGTAACACGCCAATATTTAATCTAAACTTATCGTAGCATATACCACGTGAAAGAGCAAAAAATTCTGAATAATCTACACTTCAGTTCATGTCAAACGGTAATCTTGTGTTGATTCCACAATGCCCAAAGTACAAAAGTAGCTTTCACTCTGATAATACCAAAAGAATAATAATAATAATAATAATAATCTTTATCACATTCGCACATTGGTGCGGTGGGTCATGACAGGGATCCTTCATAGATCAATGACGTTCAATTCTTTCTTCTATTCATCGGGTCATCGTGTATCTTGATACCATCTCATCATCTGTGCTCGAAGTAGAATCCAGAAAAGAATACATTAGAAATTGAAGTTAACAACCCACGTAGCGGTCGAAGGTCGAAGGTATACCAAAAGAATACCTGACATGAAAAATTTTCTGCTAGACCCAGCGTGTCATATACCAAACGAAAGAGCAAAACATGCTGAGTATTTTGCAACGTTCCATGTTGAACAACGGCCGCTCCAGCCGAATTAACAACATTGAACCATGCATTTTTAGCATTAAAGAATTCGTAACACGCCAATATTTAATCTAAACTTATCGTAGCATATACCACGTGAAAGAGCAAAAAATTCTGAATAATCTACACTTCAGTTCATGTCAAACTGTAATCTTGTGTTGATTCCACAATGCCCAAAGTACAAAGTAGCTTTCACTCTGATAAGACCAAAAGAATACCTGACATGAAAAATTTTCTGCTAGACCCAGCGTGTCATATACCAAACGAAAGAGCAAAACATTCTGAGTATTTTGCAACGTTCTATGTTGAACAACGGCCGCTCCAGCCGAATTAACAACATTGAACCATGCATTTTTAGCATTAAAGAATTCGTGACACGCCAATATTTAATCTAAACTTATCGTAGCATATACCACGTGAAAGAGCAAAAAACTCTGAATAATCTACACTTCAGTTCATGTCAAACTGTAATCTTGTGTTGATTCCACAATGCCCAAAGTACAAAAGTAGCTTTCACTCTGATAAGACCAAAAGAATACCTGACATGAAAAATTTTCTGCTAGACCCAGCGTGTCATATACCAAACGAAAGAGCAAAAAATTCTGAGTATTTTGCTCGTTCCCATGTTGAACAACGGCCGCTCCAGCCGAATTAACAACATTGAACCATGCATTTTTAGCATTAAAGAATTCGTAACACGCCAATATTTAATCTAAACTTATCGTAGCATATACCACGTGAAAGAGCAAAAAATTCTGAATAATCTACACTTCAGTTCATGTCAAACTGTAATCTTGTGTTGATTCCACAATGCCCAAAGTACAAAAGTGGCTTTCACTCTGATAAGACCAAAAGAATACCTGACATGAAAAATTTTCTGCTAGACCCAGCGTGTCATATACCAAACGAAAGAGCAAAAAATTCTGAGTATTTTGCAACGTTCCATGTTGAACAACGGCCGCTCCAGCCGAATTAACAACATTGAACCATGCATTTTTAGCATTAAAGAATTCGTAACACGCCAATATTTAATCTAAACTTATCGTAGCATATACCACGTGAAAGAGCAAAAAATTCTGAATAATCTACACTTCAGTTCATGTCAAACGGTAATCTTGTGTTGATTCCACAATGCCCAAAGTACAAAAGTAGCTTTCACTCTGATAATACCAAAAGAATACCTGACATGAAAAATTTTCTGCTAGACCCAGCGTGTCATATACCAAACGAAAGAGCAAAACATGCTGAGTATTTTGCAACGTTCCATGTTGAACAACGGCCGCTCCAGCCGAATTAACAACATTGAACCATGCATTTTTAGCATTAAAGAATTCGTAACACGCCAATATTTAATCTAAACTTATCGTAGCATATACCACGTGAAAGAGCAAAAAATTCTGAATAATCTACACTTCAGTTCATGTCAAACTGTAATCTTGTGTTGATTCCACAATGCCCAAAGTACAAAGTAGCTTTCACTCTGATAAGACCAAAAGAATACCTGACATGAAAAATTTTCTGCTAGACCCAGCGTGTCATATACCAAACGAAAGAGCAAAACATTCTGAGTATTTTGCAACGTTCTATGTTGAACAACGGCCGCTCCAGCCGAATTAACAACATTGAACCATGCATTTTTAGCATTAAAGAATTCGTGACACGCCAATATTTAATCTAAACTTATCGTAGCATATACCACGTGAAAGAGCAAAAAACTCTGAATAATCTACACTTCAGTTCATGTCAAACTGTAATCTTGTGTTGATTCCACAATGCCCAAAGTACAAAAGTAGCTTTCACTCTGATAAGACCAAAAGAATACCTGACATGAAAAATTTTCTGCTAGACCCAGCGTGTCATATACCAAACGAAAGAGCAAAAAATTCTGAGTATTTTGCTCGTTCCCATGTTGAACAACGGCCGCTCCAGCCGAATTAACAACATTGAACCATGCATTTTTAGCATTAAAGAATTCGTAACACGCCAATATTTAATCTAAACTTATCGTAGCATATACCACGTGAAAGAGCAAAAAATTCTGAATAATCTACACTTCAGTTCATGTCAAACTGTAATCTTGTGTTGATTCCACAATGCCCAAAGTACAAAAGTGGCTTTCACTCTGATAAGACCAAAAGAATACCTGACATGAAAAATTTTCTGCTAGACCCAGCGTGTCATATACCAAACGAAAGAGCAAAAAATTCTGAGTATTTTGCAACGTTCCATGTTGAACAACGGCCGCTCCAGCCGAATTAACAACATTGAACCATGCATTTTTAGCATTACAGAATTCGTGACACGCCAATATTTAATCTAAACTCATCGTAGCATATACCACGTGAAAGAGCAAAAAATTCTGAATAATCTACACTTCAGTTCATGCCAAACTGTAATCTTGTGTTGATTCCACAATGCCCAAAGTACAAAAGTAGCTTTCACTCTGATAAGACCAAAAGAATACCTGACATGAAAAATTTTCCGCTAGACCCAGCGTGTCATATACCAAAACGAAAGAGCAAAAAATTCTGAGTATTTTTAAACGTTCCATGTTGAACAACGGCCGCTCCAGCCGAATTAACAACATTGAACCATGCATTTTTAGCATTAAAGAATTCGTGGCACGCCAATATTTAATCTAAACTCATCGTAGCATATACCACGTGAAAGAGCAAAAAATTCTGAATAATCTACACTTCAGTTCATGTCAAACTGTAATCTTGTGTTGATTCCACAATGCCCAAAGTACAAAAGTAGCTTTCACTCTGATAAGACCAAAAGAATACCTGACATGAAAAATTTTCTGCTAGACCCAGCGTGTCATATACCAAACGAAAGAGCAAAAAATTCTGAGTATTTTGCAACGTTCCATATTGAATAACGGCCGCTCCAGCCGAATTAACAACATTGAACCATGCATTTTTAGCATTACAGAATTCGTGACACGCCAATATTTAATCTAAACTCATCGTAGCATATACCACGTGAAAGAGCAAAAAATTCTGAATAATCTACACTTCAGTTCATGTCAAACTGTAATCTTGTGTTGATTCCACAATGCCCAAAGTACAAAAGTAGCTTTCACTCTGATAAGACCAAAAGAATACCTGACATGAAAAATTTTCTGCTAGACCCAGCGTGTCATATACCAAACGAAAGAGCAAAAAATTCTGAGTATTTTGCTCGTTCCCATGTTGAACAACGGCCGCTCCAGCCGAATTAACAACATTGAACCATGCATTTTTAGCATTAAAGAATTCGTAACACGCCAATATTTAATCTAAACTTATCGTAGCATATACCACGTGAAAGAGCAAAAAATTCTGAATAATCTACACTTCAGTTCATGTCAAACTGTAATCTTGTGTTGATTCCACAATGCCCAAAGTACAAAAGTGGCTTTCACTCTGATAAGACCAAAAGAATACCTGACATGAAAAATTTTCTGCTAGACCCAGCGTGTCATATACCAAACGAAAGAGCAAAAAATTCTGAGTATTTTGCAACGTTCCATGTTGAACAACGGCCGCTCCAGCCGAATTAACAACATTGAACCATGCATTTTTAGCATTACAGAATTCGTGACACGCCAATATTTAATCTAAACTCATCGTAGCATATACCACGTGAAAGAGCAAAAAATTCTGAATAATCTACACTTCAGTTCATGCCAAACTGTAATCTTGTGTTGATTCCACAATGCCCAAAGTACAAAAGTAGCTTTCACTCTGATAAGACCAAAAGAATACCTGACATGAAAAATTTTCCGCTAGACCCAGCGTGTCATATACCAAACGAAAGAGCAAAAAATTCTGAGTATTTTTAAACGTTCCATGTTGAACAACGGCCGCTCCAGCCGAATTAACAACATTGAACCATGCATTTTTAGCATTAAAGAATTCGTGGCACGCCAATATTTAATCTAAACTCATCGTAGCATATACCACGTGAAAGAGCAAAAAATTCTGAATAATCTACACTTCAGTTCATGTCAAACTGTAATCTTGTGTTGATTCCACAATGCCCAAAGTACAAAAGTAGCTTTCACTCTGATAAGACCAAAAGAATACCTGACATGAAAAATTTTCTGCTAGACCCAGCGTGTCATATACCAAACGAAAGAGCAAAAAATTCTGAGTATTTTGCAACGTTCCATATTGAATATCGGCCGCTCCAGCCGAATTAACAACATTGAACCATGCATTTTTAGCATTACAGAATTCGTGACACGCCAATATTTAATCTAAACTCATCGTAGCATATACCACGTGAAAGAGCAAAAAATTCTGAATAATCTACACTTCAGTTCATGTCAAACTGTAATCTTGTGTTGATTCCACAATGCCCAAAGTACAAAAGTAGCTTTCACTCTGATAAGACCAAAAGAATACCTGACATGAAAAATTTTCTGCTAGACCCAGCGTGTCATATACCAAACGAAAGAGCAAAAAATTCTGAGTATTTTTCAACGTTCGATGTTGAACAACGGCCGCTCCAGCCGAATTAACAACATTGAACCATGCATTTTTAGCATTAAAGAATTCGTGACACGCCAATATTTAATCTAAACTCATCGTAGCATATACCACGTGAAAGAGCAAAAAATTCTGAATAATCTACACTTCAGTTCATGTCAAACTGTAATCTTGTGTTGATTACACAATGCCCAAAGTACAAAAGTAGCTTTCACTCTGATAAGACCAAAAGAATACCTGACATGAAAAATTTTCTGCTAGACCCAGCGTGTCATATACCAAACGAAAGAGCAAAAAATTCTGAGTATTTTGCAACGTTCCATATTGAACAACGGCCGCTCCAGCCGAATTAACAACATTGAACCATGCATTTTTAGCATTAAAGAATTCGTGACACGCCAATATTTAATCTAAACTCATCGTAGCATATACCACGTGAAAGAGCAAAAAATTCTGAATAATCTACACTTCAGTTCATGTCAAACTGTAATCGTGTGTTGATTCCACAATGCCCAAAGTACAAAAGTAGCTTTCACTTTGATAAGACCAAAAGAATACCTGACATGAAACATTTTCCGCTAGACCCAGCGTGTCATATACCAAACGAAAGAGCAGAAAATTCTGAGTATTTTGCTCGTTCCCATGTTGAACAACGGCCGCTCCAGCCGAATTAACAACATTGAACCATGCATTTTTAGCATTACAGAATTCGTGACACGCCAATATTTAATCTAAACCCATCGTAGCATATACCACGTGAAAGAGCAAAAAATTCTGAATAATCTACACTTCAGTTCATGTCAAACTGTAATCTTGTGTTGATTCCACAATGCCCAAAGTACAAAAGTAGCTTTCACTCTGATAAGACCAAAAGAATACCTGACATGAAAAATTTTCCGCTAGACCCAGCGTTTCATATACCAAACGAAAGAGCAAAAAATTCTGAGTATTTTGCTCGTTCCCATGTTGAACAACGGCCGCTCCAGCCGAATTAACAACATTGAACCATGCATTTTTAGCATTAAAGAATTCGTGACACGCCAATATTTAATCTAAACCCATCGTAGCATATATCACGTGAAAGAGCAAAAAATTCTGAATAATCTACACTTCAGTTCATGTCAAACTGTAATCTTGTGTTGATTCCACAATGCCCAAAGTACAAAAGTGGCTTTCACTCTGATAAGACCAAAAGAATACCTGACATGATAAATTTTCTGCTAGACCCAGCGTGTCATATACCAAACGAAAGAGCAAAAAATTCTGAGTATTTTGCAACGTTCCATGTTGAACAACGGCCGCTCCAGCCGAATTAACAACATTGAACCATGCATTTTTAGCATTACAGAATTCGTGACACGCCAATATTTAATCTAAACTCATCGTAGCATATACCACGTGAAAGAGCAAAAAATTCTGAATAATCTACACTTCAGTTCATGTCAAACTGTAATCTTGTGTTGATTCCACAATGCCCAAAGTACAAAAGTAGCTTTCACTCTGATAAGACCAAAAGAATACCTGACATGAAAAATTTTCTGCTAGACCCAGCGTGTCATATACCAAACGAAAGAGCAAAAAATTCTGAGTATTTTTCAACGTTCCATGTTGAACAACGGCCGCTCCAGCCGAATTAACAACATTGAACCATAATACAAAAGTAGCTTTCACTCTGATAAGACCAAAAGAATACCTGACACGAAAAATTTTCTGCTAGACTCAGCGTGTCATATACCAAACGAAAGAGCAAGAAATTCTGAGTATTTTGCAACGTTCCATGTTGAACAACGGCCGCTCCAGCCGAATTAACAACATTGAACCATGCATTTTTAGCATTAAAGAATTCGTGACACGCCAATATTTAATCTAAACTTATCGTAGCATATACCACGTGAAAGAGCAAAAAATTCTGAATAATCTACACTTCAGTTCATGTCAAACTGTAATCTTGTGTTGATTCCACAATGCCCAAAGTACAAAAGTAGCTTTCACTCTGATAAGACCAAAAGAATACCTGACATGAAAAATTTTCTGCTAGACCCAGCGTTTCATATACCAAACGAAAGAGCAAAAAATTCTGAGTATTTTGCAACGTTTCATGTTGAACAACGGCCGCTCCAGCCGAATTAACAAAATTGAATTATGCATTTTCGGCAATAAAGAATTCGTGACACGTCAATGCTTTATCGAAACTTATCGTAGCATATACCACGTGAAAGAGCAAAAAAATCTGAATAATCTACACTTCAGTTCATGTCAAACTGTAATCTTGTGTTGATTCCACAATGCCCAAAGTACAAAAGTAGCTTTCACTCTGATTAGACCAAAAGAATACCTGACATGAAAAATTTTCTGCTAGACCCAGCGTGTCATATACCAAACGAAAGAGCAGAAAATTCTGAGTATTTTGCAACGTTCCATGTTGAACAACGGCCGCTCCAGCCGAATTAACAACATTGAACCATGCATTTTTAGCATTAAAGAATTCGTGACACGCCAATATTTAATCTAAACTTATCGTAGCATATACCACGTGAAAGAGCAAAAAATTCTGAATAATCTACACTTCAGTTCATGTCAAACTGTAATCTTGTGCTGATTCCACAAAGCCCAAAATACAAAAGTAGCTTTCACTCTGATAAGACCAAAAGAATACCTGACACGAAAAATTTTCTGCTAGACTCAGCGTGTCATATACCAAACGAAAGAGCAAAAAATTCTGAGTATTTTGCAACGTTCCATGTTGAACAACGGCCGCTCCAGCCGAATTAACAACATTGAACCATGCATTTTTAGCATTAAAGAATTCGTGACACGCCAATATTTAATCTAAACTTATCGTAGCATATACCACGTGAAAGAGCA
This sequence comes from Parapristionchus giblindavisi, assembly GCA_943737045.1. Classification (NCBI taxonomy): domain Eukaryota; kingdom Metazoa; phylum Nematoda; class Chromadorea; order Rhabditida; family Diplogasteridae; genus Parapristionchus; species Parapristionchus giblindavisi. The sequence continues at coordinate 559,643 of CALSFV010000035.1, forward strand.
AAAAATTCTGAATAATCTACACTTCAGTTCATGTCAAACTGTAATCTTGTGCTGATTCCACAAAGCCCAAAATACAAAAGTAGCTTTCACTCTGATAAGACCAAAAGAATACCTGACACGAAAAATTTTCTGCTAGACTCAGCGTGTCATATACCAAACGAAAGAGCAAAAAATTCTGAGTATTTTGCAACGTTCCATGTTGAACAACGGCCGCTCCAGCCGAATTAACAACATTGAACCATGCATTTTTAGCATTAAAGAATTCGTGACACGCCAATATTTAATCTAAACTTATCGTAGCATATACCACGTGAAAGAGCAAAAAATTCTGAATAATCTACACTTCAGTTCATGTCAAACTGTAATCTTGTGCTGATTCCACAAAGCCCAAAATACAAAAGTAGCTTTCACTCTGATAAGACCAAAAGAATACCTGACACGAAAAATTTTCTGCTAGACTCAGCGTGTCATATACCAAACGAAAGAGCAAAAAATTCTGAGTATTTTGCAACGTTCCATGTTGAACAACGGCCGCTCCAGCCGAATTAACAACATTGAACCATGCATTTTTAGCATTAAAGAATTCGTGACACGCCAATATTTAATCTAAACTTATCGTAGCATATACCACGTGAAAGAGCAAAAAATTCTGAATAATCTACACTTCAGTTCATGTCAAACTGTAATCTTGTGCTGATTCCACAAAGCCCAAAATACAAAAGTAGCTTTCACTCTGATAAGACCAAAAGAATACCTGACACGAAAAATTTTCTGCTAGACTCAGCGTGTCATATACCAAACGAAAGAGCAAAAAATTCTGAGTATTTTGCAACGTTCCATGTTGAACAACGGCCGCTCCAGCCGAATTAACAACATTGAACCATGCATTTTTAGCATTAAAGAATTCGTGACACGCCAATATTTAATCTAAACTTATCGTAGCATATACCACGTGAAAGAGCAAAAAATTCTGAATAATCTACACTTCAGTTCATGTCAAACTGTAATCTTGTGTTGATTCCACAATGCCCAAAGTACAAAAGTAGCTTTCACTCTGATAAGACCAAAAGAATACCTGACATGAAAAATTTTCTGCTAGACCCAGCGTGTCATATACCAAACGAAAGAGCAAAAAATTCTGAGTATTTTGCAACGTTTCATGTTGAACAACGGCCGCTCCAGCCGAATTAACAAAATTGAATTATGCATTTTCGGCAATAAAGAATTCGTGACACGTCAATGCTTTATCGAAACTTATCGTAGCATATACCACGTGAAAGAGCAAAAAATTCTGAATAATCTACACTTAAGTTCATGTCAAACTGTAATCTTGTGTTGATTCCACAATGCTCAAAGTACAAAAGTAGCTTTCACTCTGATTAGACCAAAAGAATACCTGACATGAAAAATTTTCTGCTAGACCCAGCGTGTCATATACCAAACGAAAGAGCAAAAAATTCTGAGTATTTTGCAACGTTCCATGTTGAACAACGGCCTCTCCAGCCGAATTAACAACATTGAACCATGCATTTTTAGCATTAAAGAATTCGTGACACGCCAATATTTAATCTAAACTTATCGTAGCATATACCACGTGAAAGAGCAAAAAATTCTGAATAATCTACACTTCAGTTCATGTCAAACTGTAATCTTGTGCTGATTCCACAAAGCCCAAAATACAAAAGTAGCTTTCACTCTGATAAGACCAAAAGAATACCTGACACGAAAAATTTTCTGCTAGACTCAGCGTGTCATATACCAAACGAAAGAGCAAAAAATTCTGAGTATTTTGCAACGTTCCATGTTGAACAACGGCCGCTCCAGCCGAATTAACAACATTGAACCATGCATTTTTAGCATTAAAGAATTCGTGACACGCCAATATTTAATCTAAACTTATCGTAGCATATACCACGTGAAAGAGCAAAAAATTCTGAATAATCTACACTTCAGTTCATGTCAAACTGTAATCTTGTGCTGATTCCACAAAGCCCAAAATACAAAAGTAGCTTTCACTCTGATAAGACCAAAAGAATACCTGACACGAAAAATTTTCTGCTAGACTCAGCGTGTCATATACCAAACGAAAGAGCAAAAAATTCTGAGTATTTTGCAACGTTCCATGTTGAACAACGGCCGCTCCAGCCGAATTAACAACATTGAACCATGCATTTTTAGCATTAAAGAATTCGTGACACGCCAATATTTAATCTAAACTTATCGTAGCATATACCACGTGAAAGAGCAAAAAATTCTGAATAATCTACACTTCAGTTCATGTCAAACTGTAACCTTGTGTTGATTCCACAATGCCCAAAGTACAAAAGTAGCTTTCACTCTGATAAGACCAAAAGAATACCTGACATGAAAAATTTTCTGCTAGACTCAGCGTGTCATATACCAAACGAAAGAGCAAAAAATTCTGAGTATTTTGCAACGTTTCATGTTGAACAACGGCCGCTCCAGCCGAATTAACAAAATTGAATTATGCATTTTCGGCAATAAAGAATTCGTGACACGTCAATATTTAATCTAAACTTATCGTAGCATATACCACGTGAAAGAGCAAAAAACTCTGAATAATCTACACTTTAGTTCATGTCAAACTGTAATCTTGTGTTGATTCCACAATGCCCAAAGTACAAAAGTAGCTTTCACTCTGATAATACCAAAAGAATACCTGACATGAAAAATTTTCTGCTAGACCCAGCGTGTCATATACCAAACGAAAGAGCAAAACATTCTGAGTATTTTGCAACGTTTCATGTTGAACAACGGCCGCTCCAGCCGAATTAACAAAATTGAATTATGCATTTTCGGCAATAAAGAATTCGTGACACGTCAATGCTTTATCGAAACTTATCGTAGCATATACCACGTGAAAGAGCAAAAAATTCTGAATAATCTACACTAAAGTTCATGTCAAACTGTAATCTTGTGTTGATTCCACAATGCCCAAAGTACAAAAGTAGCTTTCACTCTGATTAGACCAAAAGAATACCTGACATGAAAAATTTTCTGCTAGACCCAGCGTGTCATATACCAAACGAAAGAGCAAAAAATTCTGAGTATTTTGCAACGTTCCATGTTGAACAACGGCCGCTCCAGCCGAATTAACAACATTGAACCATGCATTTTTAGCATTAAAGAATTCGTGACACGCCAATATTTAATCTAAACTTATCGTAGCATATACCACGTGAAAGAGCAAAAAATTCTGAATAATCTACACTTCAGTTCATGTCAAACTGTAATCTTGTGCTGATTCCACAAAGCCCAAAATACAAAAGTAGCTTTCACTCTGATAAGACCAAAAGAATACCTGACACGAAAAATTTTCTGCTAGACTCAGCGTGTCATATACCAAACGAAAGAGCAAAAAATTCTGAGTATTTTGCAACGTTCCATGTTGAACAACGGCCGCTCCAGCCGAATTAACAACATTGAACCATGCATTTTTAGCATTAAAGAATTCGTGACACGCCAATATTTAATCTAAACTTATCGTAGCATATACCACGTGAAAGAGCAAAAAATTCTGAATAATCTACACTTCAGTTCATGTCAAACTGTAATCTTGTGCTGATTCCACAAAGCCCAAAATACAAAAGTAGCTTTCACTCTGATAAGACCAAAAGAATACCTGACACGAAAAATTTTCTGCTAGACTCAGCGTGTCATATACCAAACGAAAGAGCAAAAAATTCTGAGTATTTTGCAACGTTCCATGTTGAACAACGGCCGCTCCAGCCGAATTAACAACATTGAACCATGCATTTTTAGCATTAAAGAATTCGTGACACGCCAATATTTAATCTAAACTTATCGTAGCATATACCACGTGAAAGAGCAAAAAATTCTGAATAATCTACACTTCAGTTCATGTCAAACTGTAACCTTGTGTTGATTCCACAATGCCCAAAGTACAAAAGTAGCTTTCACTCTGATAAGACCAAAAGAATACCTGACATGAAAAATTTTCTGCTAGACTCAGCGTGTCATATACCAAACGAAAGAGCAAAAAATTCTGAGTATTTTGCAACGTTTCATGTTGAACAACGGCCGCTCCAGCCGAATTAACAAAATTGAATTATGCATTTTCGGCAATAAAGAATTCGTGACACGTCAATATTTAATCTAAACTTATCGTAGCATATACCACGTGAAAGAGCAAAAAATTCTGAATAATCTACACTTCAGTTCATGTCAAACTGTAATCTTGTGCTGATTCCACAAAGCCCAAAATACAAAAGTAGCTTTCACTCTGATAAGACCAAAAGAATACCTGACACGAAAAATTTTCTGCTAGACTCAGCGTGTCATATACCAAACGAAAGAGCAAAAAATTCTGAGTATTTTGCAACGTTTCATGTTGAACAACGGCCGCTCCAGCCGAATTAACAAAATTGAATTATGCATTTTCGGCAATAAAGAATTCGTGACACGTCAATATTTAATCTAAACTTATCGTAGCATATACCACGTGAAAGAGCAAAAAATTCTGAATAATCTACACTTCAGTTCATGTCAAACTGTAATCTTGTGCTGATTCCACAAAGCCCAAAATACAAAAGTAGCTTTCACTCTGATAAGACCAAAAGAATACCTGACACGAAAAATTTTCTGCTAGACTCAGCGTGTCATATACCAAACGAAAGAGCAAAAAATTCTGAGTATTTTGCAACGTTCCATGTTGAACAACGGCCGCTCCAGCCGAATTAACAACATTGAACCATGCATTTTTAGCATTAAAGAATTCGTGACACGCCAATATTTAATCTAAACTTATCGTAGCATATACCACGTGAAAGAGCAAAAAATTCTGAATAATCTACACTTCAGTTCATGTCAAACTGTAATCTTGTGCTGATTCCACAAAGCCCAAAATACAAAAGTAGCTTTCACTCTGATAAGACCAAAAGAATACCTGACACGAAAAAATTTCTGCTAGACTCAGCGTGTCATATACCAAACGAAAGAGCAAAAAATTCTGAGTATTTTGCAACGTTTCATGTTGAACAACGGCCGCTCCAGCCGAATTAACAAAATTGAATTATGCATTTTCGGCAATAAAGAATTCGTGACACGTCAATATTTAATCTAAACTTATCGTAGCATATACCACGTGAAAGAGCAAAAAATTCTGAATAATCTACACTTCAGTTCATGTCAAACTGTAATCTTGTGCTGATTCCACAAAGCCCAAAATACAAAAGTAGCTTTCACTCTGATAAGACCAAAAGAATACCTGACACGAAAAATTTTCTGCTAGACTCAGCGTGTCATATACCAAACGAAAGAGCAAAAAATTCTGAGTATTTTGCAACGTTCCATGTTGAACAACGGCCGCTCCAGCCGAATTAACAACATTGAACCATGCATTTTTAGCATTAAAGAATTCGTGACACGCCAATATTTAATCTAAACTTATCGTAGCATATACCACGTGAAAGAGCAAAAAATTCTGAATAATCTACACTTCAGTTCATGTCAAACTGTAATCTTGTGCTGATTCCACAAAGCCCAAAATACAAAAGTAGCTTTCACTCTGATAAGACCAAAAGTATACCTGACACGAAAAATTTTCTGCTAGACTCAGCGTGTCATATACCAAACGAAAGAGCAAAAAATTCTGAGTATTTTGCAACGTTCCATGTTGAACAACGGCCGCTCCAGCCGAATTAACAACATTGAACCATGCATTTTTAGCATTAAAGAATTCGTGACACGCCAATATTTAATCTAAACTTATCGTAGCATATACCACGTGAAAGAGCAAAAAAATCTGAATAATCTACACTTCAGTTCATGTCAAACTGTAATCTTGTGCTGATTCCACAAAGCCCAAAATACAAAAGTAGCTTTCACTCTGATAAGACCAAAAGAATACCTGACACGAAAAAATTTCTGCTAGACTCAGCGTGTCATATACCAAACGAAAGAGCAAAAAATTCTGAGTATTTTGCAACGTTCCATGTTGAACAACGGCCGCTCCAGCCGAATTAACAAAATTGAATTATGCATTTTCGGCAATAAAGAATTCGTGACACGTCAATATTTAATCTAAACTTATCGTAGCATATACCACGTGAAAGAGCAAAAAATTCTGAATAATCTACACTTCAGTTCATGTCAAACTGTAACCTTGTGTTGATTCCACAATGCCCAAAGTACAAAAGTAGCTTTCACTCTGATAAGACCAAAAGAATACCTGACATGAAAAATTTTCTGCTAGACTCAGCGTGTCATATACCAAACGAAAGAGCAAAAAATTCTGAGTATTTTGCAACGTTTCATGTTGAACAACGGCCGCTCCAGCCGAATTAACAAAATTGAATTATGCATTTTCGGCAATAAAGAATTCGTGACACGTCAATATTTAATCTAAACTTATCGTAGCATATACCACGTGAAAGAGCAAAAAACTCTGAATAATCTACACTTTAGTTCATGTCAAACTGTAATCTTGTGTTGATTCCACAATGCCCAAAGTACAAAAGTAGCTTTCACTCTGATAATACCAAAAGAATACCTGACATGAAAAATTTTCTGCTAGACCCAGCGTGTCATATACCAAACGAAAGAGCAAAACATTCTGAGTATTTTGCAACGTTTCATGTTGAACAACGGCCGCTCCAGCCGAATTAACAAAATTGAATTATGCATTTTCGGCAATAAAGAATTCGTGACACGTCAATGCTTTATCGAAACTTATCGTAGCATATACCACGTGAAAGAGCAAAAAATTCTGAATAATCTACACTAAAGTTCATGTCAAACTGTAATCTTGTGTTGATTCCACAATGCCCAAAGTACAAAAGTAGCTTTCACTCTGATTAGACCAAAAGAATACCTGACATGAAAAATTTTCTGCTAGACCCAGCGTGTCATATACCAAACGAAAGAGCAAAAAATTCTGAGTATTTTGCAACGTTCCATGTTGAACAACGGCCGCTCCAGCCGAATTAACAACATTGAACCATGCATTTTTAGCATTAAAGAATTCGTGACACGCCAATATTTAATCTAAACTTATCGTAGCATATACCACGTGAAAGAGCAAAAAATTCTGAATAATCTACACTTCAGTTCATGTCAAACTGTAATCTTGTGCTGATTCCACAAAGCCCAAAATACAAAAGTAGCTTTCACTCTGATAAGACCAAAAGAATACCTGACACGAAAAATTTTCTGCTAGACTCAGCGTGTCATATACCAAACGAAAGAGCAAAAAATTCTGAGTATTTTGCAACGTTCCATGTTGAACAACGGCCGCTCCAGCCGAATTAACAACATTGAACCATGCATTTTTAGCATTAAAGAATTCGTGACACGCCAATATTTAATCTAAACTTATCGTAGCATATACCACGTGAAAGAGCAAAAAATTCTGAATAATCTACACTTCAGTTCATGTCAAACTGTAATCTTGTGCTGATTCCACAAAGCCCAAAATACAAAAGTAGCTTTCACTCTGATAAGACCAAAAGAATACCTGACACGAAAAATTTTCTGCTAGACTCAGCGTGTCATATACCAAACGAAAGAGCAAAAAATTCTGAGTATTTTGCAACGTTCCATGTTGAACAACGGCCGCTCCAGCCGAATTAACAACATTGAACCATGCATTTTTAGCATTAAAGAATTCGTGACACGCCAATATTTAATCTAAACTTATCGTAGCATATACCACGTGAAAGAGCAAAAAATTCTGAATAATCTACACTTCAGTTCATGTCAAACTGTAACCTTGTGTTGATTCCACAATGCCCAAAGTACAAAAGTAGCTTTCACTCTGATAAGACCAAAAGAATACCTGACATGAAAAATTTTCTGCTAGACTCAGCGTGTCATATACCAAACGAAAGAGCAAAAAATTCTGAGTATTTTGCAACGTTTCATGTTGAACAACGGCCGCTCCAGCCGAATTAACAAAATTGAATTATGCATTTTCGGCAATAAAGAATTCGTGACACGTCAATATTTAATCTAAACTTATCGTAGCATATACCACGTGAAAGAGCAAAAAATTCTGAATAATCTACACTTCAGTTCATGTCAAACTGTAATCTTGTGCTGATTCCACAAAGCCCAAAATACAAAAGTAGCTTTCACTCTGATAAGACCAAAAGAATACCTGACACGAAAAATTTTCTGCTAGACTCAGCGTGTCATATACCAAACGAAAGAGCAAAAAATTCTGAGTATTTTGCAACGTTTCATGTTGAACAACGGCCGCTCCAGCCGAATTAACAAAATTGAATTATGCATTTTCGGCAATAAAGAATTCGTGACACGTCAATATTTAATCTAAACTTATCGTAGCATATACCACGTGAAAGAGCAAAAAATTCTGAATAATCTACACTTCAGTTCATGTCAAACTGTAATCTTGTGCTGATTCCACAAAGCCCAAAATACAAAAGTAGCTTTCACTCTGATAAGACCAAAAGAATACCTGACACGAAAAATTTTCTGCTAGACTCAGCGTGTCATATACCAAACGAAAGAGCAAAAAATTCTGAGTATTTTGCAACGTTCCATGTTGAACAACGGCCGCTCCAGCCGAATTAACAACATTGAACCATGCATTTTTAGCATTAAAGAATTCGTGACACGCCAATATTTAATCTAAACTTATCGTAGCATATACCACGTGAAAGAGCAAAAAATTCTGAATAATCTACACTTCAGTTCATGTCAAACTGTAATCTTGTGCTGATTCCACAAAGCCCAAAATACAAAAGTAGCTTTCACTCTGATAAGACCAAAAGAATACCTGACACGAAAAAATTTCTGCTAGACTCAGCGTGTCATATACCAAACGAAAGAGCAAAAAATTCTGAGTATTTTGCAACGTTTCATGTTGAACAACGGCCGCTCCAGCCGAATTAACAAAATTGAATTATGCATTTTCGGCAATAAAGAATTCGTGACACGTCAATATTTAATCTAAACTTATCGTAGCATATACCACGTGAAAGAGCAAAAAATTCTGAATAATCTACACTTCAGTTCATGTCAAACTGTAATCTTGTGCTGATTCCACAAAGCCCAAAATACAAAAGTAGCTTTCACTCTGATAAGACCAAAAGAATACCTGACACGAAAAATTTTCTGCTAGACTCAGCGTGTCATATACCAAACGAAAGAGCAAAAAATTCTGAGTATTTTGCAACGTTCCATGTTGAACAACGGCCGCTCCAGCCGAATTAACAACATTGAACCATGCATTTTTAGCATTAAAGAATTCGTGACACGCCAATATTTAATCTAAACTTATCGTAGCATATACCACGTGAAAGAGCAAAAAATTCTGAATAATCTACACTTCAGTTCATGTCAAACTGTAATCTTGTGCTGATTCCACAAAGCCCAAAATACAAAAGTAGCTTTCACTCTGATAAGACCAAAAGAATACCTGACACGAAAAAATTTCTGCTAGACTCAGCGTGTCATATACCAAACGAAAGAGCAAAAAATTCTGAGTATTTTGCAACGTTCCATGTTGAACAACGGCCGCTCCAGCCGAATTAACAACATTGAACCATGCATTTTTAGCATTAAAGAATTCGTGACACGCCAATATTTAATCTAAACTTATCGTAGCATATACCACGTGAAAGAGCAAAAAATTCTGAATAATCTACACTTCAGTTCATGTCAAACTGTAATCTTGTGCTGATTCCACAAAGCCCAAAATACAAAAGTAGCTTTCACTCTGATAAGACCAAAAGAATACCTGACACGAAAAAATTTCTGCTAGACTCAGCGTGTCATATACCAAACGAAAGAGCAAAAAATTCTGAGTATTTTGCAACGTTTCATGTTGAACAACGGCCGCTCCAGCCGAATTAACAAAATTGAATTATGCATTTTCGGCAATAAAGAATTCGTGACACGTCAATATTTAATCTAAACTTATCGTAGCATATACCACGTGAAAGAGCAAAAAATTCTGAATAATCTACACTTCAGTTCATGTCAAACTGTAATCTTGTGCTGATTCCACAAAGCCCAAAATACAAAAGTAGCTTTCACTCTGATAAGACCAAAAGTATACCTGACACGAAAAATTTTCTGCTAGACTCAGCGTGTCATATACCAAACGAAAGAGCAAAAAATTCTGAGTATTTTGCAACGTTCCATGTTGAACAACGGCCGCTCCAGCCGAATTAACAACATTGAACCATGCATTTTTAGCATTAAAGAATTCGTGACACGCCAATATTTAATCTAAACTTATCGTAGCATATACCACGTGAAAGAGCAAAAAAATCTGAATAATCTACACTTCAGTTCATGTCAAACTGTAATCTTGTGCTGATTCCACAAAGCCCAAAATACAAAAGTAGCTTTCACTCTGATAAGACCAAAAGAATACCTGACACGAAAAAATTTCTGCTAGACTCAGCGTGTCATATACCAAACGAAAGAGCAAAAAATTCTGAGTATTTTGCAACGTTCCATGTTGAACAACGGCCGCTCCAGCCGAATTAACAAAATTGAATTATGCATTTTCGGCAATAAAGAATTCGTGACACGTCAATATTTAATCTAAACTTATCGTAGCATATACCACGTGAAAGAGCAAAAAATTCTGAATAATCTACACTTCAGTTCATGTCAAACTGTAATCTTGTGCTGATTCCACAAAGCCCAAAATACAAAAGTAGCTTTCACTCTGATAAGACCAAAAGAATACCTGACACGAAAAATTTTCTGCTAGACTCAGCGTGTCATATACCAAACGAAAGAGCAAAAAATTCTGAGTATTTTGCAACGTTCCATGTTGAACAACGGCCGCTCCAGCCGAATTAACAACATTGAACCATGCATTTTTAGCATTAAAGAATTCGTGACACGCCAATATTTAATCTAAACTTATCGTAGCATATACCACGTGAAAGAGCAAAAAATTCTGAATAATCTACACTTCAGTTCATGTCAAACTGTAATCTTGTGCTGATTCCACAAAGCCCAAAATACAAAAGTAGCTTTCACTCTGATAAGACCAAAAGAATACCTGACACGAAAAAATTTCTGCTAGACTCAGCGTGTCATATACCAAACGAAAGAGCAAAAAATTCTGAGTATTTTGCAACGTTCCATGTTGAACAACGGCCGCTCCAGCCGAATTAACAAAATTGAATTATGCATTTTCGGCAATAAAGAATTCGTGACACGTCAATATTTAATCTAAACTTATCGTAGCATATACCACGTGAAAGAGCAAAAAATTCTGAATAATCTACACTTCAGTTCATGTCAAACTGTAATCTTGTGCTGATTCCACAAAGCCCAAAATACAAAAGTAGCTTTCACTCTGATAAGACCAAAAGAATACCTGACACGAAAAATTTTCTGCTAGACTCAGCTTGTCATATACCAAACGAAAGAGCAAAAAATTCTGAGTATTTTGCAACGTTCCATGTTGAACAACGGCCGCTCCAGCCGAATTAACAACATTGAACCATGCATTTTTAGCATTAAAGAATTCGTGACACGCCAATATTTAATCTAAACTTATCGTAGCATATACCACGTGAAAGAGCAAAAAATTCTGAATAATCTACACTTCAGTTCATGTCAAACTGTAATCTTGTGCTGATTCCACAAAGCCCAAAATACAAAAGTAGCTTTCACTCTGATAAGACCAAAAGAATACCTGACACGAAACATTTTCTGCTAGACTCAGCGTGTCATATACCAAACGAAAGAGCAAAAAATTCTGAGTATTTTGCAACGTTTCATGTTGAACAACGGCCGCTCCAGCCGAATTAACAAAATTGAATTATGCATTTTCGGCAATAAAGAATTAGTGACACGTCAATGCTTTATCGAAACTTATCGTAGCATATACCACGTGAAAGAGCAAAAAATTCTGAATAATCTACACTTCAGTTCATGTCAAACTGTAATCTTCTGTTGATTCCACAATGTCCAAAGTACAAAAGTAGCTTTCACTCTGATAAGACCAAAAGAATACCTGACATGAAAAATTTTCTGCTAGACTCAGCGTGTCATATACCAAACGAAAGAGCAAAAAATTCTGAGTATTTTGCAACGTTCCATGTTGAACAACGGCCGCTCCAGCCGAATTAACAACATTGAACCATGCATTTTTAGCATTAAAGAATTCGTGACACGCCAATATTTAATCTAAACTTATCGTAGCATATACCACGTGAAAGAGCAAAAAATTCTGAATAATCTACACTTCAGTTCATGTCAAACTGTAATCTTGTGCTGATTCCACAAAGCCCAAAATACAAAAGTAGCTTTCACTCTGATAAGACCAAAAGAATACCTGACACGAAACATTTTCTGCTAGACTCAGCGTGTCATATACCAAACGAAAGAGCAAAAAATTCTGAGTATTTTGCAACGTTTCATGTTGAACAACGGCCGCTCCAGCCGAATTAACAAAATTGAATTATGCATTTTCGGCAATAAAGAATTCGTGACACGTCAATATTTAATCTAAACTTATCGTAGCATATACCACGTGAAAGAGCAAAAAATTCTGAATAATCTACACTTCAGTTCATGTCAAACTGTAATCTTGTGTTGATTCCACAATGCCCAAAGTACAAAAGTAGCTTTCACTCTGATAAGACCAAAAGAATACCTGACATGAAAAATTTTCTGCTAGACTCAGCGTGTCATATACCAAACGAAAGAGCAAAAAATTCTGAGTATTTTGCAACGTTCCATGTTGAACAACGGCCGCTCCAGCCGAATTAACAACATTGAACCATGCATTTTTAGCATTAAAGAATTCGTGACACGCCAATATTTAATCTAAACTTATCGTAGCATATACCACGTGAAAGAGCAAAAAATTCTGAATAATCTACACTTCAGTTCATGTCAAACTGTAATCTTGTGCTGATTCCACAAAGCCCAAAATACAAAAGTAGCTTTCACTCTGATAAGACCAAAAGAATACCTGACACGAAAAATTTTCTGCTAGACTCAGCGTGTCATATACCAAACGAAAGAGCAAAAAAATCTGGGTATTTTGCAACGTTTCATGTTGAACAACGGCCGCTCCAGCCGAATTAACAAAATTGAATTATGCATTTTCGGCAATAAAGAATTCGTGACACGTCAATATTTAATCTAAACTTATCGTAGCATATACCACGTGAAAGAGCAAAAAATTCTGAATAATCCACACTTCAGTTCATGTCAAACTGTAATCTTGTGCTGATTCCACAAAGCCCAAAATACAAAAGTAGCTTTCACTCTGATAAGACCAAAAGAATACCTGACACGAAAAATTTTCTGCTAGACTCAGCGTGTCATATACCAAACGAAAGAGCAAAAAATTCTGAGTATTTTGCAACGTTCCATGTTGAACAACGGCCGCTCCAGCCGAATTAACAACATTGAACCATGCATTTTTAGCATTAAAGAATTCGTGACACGCCAATATTTAATCTAAACTTATCGTAGCATATACCACGTGAAAGAGCAAAAAATTCTGAATAATCTACACTTCAGTTCATGTCAAACTGTAATCTTGTGCTGATTCCACAAAGCCCAAAATACAAAAGTAGCTTTCACTCTGATAAGACCAAAAGAATACCTGACACGAAAAAATTTCTGCTAGAGTCAGCGTGTCATATACCAAACGAAAGAGCAAAAAATTCTGAGTATTTTGCAACGTTCCATGTTGAACAACGGCCGCTCCAGCCGAATTAACAACATTGAACCATGCATTTTAAGCATTAAAGAATTCGTGACACGCCAATATTTAATCTAAACTTATCGTAGCATATACCACGTGAAAGAGCAAAAAATTCTGAATAATCTACACTTCAGTTCATGTCAAACTGTAATCTTGTGCTGATTCCACAAAGCCCAAAATACAAAAGTAGCTTTCACTCTGATAAGACCAAAAGAATACCTGACACGAAAAATTTTCTGCTAGACTCAGCGTGTCATATACCAAACGAAAGAGCAAAAAATTCTGAGTATTTTGCAACGTTCCATGTTGAACAACGGCCGCTCCAGCCGAATTAACAACATTGAACCATGCATTTTTAGCATTAAAGAATTCGTGACACGCCAATATTTAATCTAAACTTATCGTAGCATATACCACGTGAAAGAGCAAAAAATTCTGAATAATCTACACTTCAGTTCATGTCAAACTGTAATCTTGTGCTGATTCCACAAAGCCCAAAATACAAAAGTAGCTTTCACTCTGATAAGACCAAAAGAATACCTGACACGAAAAATTTTCTGCTAGACTCAGCGTGTCATATACCAAACGAAAGAGCAAAAAATTCTGAGTATTTTGCAACGTTCCATGTTGAACAACGGCCGCTCCAGCCGAATTAACAACATTGAACCATGCATTTTTAGCATTAAAGAATTCGTGACACGCCAATATTTAATCTAAACTTATCGTAGCATATACCACGTGAAAGAGCAAAAAATTCTGAATAATCTACACTTCAGTTCATGTCAAACTGTAATCTTGTGCTGATTCCACAAACCCCAAAATACAAAAGTAGCTTTCACTCTGATAAGACCAAAAGAATACCTGACACGAAAAAATTTCTGCTAGACTCAGCGTGTCATATACCAAACGAAAGAGCAAAAAATTCTGAGTATTTTGCAACGTTCCATGTTGAACAACGGCCGCTCCAGCCGAATTAACAAAATTGAATTATGCATTTTCGGCAATAAAGAATTCGTGACACGTCAATATTTAATCTAAACTTATCGTAGCATATACCACGTGAAAGAGCAAAAAATTCTGAATAATCTACACTTCAGTTCATGTCAAACTGTAATCTTGTGCTGATTCCACAAAGCCCAAAATACAAAAGTAGCTTTCACTCTGATAAGACCAAAAGAATACCTGACACGAAAAATTTTCTGCTAGACTCAGCGTGTCATATACCAAACGAAAGAGCAAAAAATTCTGAGTATTTTGCAACGTTCCATGTTGAACAACGGCCGCTCCAGCCGAATTAACAACATTGAACCATGCATTTTTAGCATTAAAGAATTCGTGACACGCCAATATTTAATCTAAACTTATCGTAGCATATACCACGTGAAAGAGCAAAAAATTCTGAATAATCTACACTTCAGTTCATGTCAAACTGTAATCTTGTGCTGATTCCACAAAGCCCAAAATACAAAAGTAGCTTTCACTCTGATAAGACCAAAAGAATACCTGACACGAAAAAATTTCTGCTAGACTCAGCGTGTCATATACCAAACGAAAGAGCAAAAAATTCTGAGTATTTTGCAACGTTCTATGTTGAACAACGGCCGCTCCAGCCGAATTAAAGGGAGAGTAACCTCGCTCAATGAACCCATTCAACCCGTGTTATCTCTCACATGGATAGTTGGTGATACTGTATTGATACCACCCAATGCATGAAAAAGTGACAAGTTCCCACAGGAATTGAACTTGCGATAACTCGGCCTCAAGCCAAGGCTCTTCCCGACTGAGCTATTTAGTCACTTGTCAGAAATGGATATAAACGATATAATCAAGGGACAGTTCGTTTCAAATTGAGAATGTAAATTAATACAAAAGATGAGACAGAGCAAGGAATCGAACCACAGATTCCCTGTTAATGAAAGACAAGATTCTTACCAACTGAGCTAAGGTTGCACAGTTCCAGAGATACCCATGGCAGACGATGTTCTCAATGTAGATTCATTGCGAGATTTACATCTCACTTATTTAGAACTGAACAATTTTACTTGTGTAATATTGGTTTCATATACTTGAAAATATACAAACACGAAAGTGGAATAACAAACAATTAGCGAAAGAATGTAGATCTCTTAATGATCTTACTTAGTAGATTTATCTCTCCTTCTACGCTTAATCATGATCTTCGTGTATATTTAATTCCATGTATAACTAACACATACTGTACCTTTGAGACATCATTTATTATTCTTTACAAAACAATCAATAATGAAGATGAACATTCATAAATAATTAAGGCGATTGAAGAAGATACTGGAACAGAATGAAACTATAATCACAAATGTACTTACTTTAAATCTAATACTATGAAACCACAATGGCATACTTTTGTTATTGTTTTCCTTAGTTCGTTTCTATTCTATCACAATTTACTCAACCTCCGGTTTTAAATAATAAAGCAGTAAGTAGCAAGCAAAAAGTACCTTACTTGTCTGGTGTTGAAATCCATGCATGAATTTAGGTACAAGTATAACCATTCCATGCATGATCATACATGAAACATCCGTGGTTCGTGAACTTCCGTGATCATGCACTAATTTTCCGTGATTTTACATGGAATGACAGAATCCATGCATG
Source organism: Parapristionchus giblindavisi (assembly GCA_943737045.1). NCBI lineage: Eukaryota > Metazoa > Nematoda > Chromadorea > Rhabditida > Diplogasteridae > Parapristionchus > Parapristionchus giblindavisi. The sequence goes on from CALSFV010000035.1 coordinate 575,970, forward strand.
ATCACGGATAATCGATGGATAATCTATTTTCCATGCTAGATCGTGCCATTAATTGCACGAACTTTACTTGAATCATGCATGGATTCAAACACCTGGGTTTTTATTAATTTTCAGTTACTTTTTCTCATGAGTATATGGAGAAAAAGTAGATAAAAAGTAAGTTACCTTTCGCGCATTATTTACTACAATATTACCACACAAAACCGGAGACCTACTTATGTAATCCCTCCAATTGTTCTTCTCTCTTGAGACCTCCACCCTATCGTCGAATGTAGACGCATCCGATTTGATCTGCAACTACTTTATGATTATTGATTGTAATAACTATTGCAACTACTAATTATTAATAACTACTAACTATTAATAACTACTAACTATTGCCATATTATTACTATTAATCAACACGTACGGATAGAATAGAGCGAACTAGTTCGAGCTAAAACCAACAAGAAGATCAGCGACTATCAAATCGAAACAGAAAGGAAAGAATATAGGAGAAACTGTATACTAAAGCGTTAATTAGATGGAAATAGGAGCACGTAACCACCGGATAAATGCAAAAGTATAGTATAAAAGTGAAGAATAAGGCCCTTTCCTTAGTTTATGTTTCGCATGATCCGTTCTTCTGCATTAGTGCCGAAATAGGACAGAGTGGATTGACGAAGCAATGGAGGGGGAAGGTAATTAAGTATGAAATATCACTATTGAAATAAGTAAAAGCATTGGAAATAACAAGAAGTCAACGAAGGACAGGGTCGGTTACACCCTACAAGACCTGCCTAATTCTATTTATTCGTAGATTTTTAAAGAGTAACGAACCTCATAAGATATTCTCGGCAACGTGAGACCATTATCTCTTCAATTTAACTCGCAGAACGATTGAGAGAGATGTCGAAACTGTCAAGCTGAAAATGCATGATTGAAAAGGGGAAAAGTCAACAAAAGAACATGAATATACCAACGTTTTCTCATTGGGCAGCGTAGAAACTAAACTATTGATGGTATGTACACGTTTTACAACAAGAAAAACGAAAATAAACATAAAAAGATGAGCAGAAAGGTGAAAATGTTCAGCGAGGGAAATGAGTTGGCAAATTGCCAAAAGATTGACGAAAATAACTACTCTCTCACTGGCTCTCCGTGCGGGAGATAATTTGCTCCGATGGGCCAATTTTCTTTGGACATTTGGTATACTGTTTTTGACTGAGGTTACTCTCCCTTTAACAACATTGAACCATGCATTTTTAGCATTAAAGAATTCGTGACACGCCAATATTTAATCTAAACTTATCGTAGCATATACCACGTGAAAGAGCAAAAAATTCTGAATAATCTACACTTCAGTTCATGTCAAACTGTAATCTTGTGCTGATTCCACAAAGCCCAAAATACAAAAGTAGCTTTCACTCTGATAAGACCAAAAGAATACCTGACACGAAAAATTTTCTGCTAGACTCAGCGTGTCATATACCAAACGAAAGAGCAAAAAATTCTGAGTATTTTGCAACGTTCCATGTTGAACAACGGCCGCTCCAGCCGAATTAACAACATTGAACCATGCATTTTTAGCATTAAAGAATTCGTGACACGCCAATATTTAATCTAAACTTATCGTAGCATATACCACGTGAAAGAGCAAAAAATTCTGAATAATCTACACTTCAGTTCATGTCAAACTGTAATCTTGTGCTGATTCCACAAAGCCCAAAATACAAAAGTAGCTTTCACTCTGATAAGACCAAAAGAATACCTGACACGAAAAATTTTCTGCTAGACTCAGCGTGTCATATACCAAACGAAAGAGCAAAAAATTCTGAGTATTTTGCAACGTTCCATGTTGAACAACGGCCGCTCCAGCCGAATTAACAACATTGAACCATGCATTTTTAGCATTAAAGAATTCGTGACACGCCAATATTTAATCTAAACTTATCGTAGCATATACCACGTGAAAGAGCAAAAAATTCTGAATAATCTACACTTCAGTTCATGTCAAACTGTAATCTTGTGCTGATTCCACAAAGCCCAAAATACAAAAGTAGCTTTCACTCTGATAAGACCAAAAGAATACCTGACACGAAAAAATTTCTGCTAGACTCAGCGTGTCATATACCAAACGAAAGAGCAAAAAATTCTGAGTATTTTGCAACGTTCCATGTTGAACAACGGCCGCTCCAGCCGAATTAACAACATTGAACCATGCATTTTTAGCATTAAAGAATTCGTGACACGCCAATATTTAATCTAAACTTATCGTAGCATATACCACGTGAAAGAGCAAAAAATTCTGAATAATCTACACTTCAGTTCATGTCAAACTGTAACCTTGTGTTGATTCCACAATGCCCAAAGTACAAAAGTAGCTTTCACTCTGATAAGACCAAAAGAATACCTGACATGAAAAATTTTCTGCTAGACTCAGCGTGTCATATACCAAACGAAAGAGCAAAAAATTCTGAGTATTTTGCAACGTTTCATGTTGAACAACGGCCGCTCCAGCCGAATTAACAACATTGAACCATGCATTTTTAGCATTAAAGAATTCGTGACACGCCAATATTTAATCTAAACTTATCGTAGCATATACCACGTGAAAGAGCAAAAAATTCTGAATAATCTACACTTCAGTTCATGTCAAACTGTAACCTTGTGTTGATTCCACAATGCCCAAAGTACAAAAGTAGCTTTCACTCTGATAAGACCAAAAGAATACCTGACATGAAAAATTTTCTGCTAGACTCAGCGTGTCATATACCAAACGAAAGAGCAAAAAATTCTGAGTATTTTGCAACGTTCTATGTTGAACAACGGCCGCTCCAGCCGAATTAAAGGGAGAGTAACCTCGCTCAATGAACCCATTCAACCCGTGTTATCTCTCACATGGATAGTTGGTGATACTGTATTGATACCACCCAATGCATGAAAAAGTGACAAGTTCCCACAGGAATTGAACTTGCGATAACTCGGCCTCAAGCCAAGGCTCTTCCCGACTGAGCTATTTAGTCACTTGTCAGAAATGGATATAAACGATATAATCAAGGGACAGTTCGTTTCAAATTGAGAATGTAAATTAATACAAAAGATGAGACAGAGCAAGGAATCGAACCACAGATTCCCTGTTAATGAAAGACAAGATTCTTACCAACTGAGCTAAGGTTGCACAGTTCCAGTGATACCCATGGCAGACTATGTTCTCAATGTAGATTCATTGCGAGATTTACATCTCACTTATTTAGAACTGAACAATTTTACTTGTGTAATATTGGTTTCATATACTTGAAAATATACAAACACGAAAGTGGAATAACAAACAATTAGCGAAAGAATGTAGATCTCTTAATGATCTTACTTAGTAGATTTATCTCTCCTTCTACGCTTAATCATGATCTTCGTGTATATTTAATTCCATGTATAACTAACACATACTGTACCTTTGAGACATCATTTATTATTCTTTACAAAACAATCAATAATGAAGATGAACATTCATAAATAATTAAGGCGATTGAAGAAGATACTGGAACAGAATGAAACTATAATCACAAATGTACTTACTTTAAATCTAATACTATGAAACCACAATGGCATACTTTTGTTATTGTTTTCCTTAGTTCGTTTCTATTCTATCACAATTTACTCAACCTCCGGTTTTAAATAATAAAGCAGTAAGTAGCAAGCAAAAAGTACCTTACTTGTCTGGTGTTGAAATCCATGCATGAATTTAGGTACAAGTATAACCATTCCATGCATGATCATACATGAAACATCCGTGGTTCGTGAACTTCCGTGATCATGCACTAATTGTCCGTGATTTTACATGGAATGACAGAATCCATGCATGATCACGGATAATCGATGGATAATCTATTTTCCATGCTAGATCGTGCCATTAATTGCACGAACTTTACTTGAATCATGCATGGATTCAAACACCTGGGTTTTTATTAATTTTCAGTTACTTTTTCTCATGAGTATATGGAGAAAAAGTAGATAAAAAGTAAGTTACCTTTCGCGCATTATTTACTACAATATTACCACACAAAACCGGAGACCTACTTATGTAATCCCTCCAATTGTTCTTCTCTCTTGAGACCTCCACCCTATCGTCGAATGTAGACGCATCCGATTTGATCTGCAACTACTTTATGATTATTGATTGTAATAACTATTGCAACTACTAATTATTAATAACTACTAACTATTAATAACTACTAACTATTGCCATATTATTACTATTAATCAACACGTACGGATAGAATAGAGCGAACTAGTTCGAGCTAAAACCAACAAGAAGATCAGCGACTATCAAATCGAAACAGAAAGGAAAGAATATAGGAGAAACTGTATACTAAAGCGTTAATTAGATGGAAATAGGAGCACGTAACCACCGGATAAATGCAAAAGTATAGTATAAAAGTGAAGAATAAGGCCCTTTCCTTAGTTTATGTTTCGCATGATCCGTTCTTCTGCATTAGTGCCGAAATAGGACAGAGTGGATTGACGAAGCAATGGAGGGGGAAGGTAATTAAGTATGAAATATCACTATTGAAATAAGTAAAAGCATTGGAAATAACAAGAAGTCAACGAAGGACAGGGTCGGTTACACCCTACAAGACCTGCCTAATTCTATTTATTCGTAGATTTTTAAAGAGTAACGAACCTCATAAGATATTCTCGGCAACGTGAGACCATTATCTCTTCAATTTAACTCGCAGAACGATTGAGAGAGATGTCGAAACTGTCAAGCTGAAAATGCATGATTGAAAAGGGGAAAAGTCAACAAAAGAACATGAATATACCAACGTTTTCTCATTGGGCAGCGTAGAAACTAAACTATTGATGGTATGTACACGTTTTACAACAAGAAAAACGAAAATAAACATAAAAAGATGAGCAGAAAGGTGAAAATGTTCAGCGAGGGAAATGAGTTGGCAAATTGCCAAAAGATTGACGAAAATAACTACTCTCTCACTGGCTCTCCGTGCGGGAGATAATTTGCTCCGATGGGCCAATTTTCTTTGGACATTTGGTATACTGTTTTTGACTGAGGTTACTCTCCCTTTAACAACATTGAACCATGCATTTTTAGCATTAAAGAATTCGTGACACGCCAATATTTAATCTAAACTTATCGTAGCATATACCACGTGAAAGAGCAAAAAATTCTGAATAATCTACACTTCAGTTCATGTCAAACTGTAATCTTGTGCTGATTCCACAAAGCCCAAAATACAAAAGTAGCTTTCACTCTGATAAGACCAAAAGAATACCTGACACGAAAAATTTTCTGCTAGACTCAGCGTGTCATATACCAAACGAAAGAGCAAAAAATTCTGAGTATTTTGCAACGTTCCATGTTGAACAACGGCCGCTCCAGCCGAATTAACAACATTGAACCATGCATTTTTAGCATTAAAGAATTCGTGACACGCCAATATTTAATCTAAACTTATCGTAGCATATACCACGTGAAAGAGCAAAAAATTCTGAATAATCTACACTTCAGTTCATGTCAAACTGTAACCTTGTGTTGATTCCACAATGCCCAAAGTACAAAAGTAGCTTTCACTCTGATAAGACCAAAAGAATACCTGACATGAAAAATTTTCTGCTAGACTCAGCGTGTCATATACCAAACGAAAGAGCAAAAAATTCTGAGTATTTTGCAACGTTTCATGTTGAACAACGGCCGCTCCAGCCGAATTAACAACATTGAACCATGCATTTTTAGCATTAAAGAATTCGTGACACGCCAATATTTAATCTAAACTTATCGTAGCATATACCACGTGAAAGAGCAAAAAATTCTGAATAATCTACACTTCAGTTCATGTCAAACTGTAATCTTGTGTTGATTCCACAATGCCCAAAGTACAAAAGTAGCTTTCACTCTGATAAGACCAAAAGAATACCTGACATGAAAAATTTTCTGCTAGACCCAGCGTGTCATATACCAAACGAAAGAGCAAAAAATTCTGAGTATTTTGCAACGTTCCATGTTGAACAACGGCCGCTCCAGCCGAATTAACAACATTGAACCATGCATTTTTAGCATTAAAGAATTCGTGACACGCCAATGTTTAATCTAAACTTATCGTAGCATATACCACGTGAAAGAGCAAAAAATTCTGAATAATCTACACTTCAGTTCATGTCAAACTGTAATCTTGTGCTGATTCCACAAAGCCCAAAATACAAAAGTAGCTTTCACTCTAATAAGACCAAAAGAATACCTGACACGAAAAATTTTCTGCTAGACTCAGCGTGTCATATACCAAACGAAAGAGCAAAAAATTCTGAGTATTTTGCAACGTTTCATGTTGAACAACGGCCGCTCCAGCCGAATTAACAAAATTGAATTATGCATTTTCGGCAATAAAGAATTCGTGACACGTCAATATTTAATCTAAACTTATCGTAGCATATACCACGTGAAAGAGCAAAAAATTCTGAATAATCTACACTTCAGTTCATGTCAAACTGTAATCTTGTGTTGATTCCACAATGCCCAAAGTACAAAAGTTGCTTTCACTCTGATAAGACCAAAAGAATACCTGACATGAAAAATTTTCTGCTAGACCCAGCGTGTCATATACCAAACGAAAGAGCAAAAAATTCTGAGTATTTTGCTACGTTCCATGTTGAACAACGGCCGCTCCAGCCGAATTAACAACATTGAACCATGCATTTTTAGCATTAAAGAATTCGTGACACGCCAATATTTAATCTAAACTTATCGTAGCATATACCACGTGAAAGAGCAAAAAATTCTGAATAATCTACACTTCAGTTCATGTCAAACTGTAATCTTGTGCTGATTCCACAAAGCCCAAAATACAAAAGTAGCTTTCACTCTGATAAGACCAAAAGAATACCTGACACGAAACATTTTCTGCTAGACTCAGCGTGTCATATACCAAACGAAAGAGCAAAAAATTCTGAGTATTTTGCAACGTTTCATGTTGAACAACGGCCGCTCCAGCCGAATTAACAAAATTGAATTATGCATTTTCGGCAATAAAGAATTCGTGACACGTCAATGCTTTATCGAAACTTATCGTAGCATATACCACGTGAAAGAGCAAAAAATTCTGAATAATCTACACTTCAGTTCATGTCAAACTGTAATCTTCTGTTGATTCCACAATGTCCAAAGTACAAAAGTAGCTTTCACTCTGATAAGACCAAAAGAATACCTGACATGAAAAATTTTCTGCTAGACCCAGCGTGTCATATACCAAACGAAAGAGCAAAAAATTCTGAGTATTTTGCAACGTTCCATGTTGAACAACGGCCGCTCCAGCCGAATTAACAACATTGAACCATGCATTTTTAGCATTAAAGAATTCGTGACACGCCAATATTTAATCTAAACTTATCGTAGCATATACCACGTGAAAGAGCAAAAAATTCTGAATAATCTACACTTCAGTTCATGTCAAACTGTAATCTTGTGCTGATTCCACAAAGCCCAAAATACAAAAGTAGCTTTCACTCTGATAAGACCAAAAGAATACCTGACACGAAAAATTTTCTGCTAGACTCAGCGTGTCATATACCAAACGAAAGAGCAAAAAATTCTGAGTATTTTGCAACGTTTCATGTTGAACAACGGCCGCTCCAGCCGAATTAACAAAATTGAATTATGCATTTTCGGCAATAAAGAATTCGTGACACGTCAATATTTAATCTAAACTTATCGTAGCATATACCACGTGAAAGAGCAAAAAATTCTGAATAATCTACACTTCAGTTCATGTCAAACTGTAATCTTGTGTTGATTCCACAATGCCCAAAGTACAAAAGTAGCTTTCACTCTGATAAGACCAAAAGAATACCTGACATGAAAAATTTTCTGCTAGACCCAGCGTGTCATATACCAAACGAAAGAGCAAAAAATTCTGAGTATTTTGCAACGTTTCATGTTGAACAACGGCCGCTCCAGCCGAATTAACAAAATTGAATCATGCATTTTCGGCAATAAAGAATTAGTGACACGTCAATGCTTTATCGAAACTTATCGTAGCATATACCACGTGAAAGAGCAAAAAATTCTGAATAATCTACACTTCAGTTCATGTCAAACTGTAATCTTCTGTTGATTCCACAATGTCCAAAGTACAAAAGTAGCTTTCACTCTGATAAGACCAAAAGAATACCTGACATGAAAAATTTTCTGCTAGACTCAGCGTGTCATATACCAAACGAAAGAGCAAAAAATTCTGAGTATTTTGCAACGTTTCAATTTGAACAACGGCCGCTCCAGCCGAATTAACAAAATTGAATTATGCATTTTCGGCAATAAAGAATTCGTGACACGTCAATGCTTTATCGAAACTTATCGTAGCATATACCACGTGAAAGAGCAAAAAATTCTGAATAATCTACACTTCAGTTCATGTCAAACTGTAATCTTCTGTTGATTCCACAATGTCCAAAGTACAAAAGTAGCTTTCACTCTGATAAGACCTAAAGAATACCTGACATGAAAAATTTTCTGCTAGACCCAGCGTGTCATATACCAAACGAAAGAGCAAAAAATTCTGAGTATTTTGCAACGTTCCATGTTGAACAACGGCCGCTCCAGCCGAATTAACAACATTGAACCATGCATTTTTAGCATTAAAGAATTCGTGACACGCCAATATTTAATCTAAACTTATCGTAGCATATACCACGTGAAAGAGCAAAAAATTCTGAATAATCTACACTTCAGTTCATGTCAAACTGTAATCTTGTGCTGATTCCACAAAGCCCAAAATACAAAAGTAGCTTTCACTCTGATAAGACCAAAAGAATACCTGACACGAAAAATTTTCTGCTAGACTCAGCGTGTCATATACCAAACGAAAGAGCAAAAAATTCTGAGTATTTTGCAACGTTTCATGTTGAACAACGGCCGCTCCAGCCGAATTAACAAAATTGAATTATGCATTTTCGGCAATAAAGAATTAGTGACACGTCAATGCTTTATCGAAACTTATCGTAGCATATACCACGTGAAAGAGCAAAAAATTCTGAATAATCTACACTTCAGTTCATGTCAAACTGTAATCTTCTGTTGATTCCACAATGTCCAAAGTACAAAAGTAGCTTTCACTCTGATAAGACCAAAAGAATACCTGACATGAAAAATTTTCTGCTAGACTCAGCGTGTCATATACCAAACGAAAGAGCAAAAAATTCTGAGTATTTTGCAACGTTTCAATTTGAACAACGGCCGCTCCAGCCGAATTAACAAAATTGAATTATGCATTTTCGGCAATAAAGAATTCGTGACACGTCAATGCTTTATCGAAACTTATCGTAGCATATACCACGTGAAAGAGCAAAAAATTCTGAATAATCTACACTTCAGTTCATGTCAAACTGTAATCTTCTGTTGATTCCACAATGTCCAAAGTACAAAAGTAGCTTTCACTCTGATAAGACCAAAAGAATACCTGACATGAAAAATTTTCTGCTAGACTCAGCGTGTCATATACCAAACGAAAGAGCAAAAAATTCTGAGTATTTTGCAACGTTTCAATTTGAACAACGGCCGCTCCAGCCGAATTAACAAAATTGAATTATGCATTTTCGGCAATAAAGAATTCGTGACACGTCAATGCTTTATCGAAACTTATCGTAGCATATACCACGTGAAAGAGCAAAAAATTCTGAATAATCTACACTTCAGTTCATGTCAAACTGTAATCTTCTGTTGATTCCACAATGTCCAAAGTACAAAAGTAGCTTTCACTCTGATAAGACCAAAAGAATACCTGACATGAAAAATTTTCTGCTAGACCCAGCGTGTCATATACCAAACGAAAGAGCAAAAAATTCTGAGTATTTTGCAACGTTCCATGTTGAACAACGGCCGCTCCAGCCGAATTAACAACATTGAACCATGCATTTTTAGCATTAAAGAATTCGTGACACGCCAATATTTAATCTAAACTTATCGTAGCATATACCACGTGAAAGAGCAAAAAATTCTGAATAATCTACACTTCAGTTCATGTCAAACTGTAATCTTGTGCTGATTCCACAAAGCCCAAAATACAAAAGTAGCTTTCACTCTGATAAGACCAAAAGAATACCTGACACGAAAAATTTTCTGCTAGACTCAGCGTGTCATATACCAAACGAAAGAGCAAAAAATTCTGAGTATTTTGCAACGTTTCATGTTGAACAACGGCCGCTCCAGCCGAATTAACAAAATTGAATTATGCATTTTCGGCAATAAAGAATTAGTGACACGTCAATGCTTTATCGAAACTTATCGTAGCATATACCACGTGAAAGAGCAAAAAATTCTGAATAATCTACACTTCAGTTCATGTCAAACTGTAATCTTGTGCTGATTCCACAAAGCCCAAAATACAAAAGTAGCTTTCACTCTGATAAGACCAAAAGAATACCTGACACGAAAAATTTTCTGCTAGACTCAGCGTGTCATATACCAAACGAAAGAGCAAAAAATTCTGAGTATTTTGCAACGTTTCATGTTGAACAACGGCCGCTCCAGCCGAATTAACAAAATTGAATTATGCATTTTCGGCAATAAAGAATTAGTGACACGTCAATGCTTTATCGAAACTTATCGTAGCATATACCACGTGAAAGAGCAAAAAATTCTGAATAATCTACACTTCAGTTCATGTCAAACTGTAATCTTCTGTTGATTCCACAATGTCCAAAGTACAAAAGTAGCTTTCACTCTGATAAGACCAAAAGAATACCTGACATGAAAAATTTTCTGCTAGACTCAGCGTGTCATATACCAAACGAAAGAGCAAAAAATTCTGAGTATTTTGCAACGTTCCATGTTGAACAACGGCCGCTCCAGCCGAATTAACAACATTGAACCATGCATTTTTAGCATTAAAGAATTCGTGACACGCCAATATTTAATCTAAACTTATCGTAGCATATACCACGTGAAAGAGCAAAAAATTCTGAATAATCTACACTTCAGTTCATGTCAAACTGTAATCTTGTGTTGATTCCACAAAGCCCAAAATACAAAAGTAGCTTTCACTCTGATAAGACCAAAAGAATACCTGACACGAAAAATTTTCTGCTAGACTCAGCGTGTCATATACCAAACGAAAGAGCAAAAAATTCTGAGTATTTTGCAACGTTTCATGTTGAACAACGGCCGCTCCAGCCGAATTAACAAAATTGAATTATGCATTTTCGGCAATAAAGAATTCGTGACACGTCAATATTTAATCTAAACTTATCGTAGCATATACCACGTGAAAGAGCAAAAAATTCTGAATAATCTACACTTCAGTTCATGTCAAACTGTAATCTTGTGTTGATTCCACAATGCCCAAAGTACAAAAGTAGCTTTCACTCTGATAAGACCAAAAGAATACCTGACATGAAAAATTTTCTGCTAGACTCAGCGTGTCATATACCAAACGAAAGAGCAAAAAATTCTGAGTATTTTGCAACGTTTCAATTTGAACAACGGCCGCTCCAGCCGAATTAACAAAATTGAATTATGCATTTTCGGCAATAAAGAATTCGTGACACGTCAATGCTTTATCGAAACTTATCGTAGCATATACCACGTGAAAGAGCAAAAAATTCTGAATAATCTACACTTCAGTTCATGTCAAACTGTAATCTTCTGTTGATTCCACAATGTCCAAAGTACAAAAGTAGCTTTCACTCTGATAAGACCAAAAGAATACCTGACATGAAAAATTTTCTGCTAGACCCAGCGTGTCATATACCAAACGAAAGAGCAAAAAATTCTGAGTATTTTGCAACGTTCCATGTTGAACAACGGCCGCTCCAGCCGAATTAACAACATTGAACCATGCATTTTTAGCACTAAAGAATTCGTGACACGCCAATATTTAATCTAAACTTATCGTAGCATATACCACGTGAAAGAGCAAAAAATTCTGAATAATCTACACTTCAGTTCATGTCAAACTGTAATCTTGTGCTGATTCCACAAAGCCCAAAATACAAAAGTAGCTTTCACTCTGATAAGACCAAAAGAATACCTGACACGAAAAATTTTCTGCTAGACTCAGCGTGTCATATACCAAACGAAAGAGCAAAAAATTCTGAGTATTTTGCAACGTTTCATGTTGAACAACGGCCGCTCCAGCCGAATTAACAAAATTGAATTATGCATTTTCGGCAATAAAGAATTAGTGACACGTCAATGCTTTATCGAAACTTATCGTAGCATATACCACGTGAAAGAGCAAAAAATTCTGAATAATCTACACTTCAGTTCATGTCAAACTGTAATCTTCTGTTGATTCCACAATGTCCAAAGTACAAAAGTAGCTTTCACTCTGATAAGACCAAAAGAATACCTGACATGAAAAATTTTCTGCTAGACTCAGCGTGTCATATACCAAACGAAAGAGCAAAAAATTCTGAGTATTTTGCAACGTTTCAATTTGAACAACGGCCGCTCCAGCCGAATTAACAAAATTGAATTATGCATTTTCGGCAATAAAGAATTCGTGACACGTCAATGCTTTATCGAAACTTATCGTAGCATATACCACGTGAAAGAGCAAAAAATTCTGAATAATCTACACTTCAGTTCATGTCAAACTGTAATCTTCTGTTGATTCCACAATGTCCAAAGTACAAAAGTAGCTTTCACTCTGATAAGACCAAAAGAATACCTGACATGAAAAATTTTCTGCTAGACCCAGCGTGTCATATACCAAACGAAAGAGCAAAAAATTCTGAGTATTTTGCAACGTTCCATGTTGAACAACGGCCGCTCCAGCCGAATTAACAACATTGAACCATGCATTTTTAGCATTAAAGAATTCGTGACACGCCAATATTTAATCTAAACTTATCGTAGCATATACCACGTGAAAGAGCAAAAAATTCTGAATAATCTACACTTCAGTTCATGTCAAACTGTAATCTTGTGCTGATTCCACAAAGCCCAAAATACAAAAGTAGCTTTCACTCTGATAAGACCAAAAGAATACCTGACACGAAAAATTTTCTGCTAGACTCAGCGTGTCATATACCAAACGAAAGAGCAAAAAATTCTGAGTATTTTGCAACGTTTCATGTTGAACAACGGCCGCTCCAGCCGAATTAACAAAATTGAATTATGCATTTTCGGCAATAAAGAATTAGTGACACGTCAATGCTTTATCGAAACTTATCGTAGCATATACCACGTGAAAGAGCAAAAAATTCTGAATAATCTACACTTCAGTTCATGTCAAACTGTAATCTTCTGTTGATTCCACAATGTCCAAAGTACAAAAGTAGCTTTCACTCTGATAAGACCAAAAGAATACCTGACATGAAAAATTTTCTGCTAGACTCAGCGTGTCATATACCAAACGAAAGAGCAAAAAATTCTGAGTATTTTGCAACGTTCCATGTTGAACAACGGCCGCTCCAGCCGAATTAACAACATTGAACCATGCATTTTTAGCATTAAAGAATTCGTGACACGCCAATATTTAATCTAAACTTATCGTAGCATATACCACGTGAAAGAGCAAAAAATTCTGAATAATCTACACTTCAGTTCATGTCAAACTGTAATCTTGTGTTGATTCCACAAAGCCCAAAATACAAAAGTAGCTTTCACTCTGATAAGACCAAAAGAATACCTGACACGAAAAATTTTCTGCTAGACTCAGCGTGTCATATACCAAACGAAAGAGCAAAAAATTCTGAGTATTTTGCAACGTTTCATGTTGAACAACGGCCGCTCCAGCCGAATTAACAAAATTGAATTATGCATTTTCGGCAATAAAGAATTCGTGACACGTCAATATTTAATCTAAACTTATCGTAGCATATACCACGTGAAAGAGCAAAAAATTCTGAATAATCTACACTTCAGTTCATGTCAAACTGTAATCTTGTGTTGATTCCACAATGCCCAAAGTACAAAAGTAGCTTTCACTCTGATAAGACCAAAAGAATACCTGACATGAAAAATTTTCTGCTAGACCCAGCGTGTCATATACCAAACGAAAGAGCAAAAAATTCTGAGTATTTTGCAACGTTTCATGTTGAACAACGGCCGCTCCAGCCGAATTAACAAAATTGAATCATGCATTTTCGGCAATAAAGAATTAGTGACACGTCAATGCTTTATCGAAACTTATCGTAGCATATACCACGTGAAAGAGCAAAAAATTCTGAATAATCTACACTTCAGTTCATGTCAAACTGTAATCTTCTGTTGATTCCACAATGTCCAAAGTACAAAAGTAGCTTTCACTCTGATAAGACCAAAAGAATACCTGACATGAAAAATTTTCTGCTAGACTCAGCGTGTCATATACCAAACGAAAGAGCAAAAAATTCTGAGTATTTTGCAACGTTTCAATTTGAACAACGGCCGCTCCAGCCGAATTAACAAAATTGAATTATGCATTTTCGGCAATAAAGAATTCGTGACACGTCAATGCTTTATCGAAACATATCGTAGCATATACCACGTGAAAGAGCAAAAAATTCTGAATAATCTACACTTCAGTTCATGTCAAACTGTAATCTTGTGTTGATTCCACAATGCCCAAAGTACAAAAGTAGCTTTCACTCTGATAAGACCAAAAGAATACCTGACATGAAAAATTTTCTGCTAGACCCAGCGTGTCATATACCAAACGAAAGAGCAAAAAATTCTGAGTATTTTGCAACGTTTCATGTTGAACAACGGCCGCTCCAGCCGAATTAACAAAATTGAATCATGCATTTTCGGCAATAAAGAATTAGTGACACGTCAATATTTAATCTAAACTTATCGTAGCATATACCACGTGAAAGAGCAAAAAATTCTGAATAATATACACTTCAGTTCATGTCAAACTGTAATCTTGTGTTGATTCCACAATGCCCAAAGTACAAAAGTAGCTTTCACTCTGATAAGACCAAAAGAATACCTGACATGAAAAATTTTCTGCTAGACCCAGCGTGTCATATACCAAACGAAAGAGCAAAAAATTCTGAGTATTTTGCAACGTTTCATGTTGAACAACGGCCGCTCCAGCCGAATTAACAAAATTGAATCATGCATTTTCGGCAATAAAGAATTAGTGACACGTCAATGCTTTATCGAAACTTATCGTAGCATATACCACGTGAAAGAGCAAAAAATTCTGAATAATCTACACTTCAGTTCATGTCAAACTGTAATCTTCTGTTGATTCCACAATGTCCAAAGTACAAAAGTAGCTTTCACTCTGATAAGACCAAAAGAATACCTGACATGAAAAATTTTCTGCTAGACTCAGCGTGTCATATACCAAACGAAAGAGCAAAAAATTCTGAGTATTTTGCAACGTTTCAATTTGAACAACGGCCGCTCCAGCCGAATTAACAAAATTGAATTATGCATTTTCGGCAATAAAGAATTCGTGACACGCCAATGCTTTATCGAAACTTATCGTAGCATATACCACGTGAAAGAGCAAAAAATTCTGAATAATCTACACTTCAGTTCATGTCAAACTGTAATCTTCTGTTGATTCCACAATGTCCAAAGTACAAAAGTAGCTTTCACTCTGATAAGACCAAAAGAATACCTGACATGAAAAATTTTCTGCTAGACTCAGCGTGTCATATACCAAACGAAAGAGCAAAAAATTCTGAGTATTTTGCAACGTTTCAATTTGAACAACGGCCGCTCCAGCCGAATTAACAAAATTGAATTATGCATTTTCGGCAATAAAGAATTCGTGACACGTCAATGCTTTATCGAAACTTATCGTAGCATATACCACGTGAAAGAGCAAAAAATTCTGAATAATCTACACTTCAGTTCATGTCAAACTGTAATCTTCTGTTGATTCCACAATGTCCAAAGTACAAAAGTAGCTTTCACTCTGATAAGACCAAAAGAATACCTGACATGAAAAATTTTCTGCTAGACCCAGCGTGTCATATACCAAACGAAAGAGCAAAAAATTCTGAGTATTTTGCAACGTTCCATGTTGAACAACGGCCGCTCCAGCCGAATTAACAACATTGAACCATGCATTTTTAGCATTAAAGAATTCGTGACACGCCAATATTTAATCTAAACTTATCGTAGCATATACCACGTGAAAGAGCAAAAAATTCTGAATAATCTACACTTCAGTTCATGTCAAACTGTAATCTTGTGCTGATTCCACAAAGCCCAAAATACAAAAGTAGCTTTCACTCTGATAAGACCAAAAGAATACCTGACACGAAAAATTTTCTGCTAGACTCAGCGTGTCATATACCAAACGAAAGAGCAAAAAATTCTGAGTATTTTGCAACGTTTCATGTTGAACAACGGCCGCTCCAGCCGAATTAACAAAATTGAATTATGCATTTTCGGCAATAAAGAATTAGTGACACGTCAATGCTTTATCGAAACTTATCGTAGCATATACCACGTGAAAGAGCAAAAAATTCTGAATAATCTACACTTCAGTTCATGTCAAACTGTAATCTTCTGTTGATTCCACAATGTCCAAAGTACAAAAGTAGCTTTCACTCTGATAAGACCAAAAGAATACCTGACATGAAAAATTTTCTGCTAGACCCAGCGTGTCATATACCAAACGAAAGAGCAAAAAATTCTGAGTATTTTGCAACGTTCCATGTTGAACAACGGCCGCTCCAGCCGAATTAACAACATTGAACCATGCATTTTTAGCATTAAAGAATTCGTGACACGCCAATATTTAATCTAAACTTATCGTAGCATATACCACGTGAAAGAGCAAAAAATTCTGAATAATCTACACTTCAGTTCATGTCAAACTGTAATCTTGTGCTGATTCCACAAAGCCCAAAATACAAAAGTAGCTTTCACTCTGATAAGACCAAAAGAATACCTGACACGAAAATTTTCTGCTAGACTCAGCGTGTCATATACCAAACGAAAGAGCAAAAAATTCTGAGTATTTTGCAAGGTTTCATGTTGAACAACGGCCGCTCCAGCCGAATTAACAAAATTGAATTATGCATTTTCGGCAATAAAGAATTAGTGACACGTCAATGCTTTATCGAAACTTATCGTAGCATATACCACGTGAAAGAGCAAAAAATTCTGAATAATCTACACTTCAGTTCATGTCAAACTGTAATCTTCTGTTGATTCCACAATGTCCAAAGTACAAAAGTAGCTTTCACTCTGATAAGACCAAAAGAATACCTGACATGAAAAATTTTCTGCTAGACTCAGCGTGTCATATACCAAACGAAAGAGCAAAAAATTCTGAGTATTTTGCAACGTTCCATGTTGAACAACGGCCGCTCCAGCCGAATTAACAACATTGAACCATGCATTTTTAGCATTAAAGAATTCGTGACACGCCAATATTTAATCTAAACTTATCGTAGCATATACCACGTGAAAGAGCAAAAAATTCTGAATAATCTACACTTCAGTTCATGTCAAACTGTAATCTTGTGTTGATTCCACAAAGCCCAAAATACAAAAGTAGCTTTCACTCTGATAAGACCAAAAGAATACCTGACACGAAAAATTTTCTGCTAGACTCAGCGTGTCATATACCAAACGAAAGAGCAAAAAATTCTGAGTATTTTGCAACGTTTCATGTTGAACAACGGCCGCTCCAGCCGAATTAACAAAATTGAATTATGCATTTTCGGCAATAAAGAATTCGTGACACGTCAATATTTAATCTAAACTTATCGTAGCATATACCACGTGAAAGAGCAAAAAATTCTGAATAATCTACACTTCAGTTCATGTCAAACTGTAATCTTGTGTTGATTCCACAATGCCCAAAGTACAAAAGTAGCTTTCACTCTGATAAGACCAAAAGAATACCTGACATGAAAAATTTTCTGCTAGACCCAGCGTGTCATATACCAAACGAAAGAGCAAAAAATTCTGAGTATTTTGCAACGTTTCATGTTGAACAACGGCCGCTCCAGCCGAATTAACAAAATTGAATCATGCATTTTCGGCAATAAAGAATTAGTGACACGTCAATGCTTTATCGAAACTTATCGTAGCATATACCACGTGAAAGAGCAAAAAATTCTGAATAATCTACACTTCAGTTCATGTCAAACTGTAATCTTCTGTTGATTCCACAATGTCCAAAGTACAAAAGTAGCTTTCACTCTGATAAGACCAAAAGAATACCTGACATGAAAAATTTTCTGCTAGACTCAGCGTGTCATATACCAAACGAAAGAGCAAAAAATTCTGAGTATTTTGCAACGTTTCAATTTGAACAACGGCCGCTCCAGCCGAATTAACAAAATTGAATTATGCATTTTCGGCAATAAAGAATTCGTGACACGTCAATGCTTTATCGAAACTTATCGTAGCATATACCACGTGAAAGAGCAAAAAATTCTGAATAATCTACACTTCAGTTCATGTCAAACTGTAATCTTCTGTTGATTCCACAATGTCCAAAGTACAAAAGTAGCTTTCACTCTGATAAGACCAAAAGAATACCTGACATGAAAAATTTTCTGCTAGACCCAGCGTGTCATATACCAAACGAAAGAGCAAAAAATTCTGAGTATTTTGCAACGTTCCATGTTGAACAACGGCCGCTCCAGCCGAATTAACAACATTGAACCATGCATTTTTAGCATTAAAGAATTCGTGACACGTCAATGCTTTATCGAAACTTATCGTAGCATATACCACGTGAAAGAGCAAAAAATTTTGAATAATCTACACTTCAGTTCATGTCAAACTGTAATCTTCTGTTGATTCCACAATGTCCAAAGTACAAAAGTAGCTTTCACTCTGATAAGACCAAAAGAATACCTGACATGAAAAATTTTCTGCTAGACTCAGCGTGTCATATACCAAACGAAAGAGCAAAAAATTCTGAGTATTTTGCAACGTTTCAATTTGAACAACGGCCGCTCCAGCCGAATTAACAAAATTGAATTATGCATTTTCGGCAATAAAGAATTCGTGACACGTCAATGCTTTATCGAAACTTATCGTAGCATATACCACGTGAAAGAGCAAAAAATTCTGAATAATCTACACTTCAGTTCATGTCAAACTGTAATCTTCTGTTGATTCCACAATGTCCAAAGTACAAAAGTAGCTTTCACTCTGATAAGACCAAAAGAATACCTGACACGAAAAATTTTCTGCTAGACTCAGCGTGTCATATACCAAACGAAAGAGCAAAAAATTCTGAGTATTTTGCAACGTTTCATGTTGAACAACGGCCGCTCCAGCCGAATTAACAAAATTGAATTATGCATTTTCGGCAATAAAGAATTCGTGACACGTCAATATTTAATCTAAACTTATCGTAGCATATACCACGTGAAAGAGCAAAAAATTCTGAATAATCTACACTTCAGTTCATGTCAAACTGTAATCTTGTGTTGATTCCACAATGCCCAAAGTACAAAAGTAGCTTTCACTCTGATAAGACCAAAAGAATACCTGACATGAAAAATTTTCTGCTAGACCCAGCGTGTCATATACCAAACGAAAGAGCAAAAAATTCTGAGTATTTTGCAACGTTTCATGTTGAACAACGGCCGCTCCAGCCGAATTAACAAAATTGAATCATGCATTTTCGGCAATAAAGAATTAGTGACACGTCAATGCTTTATCGAAACTTATCGTAGCATATACCACGTGAAAGAGCAAAAAATTCTGAATAATCTACACTTCAGTTCATGTCAAACTGTAATCTTCTGTTGATTCCACAATGCCCAAAGTACAAAAGTAGCTTTCACTCTGATAAGACCAAAAGAATACCTGACATGAAAAATTTTCTGCTAGACCCAGCGTGTCATATACCAAACGAAAGAGCAAAAAATTCTGAGTATTTTGCAACGTTCCATGTTGAACAACGGCCGCTCCAGCCGAATTAACAACATTGAACCATGCATTTTTAGCATTAAAGAATTCGTGACACGCCAATATTTAATCTAAACTTATCGTAGCATATACCACGTGAAAGAGCAAAAAATTCTGAATAATCTACACTTCAGTTCATGTCAAACTGTAATCTTGTGTTGATTCCACAATGCCCAAAGTACAAAAGTAGCTTTCACTCTGATAAGACCAAAAGAATACCTGACATGAAAAATTTTCTGCTAGACCCAGCGTGTCATATACCAAACGAAAGAGCAAAAAATTCTGAGTATTTTACAACGTTTCATGTTGAACAACGGCCGCTCCAGCCGAATTAACAAAATTGAATCATGCATTTTCGGCAATAAAGAATTAGTGACACGTCAATGCTTTATCGAAACTTATCGTAGCATATACCACGTGAAAGAGCAAAAAATTCTGAATAATCTACACTTCAGTTCATGTCAAACTGTAATCTTCTGTTGATTCCACAATGTCCAAAGTACAAAAGTAGCTTTCACTCTGATAAGACCAAAAGAATACCTGACATGAAAAATTTTCTGCTAGACTCAGCGTGTCATATACCAAACGAAAGAGCAAAAAATTCTGAGTATTTTGCAACGTTTCAATTTGAACAACGGCCGCTCCAGCCGAATTAACAAAATTGAATTATGCATTTTCGGCAATAAAGAATTCGTGACACGTCAATGCTTTATCGAAACTTATCGTAGCATATACCACGTGAAAGAGCAAAAAATTCTGAATAATCTACACTTCAGTTCATGTCAAACTGTAATCTTGTGTTGATTCCACAATGCCCAAAGTACAAAAGTAGCTTTCACTCTGATAAGACCAAAAGAATACCTGACATGAAAAATTTTCTGCTAGACCCAGCGTGTCATATACCAAACGAAAGAGCAAAAAATTCTGAGTATT
Source organism: Parapristionchus giblindavisi (assembly GCA_943737045.1). Lineage (NCBI taxonomy): Eukaryota > Metazoa > Nematoda > Chromadorea > Rhabditida > Diplogasteridae > Parapristionchus > Parapristionchus giblindavisi. Next base: position 596,719 of record CALSFV010000035.1, read on the forward strand.
TTACAACGTTTCATGTTGAACAACGGCCGCTCCAGCCGAATTAACAAAATTGAATCATGCATTTTCGGCAATAAAGAATTAGTGACACGTCAATGCTTTATCGAAACTTATCGTAGCATATACCACGTGAAAGAGCAAAAAATTCTGAATAATCTACACTTCAGTTCATGTCAAACTGTAATCTTCTGTTGATTCCACAATGTCCAAAGTACAAAAGTAGCTTTCACTCTGATAAGACCAAAAGAATACCTGACATGAAAAATTTTCTGCTAGACTCAGCGTGTCATATACCAAACGAAAGAGCAAAAAATTCTGAGTATTTTGCAACGTTTCAATTTGAACAACGGCCGCTCCAGCCGAATTAACAAAATTGAATTATGCATTTTCGGCAATAAAGAATTCGTGACACGTCAATGCTTTATCGAAACTTATCGTAGCATATACCACGTGAAAGAGCAAAAAATTCTGAATAATCTACACTTCAGTTCATGTCAAACTGTAATCTTGTGTTGATTCCACAATGCCCAAAGTACAAAAGTAGCTTTCACTCTGATAAGACCAAAAGAATACCTGACATGAAAAATTTTCTGCTAGACCCAGCGTGTCATATACCAAACGAAAGAGCAAAAAATTCTGAGTATTTTGCAACGTTTCATGTTGAACAACGGCCGCTCCAGCCGAATTAACAAAATTGAATTATGCATTTTCGGCAATAAAGAATTCGTGACACGTCAATGCTTTATCGAAACTTATCGTAGCATATACCACGTGAAAGAGCAAAAAATTCTGAATAATCTACACTTCAGTTCATGTCAAACTGTAATCTTGTGTTGATTCCACAATGCCCAAAGTACAAAAGTAGCTTTCACTCTGATTAGACCAAAAGAATACCTGACATGAAAAATTTTCTGCTAGACCCAGCGTGTCATATACCAAACGAAAGAGCAAAAAATTCTGAGTATTTTGCAACGTTCCATGTTGAACAACGGCCGCTCCAGCCGAATTAACAACATTGAACCATGCATTTTTAGCATTAAAGAATTCGTGACACGCCAATATTTAATCTAAACTTATCGTAGCATATACCACGTGAAAGAGCAAAAAATTCTGAATAATCTACACTTCAGTTCATGTCAAACTGTAATCTTGTGCTGATTCCACAAAGCCCAAAATACAAAAGTAGCTTTCACTCTGATAAGACCAAAAGAATACCTGACACGAAAAATTTTCTGCTAGACTCAGCGTGTCATATACCAAACGAAAGAGCAAAAAATTCTGAGTATTTTGCAACGTTCCATGTTGAACAACGGCCGCTCCAGCCGAATTAACAACATTGAACCATGCATTTTTAGCATTAAAGAATTCGTGACACGCCAATATTTAATCTAAACTTATCGTAGCATATACCACGTGAAAGAGCAAAAAATTCTGAATAATCTACACTTCAGTTCATGTCAAACTGTAATCTTGTGTTGATTCCACAATGCCCAAAGTACAAAAGTAGCTTTCACTCTGATAAGACCAAAAGAATACCTGACACGAAAAATTTTCTGCTAGACTCAGCGTGTCATATAGCAAACGAAAGAGCAAAAAATTCTGAGTATTTTGCAACGTTCCATGTTGAACAACGGCCGCTCCAGCCGAATTAACAACATTGAACCATGCATTTTTAGCATTAAAGAATTCGTGACACGCCAATATTTAATCTAAACTTATCGTAGCATATACCACGTGAAAGAGCAAAACATTCTGAATAATCTACACTTCAGTTCATGTCAAACTGTAATCTTGTGTTGATTCCACAATGCCCAAAGTACAAAAGTAGCTTTCACTCTGATAAGACCAAAAGAATACCTGACATGAAAAATTTTCTGCTAGACCCAGCGCGTCATATACCAAACGAAAGAGCAAAAAATTCTGAGTATTTTGCAACGTTTCATGTTGAACAACGGCCGCTCCAGCCGAATTAACAAAATTGAATAATGCATTTTCGGCAATAAAGAATTCGTGACACGTCAATGCTTTATCGAAACTTATCGTAGCATATACCACGTGAAAGAGCAAAAAATTCTGAATAATCTAAACTTCAGTTCATGTCAAACTGTAATCTTGTGTTGATTCCACAATGCCCAAAGTACAAAAGTAGCTTTCACTCTGATTAGACCAAAAGAATACCTGACATGAAAAATTTTCTGCTAGACCCAGCGTGTCATATACCAAACGAAAGAGCAAAAAATTCTGAGTATTTTGCAACGTTCCATGTTGAACAACGGCCGCTCCAGCCGAATTAACAACATTGAACCATGCATTTTTAGCATTAAAGAATTCGTGACACGCCAATATTTAATCTAAACTTATCGTAGCATATACCACGTGAAAGAGCAAAAAATTCTGAATAATCTACACTTCAGTTCATGTCAAACTGTAATCTTGTGCTGATTCCACAAAGCCCAAAATACAAAAGTAGCTTTCACTCTGATAAGACCAAAAGAATACCTGACACGAAAAATTTTCTGCTAGACTCAGCGTGTCATATACCAAACGAAAGAGCAAAAAATTCTGAGTATTTTTCAACGTTCCATGTTGAACAACGGCCGCTCCAGCCGAATTAACAACATTGAACCATGCATTTTTAGCATTAAAGAATTCGTGACACGCCAATATTTAATCTAAACTTATCGTAGCATATACCACGTGAAAGAGCAAAAAATTCTGAATAATCTACACTTCAGTTCATGTCAAACTGTAATCTTGTGCTGATTCCACAAAGCCCAAAATACAAAAGTAGCTTTCACTCTGATAAGACCAAAAGAATACCTGACACGAAGAATTTTCTGCTAGACTCAGCGTGTCATATACCAAACGAAAGAGCAAAAAATTCTGAGTATTTTGCAACGTTTCATGTTGAACAACGGCCGCTCCAGCCAAATTAACAAAATTGAATTATGCATTTTCGGCAATAAAGAATTCGTGACACGTCAATATTTAATCTAAACTTATCGTAGCATATACCACGTGAAAGAGCAAAAAATTCTGAATAATCTACACTTCAGTTCATGTCAAACTGTAATCTTGTGTTGATTCCACAATGCCCAAAGTACAAAAGTAGCTTTCACTCTGATAAGACCAAAAGAATACCTGACATGAAAAATTTTCTGCTAGACCCAGCGTGTCATATACCAAACGAAAGAGCAAAAAATTCTGAGTATTTTGCAACGTTCCATGTTGAACAACGGCCGCTCCAGCCGAATTAACAACATTGAACCATGCATTTTTAGCATT